>CM047984.1:5709083-5724502 GCA_026261665.1 Melanotaenia duboulayi | reverse complement strand
TTGTTACTTTTAATATAGTTAAAAACAAAGAATTAAAAAAGATATTTATGCAAACTTATGATATCTTATTTAGTATTTAATAGTACTTCTCAGTGGTATGGGTGGTATGCTGAGTTAGAATCGGGTCATTTCTGACTTGGTATACCATCAAGCTTGCATTACTGGCCTTTTTTGCATAGACTAGTACAGTACTTGTCTGGAAGGTCCTCCAGCATGCCCAGTCAACCCCTTACAAATTTTACATGTCAGTTCATTACCCACTCATTGCCCCTGGCCAGCCATGGCTTCCCAGATCAAAGGGTGACTTATGAGTCTGTACATAGTGATTTCTACTCAATTATACTGGTTTATGCCCCTTTATGGACAACTAAATTACTCTCAGGAATGTCATGTGGCCCAAGGCAGTCATTCAAATTGTTCCCATTTTTGGTTTTAAAGACCCATCTCTTCTGAGAACACCTTCTTACACGTTAACATGCTCCACTCACGCTGTGCTCTGTCTTTTACATAGATTTAGTACTTGATGCTTGATTTCTGGGATTCAGACTGCTGAAATTTTAGACCTCACTTCACATTTTCATGTTGCTTTTTCATTTCTCTCCATTTTCTGTCTCATTTCAACCACATTTGTAAAACTGATTGAGGGAAAATGAATGTTCACTTCTTTAGAATGGAAATGACAGACATTTATTCCATATGCTGAGCTTCAGTTTTGACCACAGCAGTGCTGTGATTATATTTTTTCCCCCCCAGCTCCCAGTAGCTGTGTTGTGACAGAGTGGGGGGAGTGGGACCCATGCAGCATCACCTGTGGGGTTGGCATGAGAAGGCGTGAGCGCATGGTGAAGATGCCTCCTTTAGATGGATCCATGTGTAAAACGGAGGTGGCTGAGGTGGAGAAGTGCATGATGCCAGAATGCCGTGAGTTGACATGAGGGAAAAGCAAACTAATTAGACGTTCTGCACCTTGTAAATTTATTCTGGTGTGTGCTGGCAGATACCATCCCCTGCATGCTGTCGCCCTGGTCGGACTGGAGCGAGTGCAGCGTGACGTGTGGGCGGGGCATCCGAACACGTCAGAGGATGCTGAAGTCGGATCCTGCAGAGTGCACCGAGGAGCTGGAGCAGGCAGAGAAGTGCATGCTGCCTGAGTGCCGTGAGTGCATGATTCCCACGTTTCTCTCCCTCGGCTTGTTCAGTCACAGGTCATCGTTTTGGTCGTTAGATCCAAACACAAGGCTGACTGCTGCCAGTTCATGTCAGTTCAAGTTTTTACGTTTGTGGCTTAAATCTAATTTAATATTGTTTTCAAAGCACTGATGATATAAAAAAAGGTCTTGTTTACTGACATGTGGGTCATGATTTACACCAAATTTTGTAAGCTTGTTTTTCTTGTTTACTCTGTAAACAAGTCATGCAACACCTGCTTGTTTAGGTTTCCATTTTCATTCATGTTTACTTTGATATTGCTTTTATATTCCATTATTTTACTCATCTGAAATTTTATCTGTGGCTGGGTTGTCATATAGTTTCATACCTGGTCACTGATAACTTCTTTTCTTTTTATAATTAAACTTTTAGATATTTTTCGCATCTTTCTGTATATTAATTAAGTTTGTTCCTAAACATAAACATATATTAATATTTTCATCTTTTTATATGACTTTATAATCTTGCTAATTCAGGCTCACCTACTTTAAAAAAAAATAATAAAATAAAAAATTTAGGATATTTGTGAGTATTTCTTTCCCGTAAATCTAAACCGCCATAACGTCACAACGGCGAGCATTATCTCTGCCAGGCCAACTCTGATAAAGCGAAGCAGAAGAAAATTAGAGGTTACAGTAATGTATGCACACAGTTCAGACCAGGTCTCCAAAATGGCCATTTTGGCACAGTTTAGTACCATCTGTGGACCTCCAGGTTTTAAAAAGCTATGCGACATCACATGGGTACTATTCACAGAACTTTAGTTTGGCTGAGTGAAGTTAGAATTAATACAAACATTGATGAAAACTATTAAAATAACTATTTTCTACCTACTCAGAGGACATGTTTATCATGATGTCAGTGACTTCCTCCAGAACTTTGAGTTGCAAATTTACCAGGTATAAATTACTTTTTCGTGGCCACAGACCAAAATATATTTTTCCCCACAGAGCATTTCAATAATAATTTAACATGCTCCCGTCACTTTTCCTCAGATACTACTTATGTGTGAACTGAGGTGAAAACCTTTACAGTGAGGGAATACCACAGGAATTAAAATTGTAAACTCTTGCCTTTAAGCAGAACCGAGAATTTGGGAAAACAAATGAGTTACAAATAAATACTTGTAAAAGCTGTTGTTTAGATGAAGTCATAATAGCTGAATCAGAAAAGCTTGGGGTGCTGTGGAAATTTAATTTATTAATATACATCAATTCTTGCATTTAAGGCCTTTAGCACATTTTAAAATAATAATAATACTTTTACCAATTTGTTATGATGTAGTTTCATCTCACAACACTTAAAATATGTTCTGAAATTGAGGCTACCAAGCAGTGAAGCATTTTGGATTATTTTGTTCAATTCCTCTGCAAACATGCCTTCAGGTCTTTAGCAGTAAGAGGTTAATATCACATTTTTCATTACATCTTCTGTTGGGGAACGGTCATAACTACAGGTAACCCAGAACTCCAACTTGGGCTGGCATTGACTTGTTTGTAAAATGCACGGACATCCAAATCAAACCAACCATGATGAAGCAAAAAACTGATGGAAATGTATCTAGAGTTGTAGATTTGTATTTCATATAAACCCACTAAAATTAGGAGGAGCCAAGTTGGGTACACTGTGGCATCACCAGGAACAACTGATCAGCCCATCACAAGGCCCACAAGATAGTAAAATAAATCAATAAATGAATACACTATAAAGAAATAAGAAAAACAAATTAGCAACAAATGATCTTGTGTTGGCTAAAATGCAAAATATCTCTTCACTGTTATGCAGTATGGTTTATCATGATTGGAGCGCCGTACATCTCACACCCAAAGTTTAACTGACTGGAACTAGACTTTGCAGTAGAATACAGTAAAAACTGCCATTTCCCTTTACTTGAACACATAATACTGTCACTCTGTTAACTTCTTAGATTTTTCCCAGGCCAAATCAAAGGTGAAAAGTTTGAGTGTGAGCAAGCACTCTCTTGTCCATGCATTGATGTATTCAGTGTCCGGACCTAATCACCGGCTCCGATCATGCAGAAATGAGTGAGAAGTGACTGAGCTTGATGTAAAAAAAAAAAACTTCTATGTGCGTCAGACTCACTTATGAAGGTTCACAGTACGTCACGATATGGTCTGCTTGTATTTTTTTTTCAAACTGTCTCTTTTATTGTTCATTCTGTTCTTCTCCTTTCTCCTCTGCTTTCCATCCAGCTGTGGACTGCATGGTTTCAGAGTGGTCCGAGTGGTCCGAGTGTAACAAGTCCTGCGGTAAAGGACACACCATTCGTACCCGTATGGTCAAACTGGAGCCACAGTTTGGAGGCAGCGCTTGTCCAGAGACCATCCAGAGGAAGAGATGTAAGATCAGGAAATGCAGGACAAAACCCAGAGAAGAGAGAGGAGGAGGAAAGCGGAGGAGACGGGGTAAACAGGGAAGAGATGCAGCGGTGGAGGAGCAGCCAGGTTGGTGCTGGTAATCTGTTTAACCTGATGTGTGTAAGATTTAAACATTTAAACTCAGCACAGTTAAACATATCACATGCTAACAAGCAAAACACAAACAAGCACAAAGAAAATGTGTTAAATGAACAATGCACACACAGAAGTGAGTTTAAAAAATGACTGAACATGAGAAGATAAATGCAATGTTCCAGACCCGAGTCACAGATCCTGTTTAAACACACATCTCTGCCTGCAGCTGAAGCTGTCATTTGTTCCTACAGGCTGCAGGATGCAGCCGTGGACCAGCTGGACAGACTGCACCAAACAATGTGGAGGAGGGATTCAGGAGCGTTTCATGAAGGCCAAGAAAAGGGCAAAGGGCAGCTGTAAGGACCGGAAGGAGATCCGTGCCTGTAATGTTCATCCCTGCTAGGGGGCACTACTGAGCTACAGAGAGGAGGGGTGCAGCGAGATTAAACATGAGATATGAGTTTGATAAAGATGATTACAGCTTTTGATTTATTTGTATGAAAAGAGGTGAAGATGTGGGAAGATGATGGGTCAGTAAAAATTAGAGGATTTTGAGAAGAGAAAGAAGAGGAAAAAGAAGTGAAGCAAAAGGAGGTGACGTACCGTTTAGTAAAGCCATTGTAGAAAATTAGAAAACAGGGCTGACTTTTTATTTTAGACCACAGTGGAAGTATTAGAGTAACATCTGTGTCCTGCAAAGAAAAGAAAAAAGAAAAGGCTTCGTCCAAGTATTCTTTTTAAGTCTGTCACCAGTCTTTATCAGTCATGTATGAAATAAGGATGTTTGACATTTTCTCCTGCAAGGTCCCAATTTTTTGTCTTGTTTGCTGAAAAAAAGGTTTTCTACAACCCCTCTGCTCTAATGATTAATTTTTAAGTGATAGATCACTTTCCTTGTGGCTTTTTCTAAACCTTTGAGCCCTGTGCCTATTTTTTAGGCCACTGTCTGAAAAAAAAACTCTTTTCTGTTTTTTTTTTTCAAATCAAAAAGAGTGGATTGTGAAGGGAAATCTTTCATATAAGTGGAAAATTTAATGTTTAATATCCTCATCTTTAAAACCAAACCTTGGCTTTTACGAAATCAGGAATGTTTGAAAATTAAACAAGCCCAAATCCCTCACCAAGGATGTTTTAACGTTTTAACATCTGTCAGTTAGCTGAGGCTCTTTTTTTGCAGGACACAGATGCTTCTACAGGAAGTTTCTCAAGACTTCTGGATGTACTGTAAACCTGTTATCTAACCACATATATAAGTGACACTGCTATGTAATTACTAAAAACCACTTTCCACATAAACAGACACATTTAAATTGAGATGTTTTATACAGTTGAAATTAGTCTTTATATACTGTTTTGCTGTTTATTGGTCGTTTCAGCTGATGTAGCATTGAACCTGCGATAGCCGTCACTATCAGAGAAATTTATTTTAGCATGTGCAATTCTTTATTTTGGCATTTGGCTTTGTCAGCTGTAGTAGTTGTCTCAAAACAGGTAGCGGAAAGACTGTATCGGCCTTCGTTAGTTTGTAAAGACGCATTCAGATGGAGCCCTCAGAGTTTTGTGCTGGGCTGCACTGGTGCTCTATCTAGATGAGGATCTAGATGTTCGTACACGCAGCAGACTGTTACTGAGGCCTTTGGCTACAACTTTGCTTTCTTGTTTTGGTTTCGTTGTGCTTTTCTCTGTGTTGCCATGATAACGGTGATCTGTAAAATCTTTTTAGTGCTCTTTAGCAAATGTTGCTGATTTTTTTCTGTTAAAATAAAAATGTCATCACCAAAGTTGTTTTCTGATGCTGTTTTCTGTAACGTCCTTCTTTTGTTAACATTTTTCCTTTTTTTCCGTCACCTCTGTTAACATGACTATTTTGTAAGAAGCCAACTTTACAATAAAAAGTGCAAATTGTGAAAATATAAAATCAATGAGTTGGTTTTGTCATCAATCTTCTCAACATCATGTCTTTGTGTTAGCTAATAGTTTAAATGCAGATTGGAAAAGTAGTGTAAAAGTAGGAGATTTTATTAGGTTTTTTTTAAAAAAATGAAAAACTATTAAACAGAAAAACAACTGATGGTATCTTTACCTGTTTTCTAAAATTACATTGGATCTTTAGCAGAGTTTTTATTGCAGGAAATGTGACACATGACTGCTGTGAAGCACATGTTGCACAAAGCTGCCTTTGAAACTGCCTCAAATGAAGAGTGAAAGAAAATGTGACAACATGTCTGAACATACACAGGATCACAAATTACCAAAGCAGATATATTTCTGTTGCTCTAATGTTCTTCCTCTTCCATGTCACTTTGCAGTTTTGCATAAATTTATGTGATTTTGCTTTGTGTTCCCTTCAAGTGACACAAATGAGCCGCAGTACCTGCAATGTTGTAGCATTTGTGTCTTTTTGTTGGACAAAATATGCTGAAAACATGGTGGATACAGTCTGAAACCATGAGTGAACCAGTTTTAACATCTCTGAATAGTTCTGCATTTATGTTTTTCAAACTGAGGTAAAATCAGACAATATCACGTATTATAAACACAATATTCACCTATTTCTTTGCTATCCAATTTATATTCAGTATTTAAATAATTAAATACGTGAGTCAGGAACCATATTTAATTTTGGGGTTAAAAAACGTGCAGGAACCCTGTTTTATGAAAAATAATAATAATTAAAAAAGTCAGGAGGATAAGAAAATTACCCAGAAGAAAATATCAGTTAAATAAAATAAATAATAAATCTGTAAACGTGAGTGCACCCTGACAATACACATTATATCATGTATGTTATTAAATGAATGTTATTAAAAAACATCTCAAAATTAAAAACTATATGGCAGG
Organism: Melanotaenia duboulayi; assembly: GCA_026261665.1. Lineage (NCBI taxonomy): Eukaryota > Metazoa > Chordata > Actinopteri > Atheriniformes > Melanotaeniidae > Melanotaenia > Melanotaenia duboulayi. Next base: position 5,717,978 of record CM047984.1, on the reverse strand, counting down.
TAAATAAGTGTGTTATTTGAATTAGGAGGATCTGTAAACGTGGTTGCCCTTGTCTATTGTCATTTGTCTTACTTTTTGTGTCGAAAAGTATTTGCTGAACATCTTTTAGAATTACGTTTAATCGACGGGCAGTTGAGGAGACAGGTGTAAAACTCCCCCAGTATGCACATCTGACTCCTCAGTCAAGCCCCTGTTTTGTTTTCTAATTATAGAAATTGGAGCTTGATATCAGACCTAAAAGATGTCCTAAAGTTGCATTTCCCCAATCCTGGCGTCTCTTCACTGGCTTCCTGTGAGCTCCAGGATCAAAGTTAAAGTTATTCTACTCACATATAAAGCTCTAAGCAACCTTGCTCCATCATACCTTAAAAACCTCCTAGTGCCATACTGTGCCAAGAGAACACTCCGCTCTCAAACAGCTGGCCAACTTTTGGTTCCCCGTGTTCGAGAAGTAGATGGGGAGGCAGGGCCTTCAGTTATCAGTTCCTTTGGAACCGGCTCCCAGTCAGTGTTTGGGTTGTAGACCCTGTCTCTACGTCTAAGACCAGGTTTAAAACTTTGCAGCACTGTGAACAGTTTGTTTAATTCTTTTTACACTTTTACTATTTAATTTGATTTGGATTAATTGTCATTTACTTTAAGCTGTTGTGTTGACTGTTTTTTAAATGTTTCTTAAATAAATTACTTACCTGCTTATAGTATGATCCACCTTTAATTGGTGTAATTACAAGTTCATACCACTAGATGGCGATGCAAGAATGTAGAATCCTGCAAGTCATTACACAGGAGGGCAATATCAAAGTGCAACGAAGATTAACAGAAGATTAACAGAGCTAACTTGGTTTCATCCTGGGCAAACATATTATCACAGCTGTTTCTCCCAAACATCAAACTTTTTTTTGCATCTTACTTTTAGTTGACATGGCACTGGAAAGCCTGAGTCTACATTTTCAACTAATCCAACCCAAACGCCATGCACTCAAATCTTACAGCTCAACCAAACCGGAGTTTTCTTATACCCAGCATGATTAGTTATTTTTATTTACTAAGTACAGATATGTAGATTCTTTCTTTATCAACCCAGAAAAGACAGTTATGGCAGAAAAACATGTGTCTCACTAAACTCATGGACATTGAACCTCTTCAGCTGCCCTTTAACGTCAATTGTACCATGCAACAGGACATTAAGTGTCATAAATAATAGAGTTTAGATAAAGTATGATAGCGTTTTATCTACTAATGATCAATATTGAATGATGTTTTGCAGCTCCTGGGTTGTGGGCATGATGTTTCAGCTGCATTCAGAAACAATTAGACAAGCTTTTGGCTTCAGACACAACAGAAGCACTTTGTGGCAGCTCCCATGGTGCCGGGTGCAACTTTGCAGCCTCATGGAAATGTTTATCTCATGATGTGAGATAAATGATGTGTGTGTTAAATGAGGAACCTTTTGATGACATTGTTCAGATATTTAATATTTTACCTCGCCAACCTCCCAAAGCTCATCTCCCAGAAATGTTATTTTGTTTTAATTCCAAGTGAAAAAAGAAAAAAAAAAGGAGAAGGAAATCTGGTCTGCTGAAGGAGGCTTTTTGAATTTAGGGAAAGTTCAATGAAAAGTGAAAATGTATTTTTTTATTTTATTTTAAATGCAAACAACAATTTAAACTTGAAATTTGTTAATTGTTTGAAAGTTTAGTTTACAGATTACAAAGCAAAAGATTTTCAGTATTTTCTCTTCATCACATCATTTTGAAACTTTAAATATATCTATAATAAAATGCTAATGGCACATGTTAAAAATCAAATGTATTTGGTGTAATTTGAGTCTTCTGAATTTTTAAACCCTTCAGCCACTTATGCTAAAACTTAAAAGACTTTACACAAATAAAATGAGACTGTATTTCTACATGTAGGCTTTTTTTTGTCTCTGCTTGCATGACTCTTTTTTAAGAAGAGAGCTTTTAACAGCTACAACCTTTACGCCTGAACCCCACCTTCCAGAAAGTGGTGAGCAACATTAAAGTGTTGCCCTGAAGAATTTTTCCATATCAATGCATCCATCAGTTTTGGATTTTGCTTAGTATTTTGTTCCCCTATGGTTTATCGTGTTTATGCTCCCTGAGTTCTGGAGTTATGGTAACTGGCAGCAGATGTTTTTTGTTACATTGACATCGAACAAGAAAAGAAGCCCACAAATTATGAAACTGTTCCTTTGATCAAATACTGAAATTCTCCAAAACACGTGATTATACACCATGTTGATATCACAGGAAACTAAACATATTTGCATGCAAACTGAATTACACGTTTTCCAAGGACTGCAATAGACTGGCAACCTGTCCAGGTGCACCCTGTTTCTCGCCTGGGTATTCCTAGGATAGGCTCCAGCTTCACCATGACCCTGAATTGGAATTATAATAATAATAATAAGCAGCATAGAAAACGAATGGATGGTTTTCCATTAAAGGAATAAACATGAAATCACTTAAATGTATTTTCCAGTGACAAATAATAAAATAATTACAGTAAGATATTAAAGTAATTTTCTACAACATGACAGCCCATCCCTGCAGATTGCTGGTCTGACTCTTCAACTTTGTTCCCAGGTGGAGAACTGGGCCTGATGTTCCCAGTTTGAAAGGCCTCCCCAGTCACTTCCTGATGGTTTCAATGGAGGAAACTTTGTTTGCACACTTTCATCATCTTTTTTGTCATTGGAGCCTTGGTTCCTTACTGATTCCCTGTTGTTTCTTCGAAAGCGAAGTGCTTTACTTTGTGCTTATGCACACTAAACTTTGTGCTTTAATCCACTAAATCTAACTCCTGCTACAGATTCAGCCACATTAAGCAGAAGTTCCTGCCGCTCCAGTCACATGTTCATCGCTGCAAACTCCCTCACCTGTTCCAACTTGATTTTCTGCAAAACCACGGCCCAAAAGCCCGGATGTGTACTTGCTGTATTTCATTGAGGATGCATCAAAGGTACTTGTGTGGACTTTGGGCAGCCTACCATCCCAGAATCCAATTGTGTTTTTTGTTGTTGTATTTTTATTGTATTCCACTGCATCCACCTCCTCAATCTCGTCGCTTCCTCCTCATCTTCAAGAACATACCAGCAGCGGTTGCAAGCCCTGCTCGGTCCATTTTAAGTAGTTTTGTACCTTTTCTGTGCAATTTATTTAAGATTTTCTGTGGCTTTAATCATATCAAGTATGCTGCCGTTCCAAATGCAGAATGAGTCTACTTGAGTCGTTCCATCCTTGGAAGTTTGTACTTCCAAGTCAAACTTGTCAAGTCATACTAGCAAATGTAGAAGTATGTTCTAAGTTTACTTGCGGCCCTTGACTTTTGAAAAATAACAAAAGTCCTCGCTAAGCTTTATTTTGGAAGAAATAGTTTATATGATTTCAAAGACATTTATTTCAGCTGATAAGATCCCTTCAGTAAGTGTGGGAGAAACTACAGCTAAAAATGTGAAATTTTCTCTTGATTTACCCTACACACACCCACACACACACATACACATTTATATATATATATATATAGATATATATATATATATATTGTGTGTGGTTTTTTTTTGGGTGAATTTTATAGGCACACCTAACTCATTGTCTATGATACTTAATTTTACCCCGAGGTTCATACTCATGTTAAGTTATTTAATAATAATCAAAATGTTGTCCTGTTTTTTTTAAATATATGTTTTCAATAAATGTTTGACACAGACTTTATCTTTCCATCGACAGTGTAATCATCCAAAATCTATTTCTGCCCAGCTGGTGCTACATACAGCAACACGTTTCCCTCTTTTGCCCTTTGTGACCAGCCTATTTCTTCTTTATCTCTCTTTGTCCTCTGAAGCTGCAACTCTCACACATTCTTTGCGCAAATGCTTCCCAGCTCCTGCAAAGTTAAGTGCACCACCAATAGTACAAAAAGCAGCATAAAGGAATATGACCCCTGGGATCAGCGCTTCTCCAGAGAGGTGAGGATTTACAGTATGTGCACATGTAAGTGCATTATGAGTATGCTTATGAGAGTGTGAGGGAGAAGGAAACAGAACTATTAGGAACATGGTGTTCAAACACTGCAATCAGTGGTCAGACATTTGAGTCTTACTCTCAATTCTAGCCCACAAATTCAACTTTGACTTTATAATATCGACAAATATTAGCTTTGGAATTATATATCCACAATAAGCACTTATCTCTGTTTTATATTACATTTGCAGCACAGCTTTATCTGTAGTGCATTCCAGGAATTCTGGAACTTAATTGAAAAGATTATTTAATTAACCATTATAATTGGTCCAACCATGACAAGGGGATTTTTTAATTTAATTTAACATGTTATTTAGAACAAATTCTTATTCACAATTAAGGCCTGGCCTGTTGAGGAAGTTAGGCTGTTGGTTAAAAAAAAGAAAAGGGAAAAGATATGTTTGAAGACAGCAGCAAATATTTAACATTTTGAACCCCTCAATGCCTGAAAGTGAAGTGTTAGCAAACAGTAAAAATAACACAGCAAAACACAAGTTGTAAATATAGAAAGGAGAACCATTTTTACACAAAATTAGGAAATAATATGGACCACTTAGTGAGCTTCACCATGGCTGACCAATCATATTATATGTTTATAAAGCTGTCTCCAGGATGTATTAATCAGCATTAAAGCTTTGTATTAAATATAATTGTCAAAAAATGATTTAGGTGAGGAGGCCAGGAGGGTTTCGTTGAATTAACCAATAAATTTTATGACATGATATTAATTTTGGTGGTGCTTAAAGAGCAACTGTAACACTTTGGCAGATTTTCTCAGTGATGCACCCCCTACCAACGGCTAATTCTGCATTCAACTAATATCTGTACTGTGAGCTCTCAACAGCCCCCCCCCTCCAAAAAAAGGCAGTCTTGTCTTGATTCTTATTGCTTGTTCTATCCCCTTCTCTCGTTTTTTTCTCTTCCTCCAATAATGTCTTCCTGTGTTTCTTTACTGAATCCACTATGCACGTTCAAAACAACCTGTGAGTTGACATATATTATCTAGTGTGTGACACAATGCGTAAAGCAAAACTCAGCTGCAGCGTCACACAGCATCCTAGAAGCAACAGATGTGAAGTACAGTTACTCAGCCTCGATACGATGCTGGGCAGCAGTGACTCCAGAAATGTCCTAAATAAATGTCACCGTGCCATAAAACCAGTCCAGAACACAGAGTTTTAAGGTTGGAAAGTTACATAGTGTGTCTTTAGCAGGAAATGTAAAAATAACAAAGCCTGTTAAAGCATAAGGAAATGATGCAGTCATAATGTAAATACTATATCAGGGAAAGTCTTGCTGCATAGTTCAGTGTCAGGCCATAGAAGTAAATGCATGATTTGCTGAGGGATCAAACAACGCTAGTGTTGGGTGTCGTAATTCATGCTTTGGGTTTTGGTTTGCATTTATGTTCTTTGATGTTCTGAGTTTTGTCATGTTTTTGGTTTATGTTCTTGGTTTTTAGTGTTWATTATCATGTTCTGTGTCTGTGTCAATCTGATACACGACCAATGCCCAGCTTACTGCAAATAATGAAATGACAAACAATGTTAAATTTGACACTGCAAAGCCATATGGTCGGAAAGGTGTTATGATCAGTGTGTTTTGGTCGTGGTTAAGAGCTCTTATGGATGGATTTTGGTAAAATTTTCAGAAAATCCCAGAAACAGAGTAAAGAACAAGTGATTAGATTTTTGGGGTGATCACTGCCTGGATCCAGGATTTTTTTTAAGATTCTTTACTATAGGGAGACAGGGATAATTTTGGCATTAGATCTAATAACTCAAAAATACAATTATGGCTTGGTGCCCACAATTATGGCTTGGTGGAGGTCTGCACTCTCTGGGTGCTTCTAGTAATACATTCATTGTTGGTCTGTTTGTTGTCTTGTTGTGCCTTGTCAAGTTCATATAGACATGATAAATATGAAGATCTCACTGTATCTTGTTACAGCCCAAGCCGTTTTGGATTTGTTGTCGCTCCTGTCACTCTATGACGTCATGCGGGTGTGGAGGGACTGCCGCTCAATCCTTCTGGGATTGGCTGCCGAGACCTCAATCAAATGGACGCCGACGTGATGACGACGTGCCTCCCCTCCTATTCCGCTGATTGGCGGCTGCGTCAATACTCCACTGCGGCTATTCATCTAACTGATTACCTTTTGTTTGTTCACAGATAAAAAGGGAGATTTGGCATTATTCTGGAGTGATTGTCATTAGGGCATCGTTCAATCCGTTCCCTGAGTAAGCCATTTAGAGAAAGCGATTTTTGAGAGTGTGAAAATTTTGTGTGTTTAACTCCTGAGTGTGCAACAGAGGATTTAGTTTGGTTTTATATTGATTGGTTTATCCGTTGTATTAGTTTCGTTCTAGTGAGTTTGTTTGGATCTTCTCAATAGGAGAGGTATCCCTTTTTGTGTTGTTAGCTTATTGAAATCTGATTTGTTTTGGTATAGTATTTATGGGTAAGTTTCCTTTATGTTTTATTGTTTTGTTTAATAGTTATTGGTAAAGCTCTATTATTTGTTTGTTATTTAACCTGAAAAGGACACTTTATGTTTGTATCTAGAATATTGTAAATAAATGAATGTTTATTAGGACCTTTGTTTTGGTTCGTTGTGTTACTAGTCCCTTTACACCCCTGGACCAAAAAGGGGCCGTAACATTGTTACATATTTGACAAAGTTTTAGCCTGTTAAATTCTTAGATGGATTTGGTTTACTTTTTGTATACAAATTAAACCAAGACTGAGATCAATTAAACTAATTCAGTGTTAATATTTGAATGGGCCCGGGACCACTTTGTACTGGAAAAGTTTGACAGACAGGTCAAGAACCTCTGCACTAGACTAAGTACACTGCAAAGCATTACAATGCCCACATAAAGGCCAAAGTCTCTTTTTCAGTGACAGAAAATTCAATKAGTATGAGTTAACTTTCCTCAAGAAAAAAACTCTGAGGATGTTGAACCCTRGCAGGGTCAGTGTGAAGCAACACAGTAYGGGYTCCCACATCAATAGCATTCATCTATGGGGTTCAAATCCCRGACAAGGCCCCASTTGTTACAGCCTGGCTGAAAACTGCAACAAAGCTGGGAGGCAAGGATCAGGGTTTKKTTTTTTAAWAWTATTATTATTTTCAAAACCCATCATGCGTGTTAAAGTCAGTATCAGTGGTGTAATTTCTCGGAACGTACGTAGTGCACAAAACAACAAACATGTTGAGCCTGAGTGGCTCTCTGCACCTTCCACAATGGCTNAGCAGGGTCAGTGTGAAGCAACACAGTACGGGTTCCCACATCAATAGCATTCATCTATGGGGTTCAAATCCCAGACAAGGCCCCAGTTGTTACAGCCTGGCTGAAAACTGCAACAAAGCTGGGAGGCAAGGATCAGGTGGTTTTTTAAAAATATTATTATTTTCAAAACCCATCATGCGTGTTAAAGTCAGTATCAGTGGTKTAATTTCTCGGAACGTAYGTAGTGCACAAAACAACAAACATGTWGAGCCTGAGTGGCTCTCTGCACCTTCCACAATGGCTCTTTATACATGRCTAAAAATGCTAAAGAACTAACTTGTGTTTTTAATATAGGTATAATAATAAATGTAGGTTTATAGCAATTTCTTTTTTCATTAAATGAAATAGAATTTCCATAACATAATGAAAAGTACCAGTGAGACATACTGTATATATATATATATACACAATTTTCCACAAATATCTACATCCCATAGAATAAAGTTGTGAATCCTCTTTTTATGTTTTAGTTTTATGTTTTTCTTTATTTTAAAACCTAAAAATAGATATAAAAATGTGATTTTTCTAAACTGACAACAAATTTCCTACAGTAGATATATCAACAAATTATAAGTTGCCCTTTTTTTCTAAATGAGCTTAATTTAGCTGGGCTGAGGGAAAAATGGCTCTTGGAGAAGTAAAGGTTGCCGACCCCTGGCCCAGCCTAACCAGTGATGACAAGAGGGGGAGGAGGAGTTTGCCTCTTAAGTGGAGGGGAAAGCATTCATTGGGAAGAGGCTTTACCAAACAAAGGAAACATGGATCTTTCAGAGTTATCATAATCTTAATTTTGCACTCATTTGTTTCAGGCAGTTGTAGTGTGTTCAATATTTGGAGGTCAACTAACACTTTTCAGTTGCCAACCATTTGCAAAGTGCAACAGTGTGTATTAGAGGGCTCTTACCCACCAAGGACAATCCAGTATAAATGAGTTTGATTAGGACACATCTTGCTTAGAGCTATTAAACAGAACCACGAAATAAGCAGAAGTTTTAGGAATGATTATATTGCAAAGTAATCTATGAACTTAAATGAAGGCCACACATAAACATTATCTAGGTACCGATTTTGGACATTTTTTTAAATGTATTAGCAAATCTACTCTGATTGGTTTGTTCCAACGGAATGATTTAAAGTTTTTTTCTTTTTTCTTTTTTTTTAACAGCTGATCGCCTGTTTTAAATGGAGTGAAAACTCTGTCCACCTAGTTAACCGCTTGGTTGCGCTGGCAGTAAATGGTGCGAGTCACTGACTCCAGGTTGGTGAGGATCTATGGACAGAGCACATCAGGCCCAGGTGGAGCTCGTGCCACTAATTACCTTACAGCAACTGCAAAACAACCAAAAAGAACCAGTGGTGGTGGGGCTGTGATACGTGGTTACAAATCATGACAGCATGTTAGGAGCTGACATTTCCTGGTTGCAATCAGGGACCATGGTTAGGTTAGGGTTAAAAAAAGACTTATGCTTAGAACTGAAATATAGTTCTCTGGTCCGCCTGAGGTGTCCCCCACGGNTTAATGACGCTCTGGATCCCAGAGTGTGTGGCTGGAACAT
>CM047984.1:5685875-5701738 GCA_026261665.1 Melanotaenia duboulayi | reverse complement strand
ATTTTGATTGCATTTAGGGACTAGACTTGTCTGTGCACTTNTGGATACATGGGGAGTATTTTTAAAGGATGAAAGAAAGTAGTAGTCACTAACTCCAGCTAGTTAACAGCAAAAACTTGGTTGTTATTGGTAAAGTAGATGCTCCCTGTTTTACAAGTAAAAGACTTGCTAGCTCTCTAAAGTTAAAATCTTAACATGATGTTGAGTTCTGTTATTGTTGTTTAGCGCCTGAAAATAGAGACCAGTTCGATATCTAGCTGTTATCATCAGTGAAGAAGAAGAAGAAGAAGAAGAAACCCTTATTTTTTATCACTCCGTCACTTCTACCACCCGTATCCTGACAGGACAGAGACGTCTGCTGAGGAGTCTGAAGGATTTAACAGGAGGTCTGACCCTCAGAAATGGGGAGTTCTATTATTTAAGTCATATAAACAGCTAAAATGATGTTAAGTTGCCCATTAAAGAGGGCATGGAGATCTAGAGACAGAAGTGGTGAAGCAGAGGTTTAGAGAAAGAGACCAAACTGCATGAACTTTAAGTTGCTCCATTATTTACTTAACAAGCTGTTTTTGGCAAATTGATGAGCCATATTTTCTTGCTTAGTGATCATTTTGGGCAACAGCGCCCTCTAGCGAGCAGTTGTTATAACTGCATGACGTTGTCCGGACAGTTTGGTCTGCTTGAGAAAAGTGCAGTGTCAAAGCAAACCAAACTAAATTAGATGCAAAATCCTGGTGTGAACGCCCCCAAATTCACACACTCACATACACTGCTGTGATAACTGTAGTAACATTAAAGAGACATGAGAAATCACCAAGTGGAACTTTTCGCAACAAGATCAAAAAGGTCCAAAGAAAGGTCAATAATATGGAAATACTAGTTGGTCTTTTCTAGGCACAGTGTGTGGCGTTTGATGTAATAGTAGGGGGATTGACGGAGCCCCGCAGCAGTTAAACAGTTCTGGCTCATTGTCTGGTGGTGGCAGTGGTAGACTGGACCCTTGCGTCTGCACACAAATTGAGTGGCTAGTTCAACACTGGGAACTGTCACTGCTGCTGACACTGGGGCTGTGGTCTGCCTCAGTCTGATCTGTGCCCTTCCTGTTTACAAAGAAAGGTCAGCGCTCTCCGCCTGGTCACGCCAGGAGTATTTCAGAGCAGATCGTCTTTGCAGCAGCAGGGCGAGGATTGCACCATCCCAAGATAGTTGGCACATTTATAGGCCTGTAAAGAGAACAATAAACCAGCTTTATAGTCACGTCTTTATAGTAAGTTGTGCCCGTGTCGCTGGTTGTAACGAACCGTTAAGGAGTAAGACGTGATCCAAAATATGCACATAAAGTTTTATATTTAAAGTTGACCGAATCAACTTTGCTGTTCATCGACTGACTTCCTGCCCAAATCATTTGCTCTGCTCTAGACTGACATGGTTTCCAAGTAGCAAGCATCAAAAATAGAACAGCAGCATACTTTTGGGAAAGCGGAGCGCCACATCGCTTCATGGACTCTTGCTGCAGAAATGCTGTATGGCTCACATGGTGGAACGCCTCTGCGACGTTTCCGCGTGGGGTGGAAGAGAAGGGTAACATTGCTGTTGACGGGGGCCAAAACCTTGCTGTAAATTAAAAATCTTTACAGTGGATCAGTGGTTTGGTTTTTCAGTCACTCTTCAGTTTTGGGGCGGAAGTGGCTTAGGAGGTAGAGCGGGTCATCTGTGATCAGAAGGTTGGCTAAAACGTCACTTCACCCCAGTTATTCTAGTTTTGTGTCCTTGAGCAACGCAGTCTACCAACACTGGTGTGAAAAGGTTTAGTGGTGGGCAGAAAGGCTTGTGGGGGCTAATTGGCAGCCATGTTTCTGTTAGTCTGCTCTAAGACATCTGTGGCTACCCATGTAGTTTACCACCATCAGTGGATAACCGTGGAGTAATGGGGTGAAAATGGAGTGCTTTGAGTTTCCTGAAAAGGGCTATAGAAAGCCAACTATTTTTATTTATTTATTTTATTTATTTANTCCAACTATTTTTATTTATTTATTTATTTATTTTTTTTTGCTTATATTTGTAATGTGGCACCATTTTTATCACACCACTCATAGAACTAATAAATGTAATCATTTGTTTTTGTATTGCTTTCAATCTAAGTGACTGTTAAGAACATTTAGAAACTAAAACTACTTTGTAAGTTTAGGTTTAGGAAAAGACAACTGAATTTACTAATACTAACAGAAAAAAATGTCCCATCGGAAATGAGTGCTTCCTCTTTTTTTGTCACTAGGTTCTCTCTCACCACAGAAAAGCCACGCACCAGTCCTCTGTAACACCTTCGCTGTGGAGATGGTCAACAGCACAAAATTCCTGGGGGTAAATGTGACAGACACTCTGTCCTGGTCACAGCATGTCACTGCTCTTAGAAAAAGAGCTAAGCATCATCTGCACCTCCTGCATTGGATGAGAAGCTCTTACCCACCCCCTCCCATCCTTATCACCTTCTACAGAGACACAATAGAAGGCTCACTGGCCAGCTGCATCTCAGTCTGAATATGCACCTGCATGCTGCAGTATACAAGTCTGCCCATGTAGGTCAGCAGAAAATATCCAAATACCTCATATCCCACATCTGTACAATAGTTTCCACAACTTTCCTTACATTTGCTTGGGCTAAATCCACACAGTGTGCAATAAAATGCAGTATCAGTCCTACTTACAGTATCAATACTTAGTTTTTTCATCATATGTTATACTCCAATAAAAACATTTGGTAATATTTTGATATTTTTATTTTATTTTATATTGTTTAGTATTTTTATTTTTTATTTTCCTTTCATTTGCCAATCAAATTAAATTGTGTTCTGTTGTTTAACATATAATGAAGCTCTATATTAAAGTCAAATTTAAGTCTAAACACATTGTTTTGCGATGTCAGACATTTTCTCAATAGCAAACGTGAACAGTGAAATTTTCTTTTTTCCAAATTTCTGTGTAAAATGTTAGATCTTATTTCTATACTTTTTTTCTTTTTTTTTCTTTGTAGGTATTCTATAAAATTTATTTAGTTTGTTTTACGGATTTCACTAAATTGCACAATATTACTATATCAGCAAGCCCTGATTTTGATGTCCTGAATTAAACCCAGTGAGCTGGATGTAAACCCTCTGAGCAGAAAAATTGCAAAATTGCACAAGGACCAAGTCATGTCTTCAGAAAGAGCTTAAACCCTTATTTATTTATTTATTCATTATTATTTTATTTTTTTAAGCAACATACCAGGCAGAATTATGGTCTGACTGCTTGTGCCAAACAAATTTGCATTGCCNTATTTTTTAGCAACATTATAGCAGACAGAATTATGGTCTGGCTGCTTGTGCCAAACAAATTTGCATTGCCAAGAGGAGTTTTATGGGTATAAGGCTTCTTTTGATAATCTGATTTTTTTTCTTGTTTATTTATTTATTTTGAATTATTGTTTATTACTGAATTTACATAATTTTACTGGACCTGACTGGAAGGGAAAGAAAAAAGGATAAAGAGAGAAAAGAGGTGAAAAGGAAAGCAGAGAAAAGAAAGAAGATTTAAAGATACATCAGATAGAAAGTAATGGCTCTTCAGTCCAAACAGAAACCCCAGACAACCAGCTGCTACACTTACAAAAACACAACCGAGAATTTTCCAAACCATGTCAATCTAGAGCAAAGTGGTGAGTAGCAGTCTTTTGTAAATTTCAAGTTGTCTGTCCTAGATACATATATCAGTACCAATCTATACTGTAACTTTTTCCTTGAAAAAAGTGCCTATGTCCTATTTCAAAGCAATGGGTCCAGCTAGGATCCTCTGTTGTTAAGCCTAGAAGCACTGATGTACATGCTACTTATATCAAATAAGGCATATTAGTCAATGGAATAAGAAATAAAATAAGAAATTGATGTGGATGCTGGGCATGCATAGTATTATGGTACTTTTCTTCATGTTACTTATTCACCTACTGTATTCTAACTGTAAATACAAATACCTTTCAATCTGAAATCCAGCGATGTTATGGGTAAAACAATTTACAGTTTTACTCTGTGGGTTAGGGAAGACCTGCTCTTTTTGTCTCTGAACTTGTGAAACACTCCTTTTCTACACTTGGCATAAATGTGTGTGTTATATTTGTATTTTTTTGTTTGTTTKTTTTTGTTKTTTTTTTTTAATCAGATATTTCAAGTGATATTTCAGTTAAGCTATAATTTAAGCAGATACTACATTGTATTTTCCAGAATGAGTGTGTTAGGAGTGGAAGATACTGTGGTGGTCAAACAACTGGATGCAGGTGTGAGGTGCAGCTGGAACTGGTCTTGGCCCAAGTTAGAAGGCAACGTCACAGTAAAAGAACTAGAGCTGTCATTTCAACTGTCAGATGTATTAAAGTCAAAGTCAGCTTTATTGTTAATTTCTTCACATGTATAAGACATACAAAAAAAACTGAGATTACATGTCCTACTGTCCCACTGTGAAGACAGGACAGTAGGACATGTAATCTCAGTGAAGTAACCATTAAAATTAAATATAAATATATAAAAAATTGCACAGGCACAAAACATATCTGAATAAAAAAGAAATCGAGATTACTGCAAACTGATTGTAAACTGATAAAACTGCCAATAATTAGATACTTTATTATACATTCATACTGGACTGTAACTCGACTTAATTTTTTCTCAAAGTGCACCAGATTTCTGCTTTTAAATATAAAATGTCCAGAATTTCTTCCAGGGAAGCATGCCCCTGGACCCACCCAGAGGGGTTGTCCCCCTTCACCTTTTTCACCCCTGACCGATTTTCATGTCTGTCTCTTTCTAGTGTCTACTCACATCAGTAGAGCCCACCACAGCCTCCTCACCAACCACCTCCACAGAAGGTGTCCAACGTAACCATCAGGTAAAAATAGACTAATTATGCTTTGCACTGCCCCCTAACAAAGTTATGAGGTGGTACTGCAGTTCAACCAGTTAAAATGCAAGGTCAGTTCCTGTTTGGTGTTTTGAGCGCCTGCCCCTCCGAAGGTCTTTGCAAGGCCCTGGGAGTTTCCTTTAGTCCTTGATAATAACAACCTACTAAGGAAAGATCAGCCAACCTCAGATTAAGCCGAAAACTTTTTTTATTTCCTCTGGCATTTTCAACATGGGAGTCGCACACCCTTTGCTTAACGCAGGCTTCTGGGCTTCAATGTCAGATGTAACATCACCCGTCGGCCGCCCACATTGCCAACTGCCGCCTGGATTTGTCTTCTAAGAACTAAAAACCCTGAGTGAACTCCTCAACACCTCAATAAATTCACATTTGGTGTTGCAGTTGTGGTCTGCCTCTGTTCTTTTGGTGCATTACAAAAGGTAGCTCCTTAGTATAGAAGAAAAAGGTCACTACCACATAATCAAATTCATAGCAGATTATATACCAGTGGCACAACTGTCATGTTTTTGTTCCAAAAAATCCCAAAACAAAAGTACCTGGAATCTGTTGTCTCTAAGTAAAATTCTTGATTTTACATAATATCCCAAGAGCAGTTTTTGGGACACACATCAGATTATATCCTTTGGCAAAGCTCAACTCTTACGGAAACATATTTAAAGCTCATCTTGCTCTCTTCATCCACAACAGCCAGTACAAATAAGAACAGGAATTGCAACATATCCAGAAAGCAATACATGCCTCTCTAAAAGTACTTTACAGCAACTTCTCAAAATTGCTTATGAGAGCTCAAGAGGGATAAATTAGGTGGACAAATTGGCTTCATATGCAGCCTGAAGATGCTTCACTGTTGAATCATTTCTATTGCCTGTTGATAAGCTAAATTACATTCAAGATGCACTTTGTCTTCACTAATGCTACTTTATTTATAAGTGCTACCCAGACTCAGCAGACTCCACCAGAGGAATCTGAATCCACATGACTGATAATCTTGTCAAGATCAACATAAATACTGTGTCAGCATTCTGTCGAGTTATTTACAGCAGACTCATCACGGAAGGACATTCCTTTTCCTGTAGAGCTTTAGGAGGGGCAGTGACTGAGGTAGTAGAGCGGGTCGTCAATTAATTGGAAAGTTGACGGTTTGATTCCCACTCCTCCAGGGCAAGACACTTACCCCTCTCACATCACTGATGTATGAATGTTCAGTGGTGGTTGGAAAAGCCATAAGCGCTGATGGGCTGCCACGTTTCTGTTAGTCTGTGATTACACATGTAGCTTAGCATCACAGAGTGTGAATGAATAATGCAGGGGTGGCCAACGTCGGTCCTCGAAAGCCACAATCCTGCAGCTTTTCCAAATTTCCCTGCTCCAACACCCATCACAAGTCTAATTATTCCAATGGGAGACACTAACATGAGCACCTTTTATTCTTTCTTTTGCTATGTATATTCTGGAGGGTTTCCAATTATCTGTTAACACATCTTCATAAAGCCAAGTTTGTCTGTTTGCCACAAACCTGATCTTACAGTACTGATATGTGTTAACAAAACATGTAACGTAGATACAGTTATATAGATAAAAATTTGCATTCTACCAACCTTTCCCCAATTCTTTCGCTGATCATCATTACCTTCAAATCTCTTTAACCATGCTCATTCCTTAAACTGGAATCCTAAACTCTTCTTGTAATTTCTTATGGCAAAGCGCAAAATTAAGAAAAAAGTTAGAAAATAACAGCTTATCAGTGATTGTAAATTAAATGAAACTACCAAAATGTTACTCTAACCAGAACCCTGACTTTGTTTCTGTGCCTCTTGATTTGAGTCTGATCTCATTCTCCTGCTTAAAAAAAAATATAGTGGTTTACAGTAATGACTGGCGCTGTTCTTCATCACTGAAGCTGGAAAACTGAGTGACTTACACTTCACATGCAGATAGTCAATGAGAGCAATCTCCAGGGAATTGGTGTTGGACAGAATTGTGGATCCAGGTGGCAAAACCCACATGAAAGCTTCACCTGAGCAGAGGTTTGTATGACTTTGACCTCTTGAATATGGTTGGCTTCAGGCTCAGCAATAAAGCATCAGTACGCTCCAGCTGAAATGTGTTTCAGATGGCTGAACAGCATTTAAAGACTTCCTGAAGCTTTATGACATCAAAATGACTTGGTATGCTAAGTCCAGCTAAGGTAACCACTGACTAGAACATTTAATCGGACTACTAACCTTGTCAAAGCCTATAATCAGTGGATCCATGCATGTTCATCTCTGCTGTAATAGGTGCTATTACACGTCCCTTGACCATGTTATTATGGGGCTTTTTCTTCATTGTTATAATTCAAAATGATTGGCAGCTCCATCCAAGTTAAATGCTATATTTCACAGGTTATTAAAGTTCTCTGTTAATGATGTCTTCCCCTGCAATATCCTGGCTACTTCTATTGTATGGTCATTGAGGCCACTAAGTTACAGGATTGTACAAGAGTACACACTGGACAGGTCGCCAGTCCATCGCAGTGAACCCTGTGACTGCTTTTATTTTTATTTTATTAAAATATAACATTTGAAAGCAAAAGTGAGTGGAAGTAAATATAGAAACATCATAGGGGCTAAGACATGTGGATCTTTTGGAAGGCAGTGATGTCTTTCATGCTGTGCTGGTTTTGTTCTGTTGCAGTCTTGTTTTATGGTCATTTGTTGTTGCTTTTAGTTCTTTCTTGTTTCCTGTTTTATTTTGTTAAGTTTTCTCCTGGTTTTCAGTTGAGTCAGATCAATTTTCATGTCTTTCTGTTTCTGAATTGCCCATTGTCCTTTGTGTTTCATTTTTAAAGCCCCAGATGCCACTTGACTTTATCTCCTCTCTTGTTCTGCATTTGGGTTCATTTCATCACCTTATCCCTCTTGGGCTGTCACATTGTCTATAACCCCAGCTTCCCAATGTGAGCTATTTAACCCTGTAAAACTGGTAATACCATTTGTAACGATGCTTTCTCAAATATTTTGAGGCCCTTTTGCACTTGTTTTGCTGTCAATATACTTATGTATATATCTGCTATAGGATGCAAATCAACTTTGTTTGATGACATTTAATTAAACCATGTTGCAGTTATAACACATACGATGTGAGTCATGACACTGACATGATAATTGTGCCACATATTTTCAGACAAAGGTGTTGGGCTTGTGAATGACAGCAGTAGCTGTCAAACATGAACTTTCTGTTCTCATTAAAGTCATAAAAGGGAAGGCAGGAGGTCTTCACATATGTTTCAACCATCCATAAGGCACTTCATCTGGAATGCACTGATACATTTAATGTTGAGGCAGGTGGGTTTCCAGGCAGCTAACCTCAAGAGCCAAACCTGAGGTCAGGTTTTGCAGTGGGCATCATCAGGTGGATCCACACTTTTATACATCAGCTTGGTATTTAGCAAGAACAAAGGTTAAAAAAAAGGTATATAAGACTATGAATGTAGCTGCAGATAAACTGGAAATGAGACATTAAATGTAAGACAAATCCAGGTATGAATGGAGAAGTCTAAAAAAAATTACCCATTCTAATACCTGTTTTCTACAAGTTGAAAGTCTTTTACACGTTGTGGTGGTTTAGGAATGTTTCTGCAAGCAGGATGGGAAGATACTCCGTGTCAAGCAGTAATACATATCACCACGTGAACAACAGATCGAATGACTTGATCTGTTGTTCATGTGGGGCTGCTTGTAGTGACAAATTCCCAGATAATTATCACAAGCCTCCACAGTGCATCCCAGCTTCTCATAATGCCTTTTTCTTTTCTTTTTTACTGATTGCTGTCATTTTACCATCCACATCCTCACCGATTCTTCCAGCTCTCATCATCCTTGTTTCTACTGTAGCAGCAACAGCAGGCAGCTTTTCAGAAAGAAAAAGCTCTGATTAAAGCCACTGCTGAATCACAAATGGTGCTCATGTTGTGCACTACCTGATCAATACATTAAAATTGAGGTAATGTGTGAAAAAAGTTATGTGATGTCTGTTCAGTGGTGCCAGAGTAATGCATTTTTTTTTGCCTTGAAATTTATCCTTGGTAAAGCTGATAAATATGCCCCTACATATCCTCAAAGACATGTTAATATTTTGCCCTTACGGCTGCAGGAGTGCCGACGTTAGCATCTATGAAGGTGTCACATAAAGCTTGTGTGTCAGAAAATCATCGAAGGTCTTTCAGTCACAGCAATCTGTTGGGAGAACTCACAGTAAAGGTGTGAAAAGGGGGCGGAGGTGATGAATGTGTTTACCATCTCCTTCAATCTGTCTTTCAGACATTTTTTTCCTTGAATTTCACAGTATAAATCAATCAGTTCTATATATAGAAATATTTATTAATAACATCTGAATGGACAATTTACACAGTCTGCCTTATGTTAAAGTACATTTTGTGTTTACAATATGTTTAGTATCTCACAGCAAAAAAAAGGGGGGGATTTATAAATGACTCTGAAAAATGATGCATGCATCATATCTATAAACACAGAAGTAAATACTATTTGTGACAGTGTCCAATACAAAGACATACTGGTTTCAACTGATTTAAACAAACAAAATGAAACAAAAACACTGGCTCATTAAAACCACAGGGCATGGTCCCAATTAAAGAAAACATGAAGTGTCATTTCAATGGCAGGGGGAAAGCCCCGAGTGTGCTAAGATGTAATTGACCTGTCAAAAAGGCACATGGGATTCCCCATTAGCTTTATAAGATCATAGTAAGCCATACAACAACTTCAGCCGCAGTTATTCTGCAGCCACTGAAAATGATGACTGTCACTGTACTGTCAAAAAAATATAAACAATTACAAGACAGTTTAATTAAAATATCTAAACCACTGATTCAGATGGTGAAATCAAAGTAAGCTTTCTTTTTCATTTATTAGATTGTTGCTCATCATTGTTGGCTTTTCCACAAGCTGTAGAATCAGTTATTTGCATGAAACCAGATTAGGTGGGAATTAAGTGTGGAGGAATTTGCAACCGGAAGCTGCACTAATAGATTTTATCTCAACATCCGACTTTGCCAGGTGCATTGTGATCTTATACAACTAAAACAGTCAGCTCATGCTACAGTTTCTCTTGGGTAATTGTAGCATCTTGAAAATAATGTAGCATCTTCCCTGTTTGTTTTCAGTGATTCCACCAGCTTCGTTTACCGGGGAACTGTTTTTTAGTGAAAACCTTTCCAGGACTTAATGGCACATTTATGAAAGAAGAATGTTAATCAGCAACAGTGGCAGATGTTTCCCCAGAGCAATATGGTGGAGGAATCAGGGAAGTAGGTGGATTCATTAAATTGAAAAATGACAAATAATGTTGGTCTTTATCAGCTGGATGTCTAAATAAACAGATGTTAATGATTGCATGTAATTACTTTGTTTACATTGTTGTGTTTTGAACACATGGTTAAAAAGAAAAAAAAAATTAATTCAGATGTGCTCAAATAACCTACTTGTTGTTTATGAATAGAAACAAACACTAAAATCCATCCAGCATGAGATCATTGTAAAATTTCAGAAGGATGCTCCTTCAAAAGGATTCAAGATTTAAATAATCTAAAGACCCCAAAAAACAAGAACTGGCATACAGTATATCTGACAGGCCTGGACTGTTTTTCTGCCAGATAATTCACTGATGACAACCGTTCAACTTGTGTTTCTTTTATTTTGACCACACCCTGTTGAAGTATGACCATTTAACATGCACCAAATAAAACATCATATTCTCTCTGTTACAACTTCTTTTGGTACAAACTTGTTTTTGTCACAGGAACTGATGTGCAAGAACAAGTCTCCCACTGACATAAATCTAAGGTTTACACTAAAATCTCCATGTTCGCAACTGCTTCGGCTTCTGAAAAGCACAGGCAGGCAAATACACAAAAGAGCTTAAACTTTATTTTATCTGAATAGGGTTGTTCTTCCTTTTTAATTCTGTTGCTCACCTAACTCGTCATGTTAGTTAAGCATTTTGTCTATGATTGCATACCACTCACACAAATCAACAGTTACAGCTCCAGACATTAGCTTAAAAAAACATTACTTTGGTCCACAAACCTGCAATTTGCAAAAAAGACAAAAAAAGAAAAAAAAAAAGTAAAGTAAAAAGCTAAACATGTTAACTTAACCTGTAAACACTTTAACAGCTTCATTAGACAAATTAAACAATTGGATTAGTTCACTTGGAATGTTGTTAAGTGTTTTTATGATTTTTTTCTTTTGGTTGTGAAGACACAGAAGGAAGTAAGAAGTGGGAATTAGCCTTTCCAGCAGTTTTACCACAACAAAAATACTTCAAACATCAGTTTTAGTAATGGTCTATAGCTGATGATACTACTGCACTCACTTGTTAGTCACACCTTGTACTGAATGTTTAAACATATAGGAAAGGTTATCCGTTGATCCATCATCTGTCTGTTTACCACCCTGAGGCTTGTGTGTTGTGCATGGGCGGTCATGGTGAAGGTGGTGTCTTCAGGGAATTGGTGGACCCTCCTTGGCTTCCACTCACTGTCGCACCCTGTCCAACCCACTGATGAGACAGAGAGAGTTGCGTGGTAACAAAAGGTTAGGACATTTTTTACCTGACAGCATCTGTATTCATAAAGGAAGATTACAAATATTCAGACTTTGATATCAAAGTTGAGGATGTTAGAATAAAACTCTTTATCTAAAAGCAGCACATTTACAGTATTTAAAAGTTTGGTGTTTTCCAGAGGTGGAGACTAGAGTCTGTGACTCAGACTGGAGTTGCACTTAAGGCACACATTCACAGTGACTTCAGACTCGACTCGGACTCCCGATTTGAGACTTGTGGACAATCTTTTATGATTTTGTCCCTGTGAGTTTGCCTGTTTGCTGTCTGTGCTGTTTGTTATTTCCCCAGATGTAACGTTTAACATAACGCCACACAAACACGGGTACGTACACAAGCGCAGTCAATAAGAAGACAGTTGCTCCACCCTTCACTGGAACCCTATGAGATCAAAAAGCGAGATATTTAAGCTGAAAGCCTCTTTGTGAGCGAGCTGTCGCTGCAGTGTGCTTTTTAGTCACTCATTCATGTGACAAAAAAGTGGAGGCAACTGAATTTTCAGCTCTCTTTACTTTGCACCCAGTAACATCAGAACTGCGTTGAAATTACCGTGGGGAATTCAGGAGCATTTTGTTGTTTTTGGTCATGTTTTTGGTGTGTGAGTGTGTGTGTTTGCAGCCGTGGTTGAAGAGATCAAGCTTATGAATTATTGATGGTCTCAGTCTGTATTGCTGAGGTCAGGGAGGGTCAGTCCAACACTTCAGAAAAGCAATAAGGCTTAAACGTATGAGTGAATATCGCAACTAATATGTGTGGAGGGAGAAAGAGGCCTGTTGACGGTGTTGAGATTTATACATTGAAATATATTCAGTCATCTCTGTGAAGCAATACTTTATCCTTTAAGTATTATTGTAATGTATGTGTTTTAGAGTTGTGTGTGTTTGAGCGTGTGTGTCCATGTGTGAAATATCCAGTCATCCAGGCTCCCTCAGGGCTACTGTCTAGATGTTTTAAGGAAACACAGATAAGCCATTACTTGGGATCCCAGACTCTGTTGCTGAAGTCCAGAGCCGCTGTTAATGGGTTTGGACAAGAACTGCTCCTGAAGAGGGTTTGACAGACCACATTTGTGTGTGTACACTCTTTGTTAGTGCTGTACAAGAGACCTCCACTGNCTTGTGTGTGCGCATGTGAGTGTGTACACTCTGTGTTAGTGCTGTACAAGAGACCTCCACTGGTCCTAACACTTTTGAAAATATCAGGGTCACTAACCCTTCACCGATATTTAACATCCATCCACACTGAGTAAACACAGTATGACAGCGATGTTTCGTCTCACCTTGATGTGATGCTCACTAAAGCACTGAGATGATAACTGGGAGAAGTGGGTGGACTTCTGGTGTCAGGATGTAACAAAATTAAGTAATCATGATTTTTGGCAGCGTGGTGAACAAAGCGCTGCAACATCCTACCCACTCTCTCCAAAAACAGAAAAAAATCCAATATAAATTTTATTCACAGAGGGGAAGCAGATTAAGTAAAACTCAAAAACAACAGAAAACTCTCCAGCTTTAAGTCAATAACTGTATCATTAACATAGCACAGCCACTGGGTCTGAGATGAGGAAATGTTTGAAGAGCAAAAACACTGACACTCACTAAAATTTAAATTTCTAAGACAAATATGTTTTCCCACAAGTTACATTATTTATGTGACAAGATCATATGAAGTTTAAGTAAAATAGGAACGATAACTCCTGAAACCACAAGCTAAACATCAAAAGTATAAAAGAAAACAAAGATAAAAAAGATCAGTATTAATATCTGATTCTAAGTAACATAAAATTGCTTTAAACTCAAATGCAAATGAAACAGTACCAAGAAGCCTGGCTGAAAACTGTTGCATAATGCCATGGTTAATTGTCTATATCGTATTTTTATGTCAGTTTGAATTGTTTCTGATAACGAAAGTGCAGCTCCCAGTCACTTATCAGAGCTCTGACTTTTTTTTATTCAATTGCTCCAAACTCTTCCACAGAAGTCATAAAGCTGATGGAAAACTTTCATGCTGAAATGTTATGATTGTTTTGCTAAAAGTGTACGAATATTTTGAGTGAGTTTTTTAAAAAAGGATATTATAAGAAATATTAGTATAATTATTTAAAAATTGGAAACAAACATGCTATATGAAAATGCTAAATGCTAATGTTAGAAGAATCCTAGTATTATTTTGGATATATATTGTAATACAACTACCATAAACATCATATTAATTCATTATAGAACTATCACTAATAACTGTATATTACCTTTATGGGTTTTCAGGGTGGGTTTAAATTTCTTTGGTAAAAAA
The DNA here is from genome assembly GCA_026261665.1 of Melanotaenia duboulayi. Taxonomy (NCBI): domain Eukaryota; kingdom Metazoa; phylum Chordata; class Actinopteri; order Atheriniformes; family Melanotaeniidae; genus Melanotaenia; species Melanotaenia duboulayi. Next base: position 5,687,875 of record CM047984.1, on the reverse strand, counting down.
ATAAAAACATCATTGGTAAATATTAGCATCACCTTGAGGCTCACAACAAATATGCTAGCATAATTAAATAAGTGGTGTTCATTATACATTACTTGTCATTGTTTTTTAGTTAAAGAAAATCAGAATTGTTTCTATTAGAATGTCACATGACATCTTCATTGACAGAATAATATTCCCGGAGGCCTAACCACTCATACAATGAGCAGACTTTCTGTGAGAAAAGAATTACTGATGTCTAAGGGGGACTTTTCGTCAGTAAACCACATGAAAAGCAGTACAGCCTCTGAGTTAGCATGCTACCTGACTGCTAACCACTGCAGTGAGTAAGGGATGTTAAGCATATCAACACACTTCTAAGTAAAGTAGAACTCTGAATGCTCTTTAAAGGAGAGGAAAGACTCATTTTAGCTGGCAGATGCTAATGTGTGTCACAGCTGATCCTTAGCATAACATTTAACCGGACTGCGATCCGTTTTGAGGTGTTTTAGCTTCTGACCTCCTCTGCTGAAAAGCAATATGTTTAGCTTTGACAACTCTACATGAATTTACATGAATCAGTCCAGCATCTGTTTTAGCATGCCCTGTTTTTTTTAATGAGTGTGGGCTGGGAATTCAGAAATAGAAACAGCTCTGTGAATGTAGCCACCTCTCCCTCTGTCTCTCCATCTCTCAAAGCAAAGCCTCAGTTGTGGCAATCACAGCAAAACAAGTATACACAAGGGTTGTGCAGTATTTTTTTTTTTTTTTTTGTTATGTAATTGTTACATTTCTTGTTATTTCCCCCCAATGTGCATAAAAATGGAATACACAACATGGCAACATGGAATATTGTATGAGACTCATTTGTATGGAATTGGTGCATTAGTAGTTCTTTCTTTTAAGTTGAAGTACATGTTTATAAATATATCTCTGTTTTTGGAGTAATAATCAGATTTAATGTAAGCTTTTCATCATATTATATTGTGAATGGTTGAATTAATTTCTGAATGGCTGAAAGGAACAATGTGGGTGGTGACTCAGCAGCCGTGAGGTGGGTTGTTGTTTTATTTTGTTATTATTATTAATACTACTTTTTAAATTTATTAATATTATTTAAATATAACGGCAGGTGCAAATATCAACAGGGAAAAAATCATTCAGAGCAAACAGGGCTGCATTTGTGTAAGGGTAATTCCTTTTATTTTTCTTCTTGTTGTATCCCACAAGGGATAAACTAGCATTATGCGTTAATATTCATTAATATTCCCCGTAAGAAATGGCTGGATTATTCATGCAGGCATTCCTAGCTCTTAGTCAATCGATCTTAATGGATTTTGATGATCTGGTTTTATTCTTGCGCTACTCTGAATTTGACCTTTGTTGATTTCAATGAAATGTCTGCTGGACTGATTGCTTTATAATACTGTTTTAGTTCCTACAGGATCAGATGGAATGGCTTTGGGGATTTATCTGCTTTTCATGAAGCAGTAGCTTCAGGTCCAACCATTTTATTGGGAGCAAATTACCATCTATTGCCAGTATACTGTACTTTCCACTGAGGGCTAATTAGTTAGTTTACATGGAAACAAAGTTAATTAAAGGTCCCATCTTATACGTTTTTTTCAACAATTTCATATGGGTGTCAGAGGTCCAACAACATTGTTTTCAAAGAGTATTACGGTACCCCAAATTCATCCTCGATCTTTAAATTCAGCCATTCCAAATGTGGCTGTAGTGAGCTCTAATGGAAACGGGCCATTTATGTGTCTGAACCTTTAAACGTTCATAAGTGGTGCCTGTACATGTCCCTCTCTTGGCTTTTGCTGGTGCCCGCTCTGTGATTTTAAAGAGCAGGCTCAGCTAGCCGGGTGGTGGATTTTTCCCCTTGTGATGTCACAAAGGGAAAGCTCTCAGACTCACCNCCATGCCTGTCACATTTATTAATTGTGATGATACCAAGTTCTTACAAGAAGGACTGTGATATAATGTTGGAACAAATATATTGCATCGCTACAGAAATC
>CM047984.1:5661192-5677781 GCA_026261665.1 Melanotaenia duboulayi | reverse complement strand
GGTAACACATCATGTGCAACCTCTAGTCTACCCCTACAAGATTAACCCTTTTTTTCTGTGCTCGTGTAATTAAGAAATATGTATACATTACAACCTAGTGCATATGGCCAGAAATGTGCAGCAGCTTACTCTGTGCCAAGAGCCATGATTAATTTGCATCCACACATACTGAAGAGTGGACCAGCCGGGGTCCTTCTCTGTGATCCCAAGGGAGGTAACCCAGTTCTGCTGGGGACAGTGAGAGAGTAAGAGCAGGACTTTCCACATTTCTTTAGGCCCCCCTCACAGACCTATTATATTGAGATGTGCAGTTAAACTTAACCTTATTGTTCATTTTGTTGTTTTAAGATAGAGTCTGCAGTGCAGTGGGAAGAGTTGTACAACATTACACAGAGCCGATTACCTATTCCATGTTTTAGTATTTTATATAATGGCCAGGGATGGGGACACAAGTCTGGGACTTAGACTCAAGTAGCACTTAGGTCATATTTCCAGTGACTTCAGTCTCATAAACAATCTTTTATTTTTAATGTTTTCTTTTAAGATCTCCTCTCTGTCCAGTCTCCTGGCTGCTATCTGTTTTGTGGGCTGTCATTTCCCCAGACATAACACTAACACCACACAAATGTGTCCACACAAAACAATATAACCCTGTAATATAAAAGGTAATGTTTGCATCTATGTTATCATTGAGCTTAGAGGTACAGTGGTATAAACGCTGGTTTGTTACTACCTTTGTACCAGTTTCTCTTCTGCTGATACTGCACAAATTTAACAAGAAGCTCCAAAAATTTGAAAAGTTTAATCACAAACAGAGGACCAATCACAAGGGAGTACTTCCGCATAACTTTGCTTCAAGCAGGGTTGCATGTTGGGTCTGGAACATGTGTGTGTCAAGCCTACGTGGACCTATGCGGAGCATATGGTGGTGATGCCATAACTGACCTTTCGCCAATGCCCCACAAGTAGAAATCTAGCTTAAAGGGACATTTGCTAAGGTAACATGATGTTTTAAGTTCATACTTAATTATTCATAATTAAATAATTTGGAATTAAAGTATTCTCCTTGACGTTTACATGGAAATAGTAATTTCTAATTGAGGTTTACATGGAAGACATGTTTAATCGGCTTTATTCAATTCCGTTAAACAAACTCCAGTTCTTGCCTCTTTTCTTTTTGGCTACAACATAATACTATTTTCACTTTGATTTTGATTATAGTTTTGAAGCGTTAGTTTGACACTAGCATACTACTCTCATCAGCTGGGGAGGAGAAGGGAGATTTGTATGTGTGTCATCCTGACAGGACAAGTCCGGGGAACGAGTATGCGCAGAACAACTGGAATTAATTTAAAGTGGGAAAAATTGATACATGATCAAGGAGTTCTCAATTCAGATTTCAAATCAGATTAAAGCAGCCACATATTTTGAATTTAAGTTTAATATGGAATGAAATTTTCATTTGGATTAGGTTCTTGCAAGGACATTTTAAAATTTTTTAAAGAGGATTTGATTTTTATTCTGCAATAAAGGGGGATTAAAACGCTCATGTAAATGTGGCAATTAGGTAAGAATTACTTTCATCTAAGGTTGAAATTGTGTTCGCATTCAAACGTATAGTGCATTCTAGCACCTCACTTTATCAAACACATATTGGAACAAAGGTAGCCGCAGTGTGTCAAAGTCTCGAAAACACAGATGAAAGCATGTCATCTGGTTCATGATTCCATAAATATTGCAAACTGCATCTCACCAAATGGTCAGACATTGTTCCTCTGTGCTTAGAAAGAAGAATGGTTCTCACAGGGAAACACCTGGATGGGCAAACAGGGCTCGAGGGATGGCGTCGACACAGCACTGGATTTATGTCACAGTAAAAGCCAGCTTATAAAGCCTTAACATTGGCTTTAAGTTCAGCTTTACCACAAATGAAAGCTGGTCTTTACCGTTACTATGAAAGTGACTGAAACTATGTAAACATACACTTTTGTATCAACAAGGCTGGAATATTTTAGCAGTTTCTACTGCTGTGCTGTCTATGGTAATGAGCGGTGTTGGGTAGTAATGTGTTACTTTTGTCAGTAGCTAATCCTCTAATGCATTACTCTTCAAATAAAGTAACTGTTACTGTTACCCTTAGGTGTGTTACTCCATTATTAGCTGAATTAATTTATTAATAGCTAGCCAAGTGTTGAGCTTCCTTTTTTGTATCGTCTGGTCATGTTGGCTTTTAAGTCCCATTTTTCCACTTTATTGGCAATGGTGAAAACAACTCATGTGCTGCTGCTGCATGTGCATGGTCCAGTATTTTTGTAAATAACAATTTCACAGATTTTCCAACTTGCCAGGATAGTAAGCCTCTCTTATTTATCTTCTCCTCATGCGTCTCTCAGTCATTGTGCGCTGGCTCACCTTGGTGTTATTTGTCCCTTGCTGTAGTTTTGACTGACTGACTGACTGAGAAGTGACCAAAACCCAGCGACCGGGCAAGAAGAGCATCAACCAGTGAGGATACAAAGAGACCAAATTAGAAAGTCTGTCCACTGGACCACTAGGTCACAGACTAGAAAAATCAGCCAATGCCTTTAAGCTATTTTCACATCTCATAGTCCNGACAGACTAGAAAAATAGTCTCTGTGAAAAATCAGCCAATGTCTTTAAGCTATTTTCACATCTCATAGTCCACTAGACTCTTTACAGCTGGTCCAAGTTTGCTTTCACATTACACCAAACAAACTGAACCTGCTGAATACCGTATTCCCGTCCTCGCCTGCGGTGGCACTACATCAAGAATTACTCAAAGAGAGGGCGAGACAAACGATGAACAAGGAAACTCATTAATTTTTGGTAAATGCAGGGCAACTTCCAAGTCCGCCACAGAAGTTGTAGTCTGCTTCTTGAGTTAACATCTTCAGTGTGTATCAGAGTTCGGTTGTGCACTCTTACCTTTACAAACACACCAGCCTGTTTAATTAAGAAAAAAAAATCTGGTGATGCTGGCATTTTGTCACCTCCATTTATAACTATAGTGGGTGATATGTGCAAAAAGTCTTCTCACTTGGTTAGAAGCATTACTGTTTTGGCTAAGTCATCCTGTAATGTGTAAAAAACAAAAGGAATATCGGCACATGTTTTGAGATTAAATAAAAAAGATGGCATACAACCTAACGCAGCAAGCCAAAAAACACTTCCCAGTCCACACATAAGCACTGTAGTTGGAATCAGTCTTCACCCTGGTAGGTGTTTTACAACATTTGTTTTCACTGCCTAAAAACTACACTTGCAGTAGGCCAACAAGTGCAAACATAGTGAAGCATGATGATGGCAGCGTCTTTGCTTTTTCTTAGACCTGTAAAGACCTGTAAAATTGGTCAAAAGTGAAANAGAAAGAAAAGAAGAAATCAGCAAGACCTGTAAAATTGGTCAAAAGTGAAAGAAGGATGAGGGATGTACAAGAAGTTAGAGAAGGATAGATTTACAGTGAATTAGATAAATGCTACTGTACAAATAAGTTAATTAATCTTCTTATATGGAATGTGGTGGCTTTTTAATTTTAGGGGATCTATAAAAAGATATTAATTTGTTACCTTGATAAAATGAAAAAAAAAAAAAGAATTTAAAAATAAGTGACCAATTGAGTTGGTTGATTTTAAAGTTTCAGATTACTATTGTGACTTTTGAGCCTGAAATACAAGTATAAATGTGTACTTTATGTCATTAGAGCAAACAATATTGGCTACTGGACAGCAGAGATGACAACTTGATCAACTCTCTCCTCTTTAGTCAGCCACCAGTTGATCAAATAAATATAGAAAGAATGATATAAGTGAAGTAATCATTACAGCAAAATAAGCTATGCTGGATAATCTTACAATCAACCTGTAATCCATAAAAAATGACATTAGAAAAATGTTAAAAAAAAAATCTGTAAAAAGTATATGTGTCTGAAATATATTTCTGACACTGTTTTGACTGAAAATATAGAAATCTGAGAACCAGAGGTTGCACATACCAAGCTGGAGCCAAGTTTGATTGCAATCTGTGGCGGGGAGATGTATGATTAATAAGGGATTATATTTAGAGAGTGGACTAGTCTGACTTGGACACAGGAGACAGGAATATGCTTCACATGTTATGCCTCACAAGTAGACATAACCCATTTAAACTGACCTCATTTAGATATGATTGGCATTTGCGTCTGGTTAGAGTTAAAACAATGTTTGTGTGCTGAACATAATTACTTATGCTTATATGATTCAAATCCTCATAAAAAAAAAAAAAAAAAAAAAAAATTCTGCCCATTAGAGGCAATGATTGGAGAAAAATTTAAGTTTTTAGTAACTTTGCCAGAAAATAAGCCTTCTATTTTTATTCTAAGTTTGTATGAATGATACTCCTAATAAACCTGTATCAAAGAAATAATATTGAAGAAACTTTAAAGGTACAGTGTGTAACAAAATCAAAGGTCAGTTACAGAAAATTGCAGATAATTCTTGAACACCGTTTGGTACAAGTAACACCTTAAAAAGCACATAGAAGAACACAACACACATGTACATTATGTTGAAGTAGTTACCTGTAATGCAGGCACTGCTGCACCTGAGCCCACGGGATCCACTCACAGACGGAAACATGGTTATGTCTGGAGGAATTTTGGCCCCTAACGGCCATCAGTCAATCCAACTGTGCTTTGTGATTGAAGTTATTTATATGCCCATCTTTACCACTAGATGGCAGAAATTCTTACACACTGTACCTTTAAACATTCCAGTTGTCAGTTATTACCTCAAGCTGTAAAAACTGCACAACTTGAATCAGAATGTTAGACTTGAGAGAGTTTTAGCTTTCAAAATAGTATGCTAGTAGTTTCTACCGAGAAACACATGATTTACACTACCCTTCAAAAGTTTGGGGTCACTTCGCCATGGGATTCAACAGGGAAGTGACCCCAAACTTTTGAACGGTAGTGTAGCTTGTGTAACCGTTTCCTCTGGTAATGTAAATGTAAGTAGACTGGGAATGGCTCAACACCTTTCCCTTCATTTAATGAATGGGCATCTATAAACACAAAAGCCTGCTGAAGGTAGTGTCCACCATAAAGAGCCTGTTTGCTCAGCTGCCTTGGAAGAGGATTTGAACCAAGTCCTGTTCACTCAACAGGGCCAAGCCACAAAGGGTAGTTCCTACTTCCTCAACCAGCCTGAGTCCCAGCTGTAAGTAATTTACCCTTAAAACTTTTAACAATGTTATCGTTTCATTGTTTCCTAATGCAACATAGCTGCATAGGTCCAAATACTCAAACTAAAATACTGATGTTGGCAAACATAAAAAACATCTTATGGACATATTATCGAGATCAAAACTTGATTTTAAGTGGATGGGAATTAGATTCTTTTATGTGTTTGGATCAAATCCACTCTATATCTTGCTTTAAAATGAGTGGTGCATATGTTAATAATTGAAAACATGATCTAATATTGTGGTATAATAATGGTGCTGTTCCCATGGTTACCACACCACATCACGTTTGGTTTTATACATCTCTGGATAGTCAGTTTTTGTCTCTCGCATGAGAGGCAGATTTGTAGGTGGGGAATCGCTTGGCTTCGAAAATTGCCAACTTTCCAATGCAGTCACCCTGTTTTTGTGCAAAATATTGTTTAGCATTGGTGTCACGGAAAATTGTGCATCTGTTCATTTTATCAGAAATGTCAGGCTATTTCATTTCACATGTTGCACTCGCTGATGTCCATGACTCTTTAATTCACTGTCTGTCACTTTTGTTTATCTGACTATTGTCTCTTTTTTGGTTCAAGGTAGTAATCAAGAAGATGAATCCACTATGACTGACATGCAGTAATAATGAATACACAAAAGACATACCCACCCAATTCAGCCTGCAGTGAGGCCAGAATGATAAACAAGTAAAGCTGCACAAGGAGTTCAGCACACACAAGGCACAAGAAAGAGTGATCAAATTTCAGTCTGAGCTGCTGTTAACGGGCAAAAAATATTATACGAATAATATTTAAGCTTCTGTGACTCAATAATGTGCCTGATTTAAGCATGTGTACTTGCAGATAGTGTATTTATGCCCACTAGTGCATCTTCTGTCTAAAAAAGAAAATCTGAAAAATGGGAATTATTCTTTTCCAAGGCTGAAGGGTGAACACACAGGGAGGCAGTAAGTGTCAAAGTTAGTGCATTATTAGTAGCACAGTATAACACTTTCATGCACAGATGCATTCCTGCACCCAAAGTTAGAAGTGTTGTTAGTTTGGTAGAAATAAGCTTAACAAAACTGGAATGAAAATTAGTTAGAAAAGTGCTAACATAAATTTATAAAACTTTTTAAAAATGTATATTATACTTGGTTTCCTAGCTTCTGTGCACAGCAGATCAATGCTTAAAGTAGTGGAGCAGCTGTTATAAAATTATAACAATTACATACTGCACCTTTGTTGTGATAGTTAACAAAAGATTTACTAAATGTGCAAAATAATGGAGGCTATTTATACTCTGTTTTTCCTTCGATAAACTGATTATGTGCAAACATGTTTATAATTCCTCAGGATGTGATCTTATACAGACTGCCCAAAAAAGAAGTCACATCAAACCTCCTTCAAACAAGGAATGCAAACCATGAGGGATTTCTTGGCAGGAGGATCTAACCTCCAGCTCTATAGATTTATCCAAGTGAATAATGTAATATAGACAGTGTCGCTGTATCTCTGTCAAGCCAACCTCAGTCTTATGTGAGTGTAGATCTGGGTCAGTACCCCCAAGTGTTTCCTACTGCTTTCATCAAACATTAACTGTGTCTAAGTATATTTTTATGTCTCTGCCTTTCAAAATCATAGAGGGAAAATGAGATATAACACTGCTGATACATTTTCCCTCTGCTGGTGGTCTTTCTGATTATTTGTTAAAGAAAATTTTATTAAGTGTGGATAGATACTTCTTTAGTAATCTCAGTTTAGCAGATTAGCTAATGTAATGACCTGGAAACCTGTTTGTTAATCATAAAAATTCTGAATGTAATCAGTGGGGTGAAGTTACATAAAAAGAGAGAGATAGAATAAAAGAAAATTGAATTTAAGTTCTCACCGAGGTTACATAATCTATGTCACGGCACAGTTTTGTCTCCCGGGGAAAGTCAGCCAGATCCAGGAAGTTGTCCACCACCACTTGGCCGATTAAATCATGGCGGGAGAACCTGTCAAAGTCATAAACACTGAAGTGCAGCTTGCGGTTTGACAGCTCGGAGTATGCCACAGGAAAGAGAAACACCTCATCAAACACAGGGTTGAGAGTCTTGCGGTGCACCTTGGTCTGGTGCTTGGTTTTGCGGTCAGGCAACAGGTAGATCTTGACATAAGGGTCGGAGGTTCCTGAGAAGTCCTTGGCGGGAAGATCCTGGGCCTTGTGGATCTTAACAATCAGCTGTTCCAGATCAAAGTCAAATTTCAGGATGAAGTGAAGACGCCCGCAGCTGTCGGTCCGGCGGCCATCTTCTGCGTCCACGGACCGCTGCTTGTACAACTCTGGTTTGATCCGGCCCAAACCAGAGAGAGAGTCTTGGCGCTGGAACTGAGCAGGATTGAAGTCAGGATTGGACAAGTTCAACTGACGGCGGATGGAGTTGTGCCTGTAAAAAAAGTATTTTAATCTTATAAAACATTAGATATAAACCACCGTCCATTCAGAATTCTCTAAACTTAATTTATGATTACTGCAATGCATCTGCACAGGCAACTGGATCCCCTAAGGCCTGGTGTCTTGTGGATGTCAACTTCCTGATAAAGCATCTCTGAAGCCCATCTGTTTTCCTATCTGCATTTAATCCCCCCAATAACATCAAAAACCAGACAGAACCCTGGGGGACTGGTGTACTAACCGTACAGATGACGTAGGCTCGGTAATCTGTCTTTGAACCCTGTCCCTGGCCAGAGTGTGAATCTGGTTTTTCTCCACCTTGTTCTGGGTCTCCAGCGGGATGTCAGGTGATGTGTGGCTTATCTTTAGGGCTGATTCTGGAACAGCCACAGCCGACAGGGGGCCTGAAGGCTCCTTTACACAGCCATCCTCGCTGTACTCCCTTTCCTCCCCATCCACCTGCACAACACATATTACAGTTCATGTTGCTGCAAATATTCTTACAGAAAAATTACCCAGGAATGGTGGTTTATACAGGCAAACACTCTAAACCATTAGAAACTATGTGCTCATAGAGTTACTTAATGATGTTTCCAGGCAACCTGCAGTGAAAAGTTAAATCTGTTGATCTGTTCTATCAGCACTGGCCATTTTTGCAACATGTGGCTTCTGGTACCCGTTTGCTAGATAACGATGCATGCACTTAAAAAAATAACATGAAATATCTTCAAACACAATAGGCATGTTGCATCTGTTTCTGCTTTTTTAGGGTGCGGGTGGGAGGGATTCTTGTAGAAATGGGCTTGATAAGCTATTATATTTAATTTATTTGCTGTAGAGAATGAGACTAAAGTATGTACTGTACGCCATGTGGCAGAAGTGTACAAACCACCAAGAGTGGCTTTTAGTTTAAAAGCTAAATTTATCAATAGATAATGTAGAGAGAATTTAGGGCTCTCTGTAAGCTGCCCAGAAGGGGTCCACCAACTAATATCTCTTCAAGAGAAAGGCATGATCTGTGGGGTCACAAATAGTAACTTATTAAAAACCAAAGGTCTCTGTGACATTGATTAATGTAAATGTTCACAATCAGGAGAACATGCTGTACCTGGCAGGGTGGTAAAGAAAGTGCTGCTGTTCTTGTAAGAGAAGACAGAAGAGTTTTATCAAAGAGATCACATGTACTGCTGCATCAGTTAAAGACTGTTTGGTGGAGTACTGAATTCTGCATTTACATAGACAGGTGAACTCTGAACAGCAGCATGGTTTGTGGTTCAAATCTCAGAAGAAGCCTTTCTGGTTGCAGTTTGCATGTTGTCTGTGTGGATGCAAGGGTTCTCTCTCAGTTCCTCCTCCCACAGTCCAAAACATACATTAATTGGTGTTTTACTGTAGGAGTAATTCATATTTTAGAATAACTTCATCAAAGTCCTGACCTTAATCCATTAGAAATTATGTTAAAAGGACCAGATGTGAGCAGATCATGTAAAGAAACACACCGACATAAAACTGTCCTGTGCAGAGGCTCATATTCGTCCGGGCTTATGTGCCGAATAAACAAAGGTATGCTGCATCATTTTCCTTAATAACTATATGACCAGGTATATATTTTTGTATCTTTTGCATGGCTCAGTTTTCTTTATCTGGTTTAGTAATTTGTTAAAAAGGAGATTTTCCCTGTCATATCAATAGTAAGTAAATTTTATTTACATAAAACATGGCTTGTGCCACTACACCTAGCATTTTGGGAGCATCTGGCCTCCTTCTTTCATTCCTATAATGATTTGATCCTAGTCGGTCCTTGGACGTGATTGGCTGCATGCTGTGCCCATAAATAAGAACCCTTGCCCCTGAATGCAACCTCAGCAGAGCTCAGAAGGGGCAGCTGACGATTCGGCCCTCGCCCAGATGGACATGGACTTATTTACTTCGCTACAAAGACCCATCATTATTTCATAACCCATTAAAGTGGCTAGCAAGTTTTGATTTATATCCATCAAATTGAATTTTAAGCTGCATTTGGCATGTTGGTGGTGTTAGTTTAGAGCCCTGGTCAAAAATAAAAATCATCTTTTATAAAAGAATGGCCTTCAGTTGTCATGTAATCAGCTTGCAGATCAGATGAAAACAGCAGTGTGTAAAAGTGGACTCATACATTGCATATGCCAAAATATGTTACATGTACATAGTAGTATACAGTATTCATAGCTAGTACATACTGTTACATTACTAGAAGATTAAAATGACTTTTACAGGGTTATTTGGTTATCTAGCTCCATAAAACTGGAAATCTTAGATGCCAGTGCTTGTGAAGTCATACTTACCTCTGTGAGGACAGGTTGTTGGTCTCCTCCTAAGAAGTGTGCTCCCTTGAGAACATCTGGGAGGAAACGGCCACTCAATGGTACCCAGCACAGTTTCCATGAAACAAAGAGGGAGACACTGAAGAGGGCCAGACCACAGGTGGTCACCAGCAGGGACAACAGACTCACCGATACATCTAGAGAGAAAGGGCAGGTGGTCAGCTTTTCATGGGAAAATGCTGGAACAGACAAACTTATATTAGAGCTCCAGGGAGGACAGGCCATATTCATTCAGAATTTCTGAAAATGAAGTTACAAAAAGGCAAGAGAAAGTTCTAAAAAACAGCATCAAAACACTAAAACATCCTTCAGCAGCAGATATTCTTCATCAGAGTTTAACACTAGTGATCATTACAAATTCATGTTCGACAAATTTGTTATAATTGACTTAGCATCAAATATTGCCATTTTCTTTTTCTGTCAAAGCTTTGAAGGACCTGCTGAAACATATTACAGAGACAACAAAAGTTACAGACTTTCTAATGACATTAAATGTTCTTTAGACTATGGATTATGTCAGCAGTCTGAGTTTCAGTGGCAATTATTTATGTGATCCACTATTGTGTGTATAAATCTGTCACATCAGTTTAAGCCTCTGAAACTGTGCCCGTCTCTACCATCCCAGTTTCACATAAAATGCACAGTAGTTACAAAACTAAAAACTGAGAGGGAATCAGCAACCAATAATTTCAGAAAAGGACATTTTGATGTGATATGCTTAGTAGAAAAACTCAAAGGATGCCATTTACGCAGTCATTTCCTTACACATGCACAAATAGAGTAGTTCTACTCAGTACGCTCACAACAAATTGCCAAGAGAACGGTTACAACTTCTTTGTGATCATGTTGACTCGATCGGTTCATGCATAGCATACCTCTTTTCTGGTTGCCAATCTTTTGGAACATTATACTCTGATTATAAATTCTGGCATGGGCAACCTACCCTACAGTCCGGTAGTTGTTTCTACTTCCATATCTTTAAAGGTCAATGTTTAAATACAGGCACTGCAAGCATGGACCCCATGAATGCACTCACTAATGATTATGTTTACATCATGAGGATCCAACAAGAGTCAAAAGCACTTGCAGACACACATTAATTTTGATGGAAAATGTGGTTTGCTCCACTGCATTTCTGAGTGTTGTGCACTATAGACACAAATGTGGTAAGATAAAAGTTAGAAAGGTTGTATAGCAACATGAAATAACTAAATAAAATACTTTAACTTTGCTCTGAGATTTCAAAGTTACAAATGATGTGAAATGCTGAAAAAACCATCAGTTTTGTGTGTTAGAAAAACTGCACGCAGATTGCTTTTGATGAGAAATGAACATTATGTTACTGCATATTCTATCATAGGTTATAATCGTTTTAATCATTATAGGGGACATACAATATAGTTGGAAGCAGATTGATGGATATTTGAGATCATTGCACAACAGTGTTGTTATTCCATTAACAGAGGAGGGGTTTCTCTCTTTAACTGCTGGGTAATAGCACAGAGTCAGACAGATAATGCTCTTTCTGGGGAGGAAGCCTTTCAGAAAGTCATCTAAAACCTTGGCTATCTGCTGAGGTAAAATGATGTTTTAGGGAGAAATTCAGAGAGATAGCATTGTTCACTGTACCCATATCTTTTTTTTCTTTGCTGCTTGTCATTCTACATTAGATTCAATAGACACAAAATGTCTAAATCTTTTAGTAGCTACTCTTAAAACACAGACTTTACCAGTGATACACTTAGCTTCTATAATGTTAAAGGGAGGTTCCATCTCATGACATGATAACACCAAAATATGTTCCACATTACAGACAACGTGTTTGTACTGGGTTTAGTTTTAGGCAGCATTTTCTTTTGCAGTGTTTATTGTTTGTCTGAAAGAGCTGAGAGCTCCTCTTAATGGTATAGCAGCCCAGTGTGAGATCAGATAATTAATGGATGCATTTAGTCTCTTAGAGGTTCAAGAAAAATCTTTCGCCCTCCCCAGTTCAAACAACAAATACTTGTTTTTGGTGTTTAGTAAACTGCATAATTTCTCTGAAAGTCATCATTACAGACTTTAAACATCCCACACTGTGTTAAAATAGATATTGTAACACAATAACATAACTTTATTGAGCTACAAAAAAAGCACCTTCAATATTTCAAGCACACAAGAAAAACATCTAAGGCTTGATAGAGAAACCAACTCAGCTAAACTGTTTTCATATCTGTCATGCAGACATGCAACCCAAAGTGCTGCAAATATCAAGCAGAGCAGTCAAAAAATATTAATAATTTGGTTTTAAAAATGTACTGAAAGTGTTGAAGATAGTAGGTATTAATACTCTTTTAAACTGGTTGCTCTTTTGCAGATTTCACACTTTTATTTTGTAGTTTCAAAATTTCTGATTATTTTGAGAGGCTCATTGTACAATATATGCTGAACTGCCAATAATTATGTCATCTGTATCTGGCAGTGATATATACCCTGTAATCAAATGGCACACAATGTAGAGATTACAGTGCTGAATGGTCTCCATAGCAACAACTATCACCGGCTTCTTCAGCAAAGCAGGTGGTTGTCAACGTGAATGCTGTGTGTTCAGAATCCATTTTCCCCCATTTAATTCATGTTTTTGCCCATGTTGTACTTCTGGTCACTGCGATACCATCACATTTCAGATGTCAAAGACAACAACATCACAGTTTATGGCAACTGAACATGTCAACAATATGGTATCAGTCCTGCCCAGTGATCCAAAAAAAAAAGATTTACTTTCTCAGTTTAAGATTGACATTCAAATATCCAGTCAAGACATCAGACCTTAGTATCATATATTAGCACTGAAAGACAACCCTGGAGAAAATGGGGGGGCATATTTAGATTAAAGCTCAATTTTCATCATTCTTGACTCTGAAGGATTATAAACTGAAATGTATTAATTAACTTTTAAAGTCCACATCAGCTAAAAATCAGGTTTGAACCTTGGTAGCAAGATCCATTGTGGGGATAATCAGTCATCAGTGCAATGGCTGGAGATTTCTGCTTTCAGTCAGCTGAGTAACTACAGCTCAGGTGATGTCATATGAATGTTTGTAAAAAACTAGAGGAACCGGTCCTGGTGCTATGATGGTTGGAAATTAAATTAAGTGAAAAATATTTTATTAATCCCAGAAGGGCACTGCGACTGGGAGCCTGTAAAGGATGTACTCGTTTGATGATGAATGAAATAAAATGGATGTGGTAAAAAGATGTATGAATGAAACTGACTATTTGCAAGGTGGAGCTGAACAGATACTTTGCCGTCCTACAAGAACCTGTGAAATGAGAAGCTAGTGTTAATAGGAGAAGCTGGCAACACGCTAACAGCTGTTATTAAGTCGACCAGAGTAACTGCTAGCAACCATGACCTGGCCCTGTAAGGTGAGAAGGCCCCACCCACTTGCTTCAGGACTTGACCATGCTAGAAGCAGCCAGGTCATGGCCTGGCAACCGAAGCGGTCCTCAGCCTATGCTAACTATACGCAAGGCCAGATTAGCCTAACTGTAGCAAGATATTCATCCACCAAATTAAGAAATGGCATAGTTTCATTTCCAATCTAACAGAAATTTATTTAGCACTTTTAACACATCACTGCTGACCACAGTGCTGAACAATAAAGCAACAATAAAAAAAAAAAAAAACATATCTATAAATACACTAAAACATTAGTCAAGAAATTATAACATGACCAAAAACACTAAAATCTTAAAAGACATAAAAGCATCACCTCAATTAGCGTTAAAAGCCAAAGAAAATAAGTGGGTTGTAAAGGGATGTTTAAAAACAGCGAGGAGGCTTGAAAGGCAGCTGGTTCCAGAGCTTTGGTGCTACCACAGTAGCCCCTCTAAGTTTCAGCCTTTTTTTAGGAATGATCAGAAGCTGCTGGTCAGCAGAGCTTCAAAGTCATGACAGAGTGTAGAGGCTGAAGCAGGTCAGATAAATAGAGTGGTGCTAGAACATTTCTATGTTAAAACCAATCATTTTAAAATGGAAAACCATCGGGAAGCCAATGAATTGAAGCCAGAATCGGTGAGATGAGCTCTGACTTGCGGGTTCCAGTCAGCAAACAAGCAGCTGCATTTTAGACCATTTGCAGGTGACAAAGAGCAACTTTTCCTACCCAACATATAAAGCATTACAATAGTCCAACCTTGTTATAAAGTATGAATGAGTCTCTCAAAATACTTTTTTAATAAAACCAACTTAATTAAACTGCATCAGCTGAAAGAAACTGGACTTAACCACATTATTAATCTGTGTGTCTAGTTTCAACTTAGAGTCAACCTTTTTGCCGACTCAAAGCAGAGGGCTTAACAAAAGGTGACAAAAAATCCAGACATGCAGGGAGAGCAGTCTTTTTGAGAGAGCATATATCTGACAATCATCTGCATAAAAATTAAATTAAACGTGATATGTATGTAATGTGGTGCCTAAAGGAGGCGAATACAAAGTAACAAGAAGAGGGCCAAGAATTGAGCCCTGTGGCACCCCACAAGTAAGGGGGGCCAATGAAGACATAAAATTTCCAAGACTCAGAGAAACTTCTGATATATAGGACTTGAACCAACTTAGGGCAGAACCTTGTAACACACAGTGTTTCAGGTGTGATAATAAGATTTTATGGTCAACTGTGTTAAAGACTGTTATTGAATCTAAAAGCATCAGAAAAACAGTATCCCCAGACTATGTTGCAAGTAAGATGTCACTAAAAACTTTTAAAACTTTGAAAAACCTTAAGAATTCTGTTTGAAAAGGCCTTTAATTGGATAAAAACATTTTCTAAAAATTTGGAAAGGAAAGGAAGTCTAGATAATGCTCTAAAATTAGACAAAGCTGAGGGATCTATAACAGGTTTTTTGATGAGTAGGTTTATGATCACATTTACAATCATTATGCACTATACCAGGGGACAGACTGCTGTTAACACTGAGGACCAATTACAGGCAGGACATCTTCAAAAAGATGATGGGGTGCAGTACCCACAGATGAGCCTGATGTTTTAAGCTGAACACTTATGTCTTCTAACAGCCTGACGTGTTAGAACTGCTTTTACAGCAGCACTATGTAACTTTTTGACCTTTAAAATATGCATTTCTGATTGTTTTCATGGCACAGATGGCACAGTGACAATTATTTTGTACATTTTAGGAGCTTTTGTTGCCCTGCAGGATCCTGAGGCTAAGAAACCACACTTCACAACTTTTGCCTCCAGGTTGCTGCATCACATAACAGCTGAGTTTTGCTTTACCCACCACTTCACACACCAGCAACTGGATATAAACACTATGGCTGTTTTTGAACAAGCTTTGTGGCTGATTCATCAAAAAGAGGCAAGGGGACATAATTAGGGAAAAAACAGGAAAAGAGAAAGATACAGAGTAAAACATAAGACAAGAGACAACACTGAACTGACTTTTACTGACTGTTGGGAGCTCAGAGTAAGAGGAAGAATGTAAGATGGAGACACAATTAGCCATTTTTGTTACAGGGCGACCCACTGAGAAAATAGTGAAAATGTTTATTAGTGCTGTAACATGTTATTACAGAGCTTTTCCCTTTTCACACCTGGAGGCCTCCTTTGCACTAAATGCTAAAATTTGTAAGTTGTCTGTGTTCCTAGCTCTTTTAAACTTTATCTAGGTACTAGAAAGCACTTTAACATTTCTCATTCACCTACAAACACATATAGCACTTTATATTTTATGTGCACTTAAGTTTTATCTATCATATGTGAAATCAACAATGAGAATATAATGGCCAACGCACCTAGGGCTGGGCGATAGGATCAAAATATAAATTATATATCACAATATAATTTTTTTTCTTAAGTTACTAAAGAAGTAACAAAATAGTTGTTTGTTTGTTTGTTTTGTTTGTTTGAGAGCATATTAAATAAACAAAAGAATATTTCTAGATATGCGGTATTTAGCCAAAAGTCTCATTTTCATCAGTTGTCCCTGGCTAGATTTTACAAAGCTCCATGGAATAAGGAAAAACATTACAAACAAAACAAAACTTAAAACAAATACAGGAACAGAGATAATTAGATTAAAAACTAAACACCATAGAGACAACATTAAATCACACAGAGAAAAACAACTGCATTAAAAAAAAATCTAAAAATGTTTGTCAATAAGCTAAAACTGATCAGATGATGATAAAGCAGACACAGTTGTTGACAATAACAAATATCATCAAGATCTACACCATTAAGACAAAACTACTGAACCACAAAGCAAGACAACCTCACAAAAAGTAAAACACACAGGCATGAGTTCAAGTGATGGGATGTTCGGCTCTTTTAAGAGAGCCGGTTCTTTTGGCTCGGCTCCCAAGGAAGAGCCAGCTCTTTTGGCTCCTGAATGGCTCTTAATTTAGCATCTTTTTTAGCCCCATGATTTACAGTAAGTTCTCAAAAATTAATGAATTGTGTTTTGAAAACCCTTTCGTGTTGAGGATTTTTACGAAAAGCCTTATATTTGCCTCCTGTTGTGCATTCATTCTGATACAAAATAGGGCTGCAACTAATGACAATTCTGATG
>CM047984.1:5598776-5609532 GCA_026261665.1 Melanotaenia duboulayi | reverse complement strand
GCCTACCAGAAATGGTTACCAATATGATCCCGACTATGTGAGGGTCACATATTATGTTAGAGTCCAGACTATAACAGGGGTGACCTAAGTCACCATTTCTGATAGCCATCAATAGTCAAAACCAACACCACATAAATAAAGTTATTACAGTGTACACATTACACAGTGGTAAACGCTGAACTCATGTAACTCTGGAATCTGATGTTCCAAAGCAAACACATATTTACACACTGCTGTCAGAGGGTGGAACTTACTCACCAATCCATGTGAGAACATCAATAATACGTCTGTTGTTCTGATTAATTTATTGCGGTTGAAGACTGCATTTGCGGTCAGTATTTATTTGGGTTCATTATAATGCAGGTACAGTAAAGTCATACATTCTGATGGCTATCTATTATCTGTTGCAGCAGATTGTATCTAAATGTGAATCTCTGTATCTGACAGAGCTCCTCTGGACAAAGCTGTACAATCAGAATCTGTTCCTTTCAGATTCCCTCCATGTGCGATGGCCTTCTGTCTGATCAGAACCCATCAATGTCTTCTCTTATCCTCTCGGCCTGCTGGCTGATATAGGCCAAAGTACAACAGCAGTTATGTGAGTGTGATTAACAAGAGGTCCAGCCTCAAATTTATTTAATTCCAGCTTTGTACTCTTGAGTAATTCATGTACAAACGTGCAATGAGTAACAATACAGTCACTTTCTAAATTAAGGATATTGTAACAGATGCTGAAACACTTTTTTCACCAATAATTTTAGTATTTCTGGGAAAAGCTTCCACCCATCTGGACATTATATCCAGCATCTGACACACCCGGTGAATTCAAAGCTTCTTTTTTATGGCTTAGAGTAAATTTATAATGTAATCAAGGAAGGACTTGAATTAGATTTTCCTATTAGCCATACCCTGACCGAACCAAGACATCTGCTTTGAATCCTGCCTAATACAATAGAATTATCTCTTGAGTCTTTTCAGCCAATGACTTCCTGCCCCACATTTCTCTCAAGCAAAGCTCTTCTTTGAGTTATTCTTCTCATCTTTCCTGAATGTATTCCTCACCTTCAGCTATTGATTCAGTGCAGTGACTTTAACACTCATTTGCTTTGGTTTAATTACGGAGAAAATACTCACTTCAAAAGATTTTGTAATATATACATTACATCATTAGAAAACATTTTTAACACCTCATTAGTTTTTTGTTTGAGTTTATTTTATCCCAGCAACAATCCACATGCTATGTCTTTGTTCTCTTCCTGTCTCCACCTCTTGTCCTAAAGAAGTCCTTGGTCCATAAAATGCATGCGTCAATAAATTATCCAAGAGTCTAAGTGTTTCTCCTTTCCCTTGGCATGTATAACCTACTTTAAAATAAAGGAAAAGGTTGTTTATTTTCAACCACTAATTATACTGCTTCATACTGTAAAACCACATCAGTGTCTTTCAAATAATTTAAATGCTATAACATCATTCATAGTTCATAAATTCATGTCATCAGTATTCTTAAAGAAAAAAACTTCTTCATAATGGTCTAAATAATGGTCGAAACATGTTTAACAATGACAGGAAAAGTTTATGTTCGGAGGATCACCATGAATGCGTGACTGAAACAATCATCCCTCTGGTGCCTTTTCTGACCTTCCAGCTTAAACTATGAATTCATACTCGGCTTCTTGTTCTGGACTTCTGCCCCCTTTCTCTGGAACAAGGAACATAGAGGCAGCAATTTTGCTTGAAAGAGATTATTATCATTAAACATTTAAACTTGAAGCTGCAACTACTTCCCACCCTGAAGTGGGAGATCAACCTATTCCTAGATGACAAAATAGTAACTTTTGAGTAGATTAAAGCAACCCTAAGTAACTTTCCATCCCCAGAACTCTGCTTCTGATTGTTTAGATGGCAGATTGACATTCATATATACACATTCTTGCCATTGTTGCCAGGCAGTGTCATGAGGCTGAGAAACTGCTCCGAGCATCACTTTATAAATGTGTTTTTCTTTACAGCACCACATGTCCGCAACTTGACATCAACACAATGGCCATTTTGGATATGCACCGTGACTGATTCAGCAAAGAAACCCAAGAACAGGCGACAAAACAAGAGAAAACATGAGACTAACTCTTACTGGATGGTGAGAGCTCAGAGAAGAGAGAGGATGCAAGATGGACACTGAATTGGCCATCATTAGGGGGCGCTAAAGTGTGAAAATCTGCCAAAGTTCAGCAGTGAAGCTTCAATGAGTGTAACAATAACTCCATCTACACTGAGGCATCAAGTCAACGATCAATGATCGTATCACTCCAAACAGATAACAATGGTTATGTAATTATTTGTGACATGTTCTTACTAAAGACCATGAGCAATTCACACCATCACATTTACTTTCTTCTAAAAATCAAAATGGCTTACATTCTAAAGGTGTAGTAATAATCAGACGTAGTAGCATCCACGTTTCCTGCTTAAATGTCTAAAAAGAAAATTATTCTTTTAGTTTTTGTTGCATAACGATTTAAAACCTCATACAGAATATTTTTTGTTCAAAGAAAAAGTTGCTTTTCATTTAAACATCTGAATGAGCTCAGGAATAAATTATGTTTATGATTAGATTTTTATTTGATTTGATTTATAATTTCCTTGCTTTATGCGATTTGATTCATGGAAATGATTGTGTTAAAACAGCATTGTGATATCGTCTTATATCGAGTCAAATCAAATCGAACTGAAATCGTACCGTAACAGAATTTGTGAAATAGATAAACATCACATTGTTATCAAATTAATTATTTTAATATGGTATTATTAAACTTGTGGTTCTCATCCCCAGTAGTAGACATCATAGAAATAGAGATGCAATATATAGCAATAGAGCAATAGAGAGCAAATGTTTTTCTGTTCTTATGAAGCTGCAATTTTACACCACAAAGAAGCACCAGAGTTTGTTCCTTGTTTACTTTTTGCTTGTGTCCTGTAACTTCTGATGGAAAAAAAATCTAATTTCACTTTGACTTTTTAAAACCTCAGAATTTGGCTACATCTCGTATTAAATTTACGTTGTTCAGAAATAGCTTTGTGTTTTGCACTACGGGCAGGTTCATGTATATATTAATACAGATTTGTAAAAAAAAATGCCCTTAAGCAAGTTTATTTTTGGTTTTTATCAAATTTGATCAAATTTCACGCATTGCAGATACTGTTAGAATTTACTGACCTGTTAGGAGGGACAGCTCTAATCATTTCATCTTAATGCTGTGTCTTTAAAAAAAGAAGGGAAGCAAACTCTTTAGAGCTGATCTCTGGTTAAAATTATGTGTAAGATCATGACAGGTAATATTTAGGTATTAAATATATAACTAATGTCAAATAGTGAAAAAGAGGGACGCCAGCCGAAAATTCATGACTTGGGACTTCAGGTTTAAATCATTATTAAACAGTCGTAGAAGCACAAATGCATCTAGAACGTGTGATGAAACATAAGATGAGACCCCTTCATTTCACCAAGATAAAGAAAAGATCCAACAAAGAGCTTGGAGGGACTGCAGTGGATCAGAAAATGGCTCAGCAAATCCTGCACGTCCATGTTTCTACATTTGTTCTTTTAAATATTTTTCCACATATCTTTCAACAACTTATTGTTGCAATGTTTTCCACCTGAATGCACAACACACTGTGAGCAGCATCCCTGCAGATCATCTGTATGCCTGTCCTGGGATGAACAAGAGAGTTTGTTTATTAGAAGGGTGTGGTTTCCTGCACATCCAAAGTGGGAATTAACTTTTTATGTGCAGCACTTTACTGGGAGTGCTGCGATGGTGAAGATACAGCATCAGATCCTCTTCGAGCTCTCTGAGCAAATGCCAATTTATGGCCATGCTTCCTCTTGCTTTGGTATTGCTATTCATACATTCATCTGCCAATAAATATAAGTGGCTAGGCAGAAAAGCTGCATAATTCCTCAGTTATAGAAACTGCACAATGTGTCCTTGTAAAATATAATTGCACTTAAATGAAGTGGAGACAGATCATGAAAAAATACTTTATGACATTGTAAAAATATATTTACTGCTAGATTTATTTATTTATTTATTTTGCTTTCATTAACCTAATACCTGACTGAAACATTGTGGAACATACAGAGCAGACAAACTTACTCTGTACATCACTGAGTGATGAATGAAAAGTTTTACTGTGGTACAATCACAGCAATCATCTCATGTAATTAATCCTATTGACTAAACCGTTGGTACCAGACGTCCTGTGGGCAGGACATGACAAATAAATATGAATTTCACTCACTCTCCCTTCCAAGTTCTTACTTGTTATACACCATTGGAAAGCTAAGATTATTGAGATCTGAATATTGTATAACATTTCAGGCTACAATCATGTAGATTCAGTAAATACTTATTTCTGACCTGTAGCAAATGGAATTTATTTGTGAATCTATACTGTATTCCAGTAGTAGTAAAAATTGCCTGTTATATCAGCAAAGGCCACAGCAAGACGTTGATTCATAAAACACATTTAAGGATTTTAATGGGTAAAATCAAAGAATAATACAAAACTCAACAATAGGTTTTCCACATTACGGTGGCCGGAAAGTGCAAACAATATTACATCTAGTGAAACACTTTTACAAGTTTACTGAAACACAATTACAACGATAGGTGTTACACCAAAATCTGTGATCCACCAGAATCTGTGACCACAGGGTCATAGATCACCAGCAGTCTTGAACACTTTTACTGAAAACACATTTCTGATAGCTATCAGAATATGCTACTTTACTGTACTTAGATTATAATGAACTCAGACGTCAAAAAAAGTGTTTTCAAGACTTTGCTTGTCTTCTAAGACGTACATGCAAAGGGACCTGACCTGATTGTTACAAGCCTTGACATTTTTCCTAAAATTAGCTGCGTGATTTTTCCATTAAAACTATTTTAATATTTAGTATGAACAATGACAATGATAAGAAAATATGATCATTTCAACCTATTCTGAATGACTGACAGAACTAGCTTTTTAGCCTCTAGCCTATATTTTATATATACATGCTAACAATGCTAAATGAAATAAAATAGCTAAACGTTGATATGAAAATGTTTTCTAATCAGCCTCCGACATTATATACTTGGAGTTGCAAGTTACCAAAAGCATCTTGACAATTCATAATTTGCAAGGGTTGATGGCTAACGCTAATTTATTTCTCAGCTAAAAATATATAGTGGTCTGCTTAGCTTATGCAGCATTTAACAAAGTTTTGACAAACACTAAAAGATCAGTATAAAAGACTCTCTCTTTTAAGACTTGGATTCTGCAACCTTGCCAGACTAGCATCCATACAAACACGGCAAAAAAGGAATTAAGGTAAAACTTAACACATGTTTCCTGTTTGAAACCTATGTATGAGGCCAGGTGTGTTCATCCTCCTCAGTTTTAACACTGGCAACAGCTGTCGCTGTCTGTCTTCTTCATATATGTTTTTTTTTCTATTTATTAATATTCCTTGCCTGATAGGTATGAAGAGTTTGTGCTGCTATGGTTTGTGTGTGTGGTCATGTGACTGCATAGCTAAGTCTGACTGGTATAATAGAGTTGAAATAGCAACACCAAAACTTGGCCTGGCAACTGCTTAGCAACCCCAAGGATGTAATGAAAAGACAGGATCCTAGCAACAGTGAAGGTCACAAGCAGGTCCGTCCTAATGACGTCAAGGAGGAATGGGATGGTGATGGACAGGTGCCTGTGCTGTGGCCAGCCACAGCAGGACCTGATGGCCACGAACCCAGGCTATAGACTAAACCGACCAAATGATGGAAGCAGACTGTCTGCCATTTGTGAAGTGGCACTTGTGTGTCTGCCATAAGTAATTCTGAAGAGAGTCGGTCATTTCCTGCTTGATACTGCTATTTCTTAACAATGTCAAAGAAAATCTGGGAAGACTTGGTTGTTGGTTGTCCTAACAGCAGTGGAAGACATCGGTATGGAAAAAACTGAATGGGAAGAAGACATCACACGGTGTGGGGGTCCTTAAAATAACAGCAAAAAGAATGGTTTCCACTGTTAACAAAGGTGCAAACAGGGCAGGTTTTACAATTCTATTAACAACAAAATTGTTAAAAATATAAAAAAAATAAAATGGTTTAAAAATCTCCCCATTCCCTCCATTTGTCACAGGACCAAAACTGTGCAACCTCTGTCATTCACTTGGGGCTAGCGTTGACCAAATTTGTGGTCCCCACATTGTCGGCCAATAGGTACACTGCTGTGGGAGAAGAAGGAAAGCTCAGGTTGTGTAATTTAACAAGGAAGGAAAAAGGTTTCATGCTTGTTGCACTCACAAGTTCTTTTACTTTCCATTACTTAGCTGTTAGCAGGCATTGTATTATTCTCTTGGCACGGGGTTGATTCCATGCCATCTCCTGGTCAGATTCATGCAGCCGTTCCTTCCAGCGCACCAGATCCAGATCCAGTTCATTGTCCTCCTTGTCCTCCCCTCTGCTTGACTTGGCTTCCTGCCGTCAGCCTGCCTTTTCCTTGTTCTGTCGTCCTTTCTTTTTCTTCTTCCTCTTCTCCTTTTCCTCATTCTTCTTCTGAAGTTTATTGGCGATTGGCAAACAATGTACAGAGGTGCATTACCGCCATGAACTAATTATGGTTAGGTGCATACCATCTCCTGAGCTACCCTTTAAAATTACTGGGATTTCAAACGTAACTTTCATTGCCCTGACTTTGTCTACCATTTTCTTCCTTTCTGTCTCATATCTGTTGCAGTGAACCATAACATCTCCTATTGTTTAATTTTGGTTGGGTTTGTACACTGACCTGTTCGTCTTTGCACAACATGTAAACCCTTTATCGTTAAGCCAAGTATGTCCAAATATCAATCCTGATAAAACATTACTGAATTTCCTGCATCCTATAAACCAGCAGTCACCCAATTTTTTTGTACTGAGGACCAGTTTCCTGACAGTGACTCTCAGTTTGATCCTTATGTCCAGTTAACTCCATCTTTTTTTGGTTACTGTCACTGCAGAAAACCCTGCTTCACAAAAATATGATGTTTGAAAAAGAAGGAGGGCTTTCGGTGCTTTTGTGGCAATGTGAGGATGTTCTGTTTTGACTTTAATCCAGAATGTCAGAAGGCTTTAAGTTGTCTCAAACATACTTTTAAGACCACCATCATTTGCAACCTCAAACAGCTGATCTTCTAGCAGGGTTAAAGCTGTTTCACCTGTTTCGTTCAGAAATAGGTTGCAGATCCCTTCCTTTCCCCTCTGGGGATGTGGTTGGGATGTAATGCTCAAACTCTTGAAAGCTGAGACAGCTGATCATTTACCAGCTGGATGAAAGAGGGCCCAAGCTCTGTCTCTTCCATAACCCCTGCCAATGTATAAAACATGTCCCCGTGTTCACTCGCCGCCTCCATAATTCCAGTTTACCTTTGAATGCAGCAGCCTTATCTGCCAACTTGTAAATAATGTTCATTTTCCTCTGTAGTGAGAGATTAAGCTCGCTGGCAGGTTAAACATGTCACACAGGTAAGGAGGTTTTCTGACCCATTCTGTGTTACTGAAATGTGCTGCCAGTGCCAGATCTGCTTATTGAAAGCCATGTATGTTCAACAGATGTCTGCATTCTGCATCCATCTCCTCACAGAGCTGCTCGAACAGATCCCAGTTTAGGGCATGTGCTTTGATGTGGTTAATGACTTTATTTATATCTTGCAAAACATTATTAAGCTCAGGTAACATTTTTGGCCTGCTAGCATTTCTCTATAAATGAAAAGGTGCGTGGACTCAGATTCAGAAGCAACCTCCTTGATCCGCGTTGTGAGACCAGAAAGCTGTCCAGTCATCACAGCCAATCTGTCAATGCACACACCAACATAGACCAATTAAGCCTTCTTGATATATAATCATTCGAGGACTTCAGTGATTGCCTTGTTGTCAACATCAGTAGATTCATTCACTTGAATTGTGTACCATGGTGGCTCTTTAATCCTTTCTAACAGCTGTGCCTCGATGTCCTCTGCTATCTCATCAATTTCTCTTGTTACCATGGTAGACAAAAGATTAATGCTTTGATACCTTTTAAACTGCAGCCTCTTCAAAAAGTTCACTGCAAATGTCCTTAACAGCAAGCAAAATCAACTCTTCGCCAAAAGTAAAGGACTTCTTGGCTTTAGCAATGCCGTTAGCTGCTAAGAAAGATGCTTTTAGCATAGACACACTTGTTGAAGTAGTGGCCCTCAATAATTGTTTCTGTCTATATACACGTTTCCTTTCAAACAATTCCAAGGGTTTGTGTTTTAATGTAGAATACTTGGACTCCATGTGGCGAAATTGTTTGGAGGATTTCATGGCTTCATTAGCTAGCTGGTCATTACACGGAGCGGGTGTAGAGCTTGTGAGTCACCTGCTGCGATGAACCCATAATTTAAATAGGAGTCCTAATACTTTCTTTTAAATGTAGCTTTCTTTTTACTGGTACTCTGTGACCCTTCTTGTGTTTCAACGTTGGCTTTTTCTCCATTTTCAAATAAGCTCTAACGAAATTTGTTTTTGGACCATGTTTGTGAAGGTTAGCTTGCAGACTTGCTGATGCAAGTGAAAATTTCCTAAATAAAATACCGGAAGACTAACAAAATTTAATAACATATCATTTAAAATATAATTTAAAATAAGTTTGTGATTTTATTGTGGCCTGGTACCAAATGACCCATGGCCAGGTACCAGTCCTCGGCCCAGTGGTTGAGTACTGCTGCTATATACCTCCTCCTTTTTCCATATTTTACCATAGTTAACCATCAAATAAAGATCCTGTTTCTTTGCCAACTCCTTAGCCCTTCCATCTGTCTGTTTGTTCCGTCTTACCCAAATATGAGGTGGTACCCAAAGAAATGCCACTACTGATCCCATCATTTAAATTCTATACAGTGTTTGCTGGAATTATATTAATATATCGGGCCTGCTTTCTGAGTAACTAGTCTTTGTACTGGCTAAGGATGAACTTGAGTCCGAACAAATAAATGAGGTTAAAGGCTTTGTGTCATTCTTTTTCTCAAACCAAATAAAAGCCACACATAGTATTAATCATTAAAGTCATGTAAACACATAAAACACCAAACAATATAAAACCATAGAGCAGATTAAGATTTTAGCTATGAAAAAGGGTCCCAACCAGTGTTGTTTTTGGCTGGCACCTCAGTTTTAGTCTTAGTTTTAGTCTTCAGGATGAAAATGCTTATTAATTTTAGTCACGTTTTAGTCATTTCTAAGTTTGATAGTTTTAGTCTAGTTTTAGACAAATAAAAAAAAAAAGTTTTAGTTTTTAACTAATTAATTTAGGTCAATAATTTGTATTAAAAAGTAGAATCAAGGTTTTACAGGTTATAACAAGTATTGCAATTCATAAAACAAGTTAACCTTAATGCTTTTGCATAATAATCAGATCCTTTACCAGATTGATGGATTTAGTCGAGACTTTCCCATCAACAGGCTGTGCTATATTTAACTGCTGTTGGGCAAAAAACTTTTATCTCTACATTTGAACTTTTTTCATGAACTGATGCCCTACTTCATAATACAAACATGTCACACAAGAAAATAGCAGATCTATAGGTTTAACATATAGCAACACATAGTTATTTGGTTATTTTCATCAATAATTACTAAATTAAAAGGAACGGTTTAAGACTTAGAAGGCTTCCCAACCAACAGCAAATGATTTATGATCTACTTAGGGTTATGCATTGCACAGATAAAGTGCTAACTGTGGAATCAATTACTCCAAAAATCCAAAGAGCAACAACATCCTTACTTTGGTAACCATGGTTTTATATCTGAGAATTTTCTGAAGTGCAGTACTCCACCCTGAACATGCATATGCCAAAAATATGAGCAAAGGATGAGGAACACATGCTCAACTTGACCTGATCTGCCCGTGAAAGTATAGCTAAAATATGTCCATATAAATTTCATCGCTTCATCAAAATATAATGTGACTGGTAGATTGACCATTTCACTATTGCAAAGTCCCAAGTGCTGTGTACTCCCACAAGTGGTAACCTTCAGGACTTTTCCAGTGATCAGTCATGGCACATTTAAAATCAATGGAGTCCCTGTAATCTCAGGATTGTGAAGATGTTACTGTCATCAGTCTACCTGAAATACTGAATGCAGTAAAGCTCTAAAATTGTAATCATCTACCAAATTATCTCCCTGACGTACTGTTGGTGAATTTGAGTCAGATTAAATGTCTTATGAAAGTTTTTTGAACTTTAAAATTGTCTCTTATAATTATTACTTTTTCCCTTAATTGAACTGATTAGGTAAAATATGAAGTTTTATCCTGAATCTTCTTGAATTTGTTCCTAAGTTGTACTCGAGAAGTAAGGATGTGACGTTCATGAACAACTCTGTTCTTTTGAACGGCTCTTTTAAATGAAAGATGAGAACTGAGTGGCAGTTGTGAGCCGTTCGTTTGCGGGTCATTCATTCTTATGTACAAATTGTCCACACTGCCTTCACGTGACACGTGTGCCATCATGGGAGTCTGATGTCCAACAGGCTTCATTCAGCTGAATGCACGTCTGAGCAGCTCTATATGAACTTGGGGGAGGAGCTAAGTGCGGGACCAAACACTGCTAGTGCTACAAGAGGAGATTAATTAGTGATTGCCACTGAACTGTAAAAAAAACTGTAAAAACACTTTTACAAGACAAGAAAAGGAGAAAAAAAGCAATGGG
>CM047984.1:5562367-5574040 GCA_026261665.1 Melanotaenia duboulayi | reverse complement strand
AGTTCAGGCACATTCAGTCATTAATCTCTTTGATGCCTTTACCAAGAGCCTGTATGGGGCCTTGGTCTCTTGGAGACATTGTAATCTATATCTGCATGTCATCTGCGCAGCTATGGTACTATAATTTTGTTGTTCTTTATGACCTGTGCCAGTGGGAGCATGTACAGTACAGCTCCAGCCCTTTCACATCTTGTTTCAGCTCAGTACAGTGTATGACACCTTTCCATCACCAACAAACCACAGATGAGCAATGAGCGAGGACCCACTGTGCAGGCTGCTTGAAGGAGACACTACCATATACCTGCCAATGGCTCATTAGCAGACTTGTGCMGAGCTTGTCATAGAGCCATTTAATCTGAATCAGGTGTGTTTCAGCAGGGAGACAGCTAGGACCTGCAGGATAGTGGATCTTGAGGACCAGGTTTGGGGACTTCTGTTTTAGCAATTATCAAACAAAGCCAGTACTGCAGTTTTAAAGCTCAGAGGTGTCTCACTTCACACACAGTGACACAGAGTTTTTCATCCATTCCATGTCTATTCCAGACACTGTGTTAAATCAATAGTGGCACCCACAGCAAGCAGACATAAATGGCTCATTCTAAGGGAATAGAAACATATCAGTTACTTTAGTAATGGAATTAGATACCAATAGAAAACCAGATTTTATTGATCTATGAATCTTTTTGGTTATTGACCTCTGATTTTATTTCGCACTGCACCTTTAAGGTCTCTGTCTGTTCTGGCTTTAAATAACTGCAATTCTGTGAAATTTTCAGTTGAGAAAAGAAATTTGATCATTTTTTGTTAAAGATGAAATACATTCACTTTTAAAATATAATATCTTTTCATTGCTCTTTTGTCCTCCACACTCGTCAGTGTCAGCAGTATCCAGGTGGAGCCGGTCTCCGCTGGCTGGCATTAAAAACTCATCATCTGCCAGACACAAAGAGTAGTAGGAAAGGTCAAGAGACAGAGGGTGGCAGGAAGCTGGCATCCCTCACTCAATCACCCAGACACACAGGCACACTAGTAACCATTAGCAGTCAAACACACACACACAAACATACATCAACATAAGCACACAAACATGAAGACATGACATGAGCATAAACATAAACCCAAAAAGTACACTTGGATATCTGCATATGGTAAATGTGTGTATTGATATGCATACTGTTTTACCCATGTCTCACATAAAAGCAAATTTATGCACACACACGTACACACACTGATGTTAGGATTCCTCCTGCGACTCCTGAAAATGAGTCAGATGTCTTGTTGAGACTCTATGGATATTTTATAGGACTCCTGTAAATCGTCATGAAACTTTCATGAGGCTACATCTCATTGTGTGTTCATGTGTAGTGTGTGTTCCCACGTGTGTGTGTGGTGTACAGCTGGAAGCTGATGAAGTGACAGATGAATGTAACTGATCACGTAGAAGAAGTAAAGAATCTGTACCCTACTTTACTTCTGATACTGAACCCATGAAAGATAAAGGCTGGTTTGGTAAATTAATTAATAACAAGAAAGGGAGCAGATTCTGAAATTAAATCGTTGGTATTAAAATTGTTGTTGAGTTGTTGAGTCAAGTTTGAGAAAAAACAAAATGAGCCTGATGTCATTTGTTGTATTTCAGAGGTGAGGGTGGCTTGTGTCTCTCTGAAATGCAACAACCACGTAATTTATGGACACAATAATAACAAATAATGATGATCATTTGACTTTATCATTTCAAGTTAAATGATAAAAAAGACAGGTTTTGTTTTTTGTGTTTAGATTTATGTTCAGAAAATAAATCTGTGCTCCTGTAATAAAAAAATAAATAAATAAATCACAGTGACAAAAACACATCATAGAGGTTGTCAGCAAGAGTTTCCTGAGCATCATGGGGGTTGTCTCTCACTGTGACACCCCACCCTCAGTGGCATTTAAAGCGTGTTATGTCTACTGGGTCTGATTTAGTGTAGAATTCATAATTAACGTTGTTTACATGTGTTTGCATGTTTTCAGGATATGACTGAAAATGTTAATGTCAGTCATGTTAAACTCAAGTCAAACTGAAGAAATCTTATGGTTTCTGGTCTCCATGAATGTTCAGACACAAAGTGGAAACAGTTTGTTCTTGCAGATAGAAACAGCTCATCCTTTTTTAATCTAATGGATTTCAGTGGGAGGTTTCTGCTGCATGTTTTTTCTGTTCTTTTCAGATGGAAATTTGAGATATGCTAAACAAACCCAAAGTGAAAACACAAATGAAATTTAAAACTGTTTGGTTGTGGTTTGGAATTTTTGTTTCATGGTATATTTACTGTTTTGATAACATTACTTTAAAAGTACTGCAGCAAACAAACTGTTTGCACCTTGATGGAGCAGCCTGCTTTATATAAATGTACAGAATATCAGATGAGTTTAAAGCATTCATGACTACAAGTAGAGTAATTACCAATACACAGTAATTACTTTTCAGTGGATGATATGTAAAAAGCATCAGGTTACATTTTTAATTTATCTTTACTGTAATAAAATAACAAAGTGAGCAACAATATAAAAAATACTTTCTAGTTATTATTAGAACAAGACTCACAATAAATCAAATTAGCATTTCGTTTTTATAAACCCCTAAGCAGCAAAGTAGTAATATTCCACCAAGCAATGAAACCAAATGAAACAAGTCATATCTCCTTTACAAGGTTTGTGAGGAAAATTGAGTTTGAAAGACACCCTGCTGAGCTGATGAAGATGCACTTGCTGTTGGTGATACAAAGCAGATTACACAGAAAGAATATTAAGAAAACATTTAAATCTGTGTTGTCTTTAAGAATAGTTTGAGTGTTTACATTTCAGAGAGACGATGGAAATCCAATGACTGAAAAAAAAAAGCTCCACAAATTTGCAAAGCAAAGATATTTTTACACTCATCTAAAGGCATCTTTTTAAATATTAAAAAAAAGAACTGCTTGCATAAGGCTAGATGGAAAATGTTTTGCACGTAAGTTATGAAACCTTGTAAACTTTAATTCATGACTGATCACATGAACAATCGGTGGTATGGTCGGTATTTGGAAGACATAAAAAAAAAGCAATCACAGCTTTTCTAATAAGGAGAAAATGATCTGTCACATTTCTTTTTGTATGTGATAAATGGAGTTGGTTTTATTGATGTTGTCTTCCCCAAGATGTTGTTGCCATGTGACCTGCTTGTTATTGTGTAATGTAGCCTGTATTGTCACTAACCGAGGACAATATAGACCAGAGGGTTTTAAAGTTTGACTCGGGCCTCTCTGTGTGTCTCCAAACAATATTAGTTTCAACTTTAAAGAGGCTTTATTATTATCCTCGGGGGGCATTTAGTTTTACAGCAAGTAGAAACAGACATGTATGACAAGACAACAAATATATCAGATCACAACCGGTCACTTAAAAGGCTCACAGGGAAGGTTTGATGAATGGAAGAATGAGAAATATGATATTAGTTAGTGAATAAGTTAACTGTCATTTAAGTAAATAGATCAAATACATTAATTTAGGAGGGATTGGATAAACTAATAATACCTCAGATCATTTATGTTTTTAATGAATAATTCAAACTGCAATATCTGATTAGATCGTCTTTCTTGATAAGTGTGTTTATAGGATTAAAAGATGGACTCAGGATCCTGTAAACATCCAACAGTAGCAACACTAATCAAAGAGGTGGAGTGATTGGGGATATTTTTTACACTTTATCCAAGAGGAGGCAGTCTGTTCTCTTGGTAAATGGACTGTACTTATATAGCACTTTTCTAATCATGTTGACCACTCAAAGTGCTTTTACACTGCATGTCACATTCACCCATTCACACACACGCATGCACACAGCGCTTCTATTGTTATATACTAAGTGCTTTGCTCCAGCACACACATTCATTCCCGGGAGGCAAAGTGGGGTTCAGTGTCTTGCCCAAGGATGTAGTCACACTGGAATCGAACCACCAGCTTTCCAGCGGGCAGACAACTGCACTTCCTCCTGAGCTACAGGTGCACTGGTCTGGGTTATTTGTTTTCTAAAATGGACAAAAAATATCCCTAACGCCTGTTTTCTGTCCTCTAACGTCTCAAAAAAATTGCTTTGAATTTCGCTTGACAATTTGAACCAGAGCTAGAATAGTAAAAAGAAAAGTCACGAGTCTTCCTGCCTTGTTGATTTAATTTAATATCTGACTGCAGTGCTGCAGTTCTGACAATAGATGTGGTTTCTCTTATCTCAATGAAGCATTTCTCCGTGATCACTAACTGTGGGGGATTGAAACGTGCATATATTTTTACATTTTTATCTTTCAGATTTTCCTAAAAATTTTTTCAGATCTACAATACAATGTGATGAAGACGGAACAGTAACAATGCAACAATAAACCTTTAGTATAGAAATACATTAGAAGGCATCTCTGATCATCAACAGTCCTTGTTAGATTCAGCAGCTCGCTGTAATTACAGACTGCAGGTAAAGTGCTGGGTGGGTGGTTATTATCGGGGTGTTGCAGCTCCTGCTTGTTAGGCTGAACTTTAATGAAGCGTGTGATGATAATTCTGTGGTGATGTGGCGCCACCTAATGGCAGAATTCTGTTGCACATCAAAGGGAAACAAGGATGAAGAGTTTAAGTTATATTGTACAAGATGATTGGATGAGGCATGTTGCTTTGTGAGCGTTAGCGTGGTAGCCTCTACTGTCTTCTTGTTCCCATATGCTTTAAACACAGCTCTGTGTTTCATAGCCACCAGAGAAGGCAACCAGATGTTGTCTGTCATTACAAAGAACCCAGAAAACAGTCCCAGGTGGCTCTAAAAAGCACCAGATGGAGATAAAAGTAGTAAAAAAAAAAAAAAAAAAAGGCAGCAAGAATGTTCCACAAAGGCAGTGACAGCATTTGGACTGATATCAAACACAAAATCATCTTGATCGACAAGGAAGGGGACAAAGCTGCCAACACCTGCTTCACTTATTTGAATTTACTGACTCAGATATGAGTTATTTGTTGTATTTGTTTAACTACCGGCATTGTAAAGTCAAATATCACCCTTTAAAATGTTAAAGAGAAACTTGCAAGACAGAAGATAATAATAAACATAGTGACATGCTAACTTAATTGATGTCATACTTTCAAGTTGACTTGAAGAGAAATTACAAGGTAGCCGTGTAATTATTGCTTTGTACTTTCATAATATTATACCACAAAGAAACTTGTCCTGCCCACTAAAAACACCAAACCAAATAACAAAATGCCATGGACTGGTATACAGACAGAATAATTTTCATTCAGGATGTGGGTGATCATGTTCCCACATACAGCCAACAGCCTGTATGGATCAGGTTCCGTTCTGTTGTGGAACTACGTGTCCATGGGCTCTCTGGACAGAATAATAAAATCAACATCTGGATGGACCAATAGGCAATAACTGACATGGTTATTTCTAGCTCTCCCTCTCTGTCTATCACCACCTCCTCTTTTGGCTTTCTCTCTCATACCACCAATGTAACAAAACCCAGAGAGGAGAAGAGTGGGAGAGAGACAAACAGAGAGACTGTGTGTGAGACAGAGAGAGAGAAATTGGGAGGGACCGGGAGTGAGGGTGACTTGGATCCAAGACCCACTGGAGAAGCAAAGCAGAAAGTTCTGGAGCTAAACTTCTTAACAGGGTTAAAACCTTGACAGAAAACAAAAGCAAAAGGATAAATTCGTCCATATAGGGACTGAAGAGCAGCTTTCAGCACAGCCAGACTGGTGGAGAGTGTGTCCTGCTTGCTTTAAGAGGTCCTAGAAGACTCTCATTTGAAAGAGACAGGAATACAGGAAAAGCTCTCGTTATTGCAACAGGGCATTTTAGACATTTTATAAG
Source organism: Melanotaenia duboulayi (assembly GCA_026261665.1). Classification (NCBI taxonomy): domain Eukaryota; kingdom Metazoa; phylum Chordata; class Actinopteri; order Atheriniformes; family Melanotaeniidae; genus Melanotaenia; species Melanotaenia duboulayi. The sequence continues at coordinate 5,568,162 of CM047984.1, read as the reverse complement.
CAGAAATATTGAAGACGTCGCTGCAGCTGCAGACGTTTAGGAGCTGAGATACTGAGAGAAATCATGTCTAGCAGAGGGATTCCTCTCCTTATCTTGTCTATGTGTCTGATTGTGGGCTCAGTCCAGAGTCAGAGTTCCTCTCAGGACAACTTCATTATCCAGTACCTGGAGAGAAGGCTGACTCAGATAGAGGTGAGTTTCTACTGCTTCTATTTTATATCAACCACATACGTACATGATATACAATATATACTGATTTCTCTTTTCTTTCTACTTTTCCTTAACTTCTCTTAACTTTTTTTCTCTTAACTTTTTTTCTCTTAACTTTTTTTAATCACTTTGAAAGGAAATATGCCACACATAGTTAAAAAAGTGCTACATCCACCCAAATCCCTGCACCATGATCAGATCATCTGGTTGCAATGTTTTTGGCATCTTCTCAGCAGTCCAGCTGCTTTGTATCAAGTCTTCCTGTCATGGGAATTTAGATGGGCCAATATAAATATGATCTATATGCTCTTCACATATTTAATGATAAAATGGAGGCCTATGCAAAAACTGAGCTTCGTCAGGTGAATGCCGGAAACATTAGTCCTTTCTTTTGTTGTAATGAGCCAGTAAAAGATATCAGTATATGGCCAGTACGGGGCAGTACCTTCACTTGAAGGCTGTATTTTAAGGGTATGAAAAAAATTACTTTTCCCAGTAAGTTTATCTTAGTTGTTAGTTTCAAACATTCTTGAAGCATGATGTTCACTTTCCAAGTTTATCTGATGCTGATATGATTGCTGTTGCTACCTTGTGATTTCTAGCCCTTGTGGGTTAGAAATCAAAACTACTTTGGGTGTATCATGACGATGAGGACTAAAATACAGACATTCTATGATGCCGCTGTCATATTACTGTATACTATTTTTACATTTTACAGGCAATTTCTCTCATGACCACTAGAGGGCGTATAGCCTTTTATCATGATTATACCTGCATAAAAAATGTCCAATTAAAGCTTTACTGCCTAAACATAACTAATGAAAATAGTTATATCATTTTTAACACATTATAACATGTAACATTATAGCATTATAACATTTAATTTGATATAACATTTTTAATGTAAGAGGAAGAATTATTTAGTTACTCCTTTAAAAGTTACATATTCTTGCTCTATATTTTAATGCCACCTTTTCTTTGCATTAATGAAATCAGGACCGTCTGAATCAGTGTGAGCAAAACACGGTGAGCATCACCCAGAAAAACTATGACCTCTCCTCTGAAGTCAGGGGTTATCTGTCCACACTCACTGTTCTCAGGTAGGCCTGTTTAAATGACCTCTAATAACATTGAATTAATAACTAAATAATCACTAAAATGTTTGCTAAATCATTTTGTTTTTGCTTTGCAGATCAGAGGTGAAGAGTCAGGTGGACAGTGTGTCTGCACGAGTGGACCGTGTGGAGAGAGAGCTGGAATATCTGGAAAACAATATTCCCAATCAGTCCGATATTGAGATGGAAGAAGCACTGCTGGAACAACAGATAAAGGCTGCGGAGCTGGAGCAGCTGAAAAAGAAGGCTTCAGTCAGAATGGAGAACGGTAGGAAGTTTGTCAGTGTGTATGCAGTGTGTGTGGTGGTCAAAGGAACAAATAATCCACGCCAGAAAATCAAAAACAGATTTAATATTGTTTGCAGGATTTTAAGTGAAAGTGCTTTCTCCAACATTTCCAGACTGCAGCACAGCTCTGAGCCAGATCAAGTCTCTCAAGATTGTAAAGAAGGCAGGAGACATATATGGATCCTGGTTCAAGGACCCGTCTGAAGGTTCAGCCAAGGTCTGTAATGTTTGCCGTGACAGTTGTTTATGTGAAGTTGGTCACCACATTAACAATAAGATGGTTTCCTTATTGCTCAGTTTTGTCTCGTTATATTTTCCTGCCTTCATTTTAGTTCTTAAGCTGAAACAACGGTTGTTGATTCATCATCATCATCATCATTTGCCTTATGTTTTCCAGTTGGTACTTTCATAGACTTGAGTGCGAAAAAGTGAACCAAAATCTGTAAAAGCAACCAGCCAAAGATTATTATTTATCCCTAAATATTGATCCCTCAACGGGAAATTTTACATGCCACAGTAGCAAGAATGTGAAGGACAGTCCTAGAGAAAATGTTAATGTTAAACATCTTTCTAAATGTACCAGTTTAGCTGTTGGTCTCATTTATTCGAAACTTGTCAAATCAGGAAGGACAGGGATTTATTTCTAACAGGTCACACATTTTTAACCACAAATAAGGAAGCATTTGAATCATTTGCAGATCGTTGCATTTTGTGGTTGAAGCAAATCTATCTTTTAGGTCTACCTGCTCAGCGGAATTCGCAACAACACAGTGTTGGAGTATGTGTCCCTGGAAAGCTTCATAGAGAAAACTTCTACGTCTCCCACAAAAGAGCTGCAGCTGCCTTTCCACTGGCAGGGCACGGGTCATGTGGTTTACAACGGATTCCTCTACTACCACAGAGCAGATACACCCAACCAGATACTGAAGGTTTGTGACTGAAGCAGGGTAAATAAACAGCGTAAATTACTGCATTTCTTTCATTTGCATTGTGTTTATAAGGTACAAAAAGGGTGGAAAAATCAATTTGTTTATTCAACAGCAGTTTGTTGCTTGGCAGCAGCTATAACATACTGTAACTCTGTGCACACAGTTTACCCATCTGACACTGATTGCAGTGCAGGATTTGACTGGTCTTATCACTTTAAGGGAGCTTAGTCATCCGGGAGTGGGCTCACTATGCGAGTTGAGGTCAGAGAGACCAGTGCCAAAAGAAACTATTTTGTTCCAGAAAAGCTCATTTTCTCAAGACTCAGGGTCTTTTCAAGCAGATGTACTGAATATGCAGCAAGCTGTCAGAAAAAGTATTTCCAAATAACATAGCAGAGTAAAATTACCCCATTTATACAGCTTTAGATGGATAGAGTTGTCTCTAATATCTAATAATTACCTGTGCCAAGGCAGAAGTCATGTATTCGGCAGCATTGGTTTGTCTGTCTGTCTGTTAACAACATAACTCATAAAGTTATGGATGGATTTTGATTACAGTTTTAGGAAAGCTCAGAAATGGAATAAGAAACAAGTGAATAGATTTTGAGGGTGATTTCTATCGCCACCTGGATCCAGGAAGGATTCTTTACTATGAGGAGATAGGGATAGTTTTGCTATTAGAGCTTCCAACTAAAAATAATGCCCACAATCATTGGGAAAACAAATGATAATGGCTTGGTGGGGGTCTGCACTCTCTGAGGGCTTCTGGTTAATTATTGGGTGGATTGCAATGAAAAATTGCAGATCTTTCTATGAGGTAATATCTTCTGTTGAACACTAAAACATTCAGATAAGATAAAACTGTGCATCGCCTTTAATTAGAAATAAATAACAAATACATTCAACTCAGATTGTAACCACACTTGTCAGTCTGTAATGTCTGTCAGCAACATAACTTAAAAAGTTAGGAACAGATTTTGATTAAATTTTCCGGAAATCTCAGAAATGGAGTAAGGAGCAAGTGATTAGATTCTGGGGGTGATCTGCATCACCATCTGGATCCAGGGATGTTTTTAAGGGATCCTTTAATATGAGGGAGAAAGGGATCATTTTACCATTACAGCTCATCAGATGATTCCCAGAATAAAAATCAAAATAAATAAATAAATGACAAGATGTCATCTTGATATGTGTTAAATACACTAAGAGCTAATCTACATTTCCACCATTAGAGAAAACACAAATTTATTTATTAACTTTAAGACTATTACAGCCATTTGCTTCATCTTGGTGTCTAAGGGGGTTTCCAGGGTCAAGGATTTTAAATAAGATGTGGCATCTATCCTGATAGTGGAATCAGCTTGAGGTATACCAGTGTTGGCATGGGGTGGTAACTGGGTGGGCCTTTTGGGGTTTTCTCAGATGAGTGACCTTTTAGCTTGGTTAGCTTGCTTCTAGGTTAAAACATACACTTAACTAACCTGCCGCTAGGCTCTGCACTGATCTCTAAACCTGATTTTCTTTATTTCTGTGATACGAAGGCCGATTTGCTGAATGGCACGGTGGTGGACAGCACACTCCTTCCAGGAGCAGGTCGTCTTCCGGTCTACAGCCTCAATCCTAACACCTACCTGGACATGGCTGTTGATGAACTCGGCCTTTGGGTTATCCACGCTGATCCAGAGTATGGAGGAAACCTGGTCCTCACTAAACTGGATAAAGGTATAGGCCATTCCTACTGTCAGCGTTTTTGTTTTTTTCTATTAAAAGTAACAATGAGACCTAAGAACTCTGGGAAACTTTCCAGCATCCTTCTTAAAACTTGACCCCAAGTGCCTTAAAAATTCTTAATGATTGATTTACTGAATTTGTTTGATGTATGATGATTACATTTTAATCATTAAATAAGAAATGTAACAGGAATACATAAAAGGGATGCACCGATACCACATCTTTTCAAATCATACTTACATTTGAGTACTTCCTCCTAACGAGTATATTAGGACTAATACATCTCATTACAGTTCATTACTCATTACTCATTACTGTTTGCAAAATTACAACTACGAGGGGTTCCTCTATATCTTATTCAGGCTCTTAATTTTTGGTACACACACCAAACAGTGCAAGTTAGGTGGGGAAATGTAACTTCTGAACCCTTTTTGGTGACTAATGGGGCGAGACAAGGTGGCATTCTGCCACCTGTGCTCTTACCTTGTTTATATTTACTCTTTCTCAAAGACTTGGAAATTGTAAAACTGGCTGTATGGTGGTAGAGAGGTTGATTAACCATCTTTTGTATGCTGATGACTCAGTTGCCATGTCTCCTTATTCAGCCAGCCTACAGCAGCTCCTCAGAGTTTATTCAGATCGTGGTTAGTAATTTTATATAAGGTTTAACACTAAAAAGTCTGTTGTTATGATTGTGAGGACAAAAGAGGAGAAGAAGACAGCCTTCCCTTCTTTTATTCTAAGAGAACATTAATTATATGTTGTGGGTAAATTGAAATATCTAGGTCATGTCATCAGGAATGACCCTTGTGATGATGATGATATTCAGAGACAGTATTGTAAGTCTGGTACACAAATTTAGCATGTGTTCTTATAGTGTCACAATTATGTCAAAATGACATTGTTTAAAGCTTACTGCACACCTCTGTACACTGCCCACCTGTGTGTAGTTACACGAAAGCTCACTTTAATAAGCTGCAAGTTGCATTTAATGATGCATTTCGAATCCGACTGAAGGAGTGCCAGTCAGCTGTCTGTGCAGAATGCTGAGCCCACCTTACATGCTGTTTTTAGAAATTTTGTCAATAAATTTATTTTAAGATTGGAGGATTCTAAAAATGATATTATGGTTTTAACAATGGGAGAGCGGTGTACGATAAAACCTTGAACTTAGGAGGCAGTGCTTGTATGGATTTTTGATATAATTTAGATTCTTTACTAAACTGCCTGTCAGTCGTTTTTTGGGTGTTTTTTTATCTTTTACTCCTCATCCCTCCTATTTTATGGTTATTTTAATTGATACCTTTTTAAATAAATTCATTTGTTTACTGGAACAGTCGTCTCTGCCTCGTGCATAACGAACCTGGGTGCCTGGTGGTAAGTGGTGGCGTTGTCTGACCTTTGTACGGCTCTTGCCACATATGGACCAAAATTTGAGTCTGAACGAAATAATGAATTAAACTGAATTGATCTGATCTGAGCTGAACGGAACTGAAATTAATTGAAATTAACTTAAATTACA
>CM047984.1:5551450-5562235 GCA_026261665.1 Melanotaenia duboulayi | reverse complement strand
GAATCGAATCGAATCGGATCGGATCGAACTGAATTGAATTGAATCGAATCGATTCGAATCGAATCGAATTGAATTGAATTGCATTGAATTGAACTGAATTGCATTGAATTGCATTGAATTGAATTGAACTGACTTGAACTAAATTGAGTTGAATTGAATGCGACGTAATTATGTGACTGGGTAATTGTGTGATAAAATAAAATGGGTCATTCTGTGTCCGTCTTCTAAGTTATCGCTTGAAAACTATCAGAATTTTCATAGATACACAGGAGGACGTGATTCTTGATGTATTATGTTTGCAGCTGTACCTACACGCNTTGATGTATTATGTTTGCAGCTGTACCTATACGACCAAAATCGGCTTCTCTAGCCCAGATGGAGCCAGATTTAGATTTTTTACCTCCACCAAGGTTATGTTTTAGGTGGTGTTGGTTTGTCTGTCTGTCTGTTAGCAACATAACTCAAAAAGTTATGAACCGATTGCGATTAAGCTCTCTCTTCTAGTCTAAGAAGTACTTGTGGTAAGTTCATTTCTGGGCAACCGATGATAAAAGTCCTAAATGTAATTCTTAAAAAATATCAGAAGCTTCAGGAATAAGGAGGATAAAGTGGTTTTCTCTTGCTAAGATAATGGCAAAATCAGATTTATAATATGAGATGAATGATAATTCATAATAACCGTTTTTTATTAGCTGTAACCTGCTTTTTGCCTTCAAATGAACTCTAATTGAGATTTTGTATTGCTACAGCTGTCTGTAACTGTAAATAAGTGTCCAAGACAGATTTCTCTTGTAAATGAGAATGTGTGTCCCAGTTGGACTACCTGTATAAATAAAGGTTAAATAAACGTTAACTTTGCTGTTTATACGCTAATGCATAAAAAAATAAATAAATAACACAGTAATTAATCTCTTTGTATTAACACATTAATTTTGACAGCACTAAGTTTTTCACAATGGCATCAGGTTTTGTTGTATTGGATCATTTTTATGACAGATTCTCGATACTGCCATCAGTATTGGTGCATCCCTAATTCATATGTTTGCTTGTTGTTATTATCAGGAAATCTGGCAGTAGAGTTCACCTGGGATACGCAGTGTAGAAGCCGTGATGCTGAAGGAGCCTTCTTGATCTGTGGGACCCTTTATGTGGCCTACAACACACGCTATGGAGGACGCTCCACTATACAGTGTCTGTATGACATCCATGACACCATCCACAGGTATACACAAATATAAACCCATGCACACAAGCATGCATTAGCTCTCCACATCGACACATGTTGAAGTGAAGTCACAGAAGTACTGTGTCTTATTTAAAAGCAATGTCTTTCTTTGTTGTTGTGCAGCAGTGAGAGTCCTGTGATGTTCTTCCCAAAACGCTACACCAGTCACAGCAGCATCCATTATCACCCTGGAGAGAAACAGCTGTACGCCTGGGACGATGGCTACCAGACAATATACCAAGTGGAAACACGCAGAAATGACCAGATCATTGCTCAGTAATGCTCACAGCTCTAATTTTCATCCTGTGTCAAAACCTGCATTATAATTTGAAGTAATCCATGTGGTACAACTCAGTTTTGTTTGCTACAGTGGTCCTTTGCTGGCAACGGATGCTGCATTTGTTATTGCAAATGATTATCAATGGAAAAACAGAACAAAGAGGCATTTTATGCATTTTGTAATCTTTATATTAATCCAATAAAGATCATTTAAGTTTGTGCCTTTTTATAAATTTGCCCACATGGAATTATTAAAAAATCTTTTGAAGATTTTGTCAGAATATGAATTAAATGTTAGACAAACATGTTTGGTTAGAACTACTAAAATCCATATAGAGAACTTGCATATGACTGACAGTCCACATATTCAATAAGTCACATCTTCAAACTCACTCATTCAATCTGTTTTAACTCCTGCAGTTTAACAATATAAATATCTCATTTACAGTATGGCCAAAAATGTTGTCTGTAATCTGTTTTTTACACTTTTATTCCTAGAATTTCAGTTATAGAAAATGATGACTCACCAACATTTACACATCATTTTCTCAAATTAGAAAAGCCTACATACAACAGACAGAACGATATGTCTCCAAGCTGTGATTATATTCAAGTATATTGTGCCTAAAGTTTGAGATTTTTCATTCAAAACATGGATCGTTTTTTTTAAATAAAAGAACATACTCTCAGTTTCAGATATTCAGTTTTTTGATAAATAACACCTAAAAAATAGAAACAGATTTTTATTTAGAAGGGGGAGATCTTTCTGATCGAGTAAGTGGAATAATATCACCCCCTCCTGGTTGTGGTCATGAATACATAAACACACATACTATGTATTCTTTCTACTGCGGGTACAGTGGGAATAATTTTACCAGGTTACTTTCGTTGACTCCATTTTGCAATAAGCTGTGTTTACAAATTGTATGAAACTACTAAAAATCTACAACAAAAAATCCAATCCAAAATCCAGGTAAAGTTTTGTGTTATTTGAGATGGTTTGGATTAAGAATTTAACAAGAATCTTTTAATAATGTGCTCCACCAAGCAGCAGAGATTTTTCTCTTTAAATATGTCATACAGTTTTATTTCAATAATGGCACAACAAACAAAAACACTAATGAAAAAATTAATAGCTTGTACATCATTAGATATTATAGTCAAACTTTCTTTCCTTTTTAGGGGGGGGGGATCCCGGCGGGGCTGGATATGGGCGGGGTTTGACATCCAATGGGCGTGGCCTGAAAAACAGCTTTATTTTCTGGACAAATGCAAGAACCTGGTAGAATTTTTCATTTAAGACAACACACGATGAAAAAACTATATTTCCTTCACACTGTCGTTATGTGTATCTAAAATTGTTAAATAAATAACATTTCCTGTATTTAACTTTATATACACCACTCACTAAAACTTAGGAATACTCAGCTTTTTCTATGTCAGAATTAAATTAAAATCCACTATAACCTCCACTTTTGAACTTAGGTTGACCTCTAAACTTTCGGATGCACATGTACAGCTGTTAAATTTCAGTATTTATTCTACAACATGAAGTTCTCTTAACAAGATGATTACCCACAAAAACCAAAAGACGTCATGGTCCACTAATGCTCTGGTTCAATGACAGCCTGTATTTAAACAGTCCTCCTCACCATGCTGTTGCCATTTAGACATCATCAGACTCAGACCACACCTAACACATGACTAGTTATTTTATGTTGTGGTGTACCCACCACTGCTTTCATTTATATAAATTGTTTAAGATGAAGGAATTACCATCACATGATTCTACTTAAATGCCCAACGTCCATGATATAACATCAATGTAGCATCAACGTTTCATATTTTCTGTAAGTTTCAACTGAAAGTTGAATATTCCTAATTTTGTGTGAGTACTATATATATCATCAGAAAAACAAAACACCTTCATTGTAAACATTTTATTTTTCTGAAGTACAAATACACAGCTTGTTTTTCTACATGTTCAATCATAAATATTTAATAATCAGCTTGAAATTTAAATGTGAAATGGCTCATAACCATCTTCTCAGCTGTCATCCTGTTCCTGGTTAGCTTCTCTTGTACGATGTAAAAACACAGTTTATAAGGACTACAGAGAAATTTTGTGTAAATATGAAGCTCATGGATGAGATTGATAACATGAAGTAGCACAGCTTAGCTCAAAATTCTTGCTGACATGGAAGTAAAACCTGCTGGCAGCACATTGTGTTCATACAGAAAACATGTAAAGTCAGGCTTTGTGCAGCAAACATTACAGGAGAAATAGTGTTTTACTTTTTCAATGAGTGATGTTAAGAGACACAGAAAGTCCATGTTATGTATATTTATACTCCCTTAGCTCGTTCCGATCTATTGTCTGCAAAGGATCCTGAGGCTTCTTTTGTTTAACATCTACATGCTCTCACTGGCACAGGTCATAAAGAAAAACAGGTAGTCCACAACTGAGTGCCTGTCTGGTATCTGAGGTGCTGGACTTGACCCTGATTTGGACCTCAGGACCCTGCTTATATTGTGGGTTTATTAATACCAGACCTCTTGCATTAAAGCTTTTTTACTAAATTTGTTCAGTAGCTTATTTCATGTGCACATGACATCGCCTACTGGTGAAACTCTATAACACAGGCAGGTTTGATCTCAACCGCAGACTCTTTGACACTGTTTTGTTTGTTTGTTTGCGTTTTTGTCAGTAAAAGACTTTATTAGGATAACAAATTTTCAAGTAAGTATATTGTATGGTATCATATACATGAGATTAAATTAGATCAATTTTCATTCCTAGGGGGAATCTGAGAAGTAAAATGGCCCTGACTGGAGCTGGAACACATGATCTCTGATAGGCCTATGGTAGAACTGCTCCCCAATCAACTGAGCTGTACTAGTTCTATTTTTCAGGCAAAAATGTTTATGTATTTTACATATATGATGAGCTGTGATTGTTTGATTAGTGTGTTTTGTGTGCAAAACAATCATTTGGCAAAAATTGTATAATCTTGTAATGCTACATAACGGGCCTATTCGGTTTTGTTCCACGAGGGCCGCCGTTTTGCAGGTTTTCAATGTTTCCCTGCTCCAACATGCCAAATTGAATAGCCCTGCTATTTAACATAGTAAAGGCATGAGGGGTCATATTTGTGTTCTTTATCACTTCTGGAAAATGGCATTGATTCAAGCAGGCAGAGGATGGTAAAAGTGTTTGGGTTTAAATTTGATCCGCTTTCAGAACCAGTCATGGTACAGCCGGGGCGGAAAGCTTCTGACATAATCAATGGCATCACTCAGATTCATATTTAGAAAACTTTATCTCATTCACAATTTATTTGCAGCTTTCCACAGACACCAGTCAACATTCAAAGTGCAATGTGTCAGATATGATCAGTACGCAGTAGGTAAATGCATCAAAATATGCATTACATAATCAATAATAAAACAATAAATACCAATACAAGCTAAGACACCTGCTAGCTCAGCTAGCACAAAGCAATGACAGAATAAATGTCATTTAAAATGACTGCTGTCAGAGTTAAGTGTGACAGAGAGAGAATAAAATATGTAGAATATCTATTGGTTCTCCTTTGAGGAGCATGGTAGCGCTCTGTAGCAAACTCTGTAGATAACACATGGTGAGGATCACTGATGATGTCTTTGCTTTCTTAAGTACCTGAAGCTCTCAGAAGGAAGACAAGTCTCTTTATCGGACTCCACTAATAGAACACATTTTAACAATGGAGTACAGGCTGTTCTTGTACTTCAGAGTTAAACCATTGAACCAGCAGATAAAGGACCATGTTCAGACTCTGAGCCCTGAAGAGGGGATAAAAGGACAGTGTCATCAGAAAATTTCACAATAAGCCTGCCCTCTGAAGAGGTTCTACAGCTGTCAGTGTACATTGTACTGTTAGTGTACTCCCCTAAAATGATACAAGCTTCAAAATACCACAGACATATACATATATATGGTCAATACCTTAAGGCATCCCAGAAATACTGCCTGGATTACTAGACATGTGCTCCGAAACCTCGGGGCAGTGAGTCCTGGCTCCTAAATGGTCTCAACCTTGGATCTCTGGAATTGTGGAGTTTTTGGATTCTCTGACCCTGGATCTGTTCTCATCCCAGTACTCTAAAACTGTATCTGGACCTGGATCAGTCTGTGCTTCTGTCTGTTCTGGTTTTTGGACCTGGCTATGATTCATGGATTAACAGTCTGGACCTTGTTTGGATATTTAGCTTCTGTTCCCTTGTCCTACACATTTTCTGTCTAATCTCAGAAAGCTTATAGTCCTCAGTCCTCCCTGCAATCTGACTGAACATTACCCATCATTCCCTGTGCCTGCTTACCACCAGACTCTGGCTTAACATCACTGCCCCGTTTCTGCAACATCCAGTATCATTTATCTGGTTGTTCATATAACTCAGGTGAGTTTCTTCAGTCTGCATGAAACTCAAATCCAGTTGATTTCCTTAACCAATCCTCCTGTTTATTTATTTATTTATTTTTTTTTAGTCTTTCAAGGTTTTCCTTTCAGCAGACTTTTCCACCAAACTCCATCCCAATTCCTGCTTATCAACAGTTGTATAATGAGAAACATTTTAAAAAGAAAAACGAGAATTTGTTAATATTTTTCCACTAAAATGTCTAAATTGTGATGCTGAATGCACAACATTAAAGACAGTAACAGTGTGGGTGACTGAACTGATCAATGTGTGTGTTGTGTTGAAGGAAAAAGAACAAATCACCATGTCTGATGCAGAAGAGTGTATTTTATCTCATGGAAGCTTATAAATTAAACTATTTCTGTTTTGCCTGGGAGTTCTACGAGTTTGGGAGTTTGGGTAAGACTTTTGCTGCCTTGCAGTACTAAACTTAATAAAGATAATTCTGTGTGGGTTGAGAGGTGATTAACACTTACTGTATGACTCAGCCTCTGGTCTTTCAGTCCACTGTCAAGCCTACGGTCTAGTTTGGATTTTTTAGGTCTGACACACCTGTAATACACCATAAACGAATCATTTGGACTGAAATGTCTTGTATGTCAAATTTGTTTATTTAGAGATCTGTATTCTCCTGAAATCATGTTGCAATAATAACACTGCATCCTTCATTTTGGTGTCCTGATTGTCTTCTTCATGTTGGGAGCATTACATTTTTGCCTGAGGGGGGTTTTATGTTGCTACACCAACCACACAAAGCTGGAAAAATATCTCAAGTGGGTGTGTGTGTGTGTTCAGGTGTGTGTATATATGACTTGTTTGCAAAGAGAACATTCTCAAATGCACATAGATAAGTTTGCCAGATTCGTGGCATGTGCCCTCTGTGACATATTTTATTGTGTTTTGTTGGGAACAAAACAAAACAACTCATATTTCTGGTTTAAAATGTTGACTAAATGCTGCAGTAGCTCCACTATTTGAATGCATGATTGATATTAGATCTATTTTCTAACAGCGTATCCAAGATTTATGACAGACAGAGCCCAGAATACAGTCAAACTTCATCATGCTTTAACTGTCTCTGCAGATATAATTAAGTCTGGCAAAACAAGTTCATTTCTTTTAAGTATAAAATGCTTGATTACAACAATCAGCTAAGTTTTGTTTTAAAAAGAAATAAAATAAACAAGCTAAAATAATGCTAATGTCGCTATTTGTTATACTGTAAAAACCATTTCCAAAACAATTTTCAGGTAGTCAATCACAAAAAAATTGCATACCATTTAAACCTTTTAATCGGGTTATGAAAGATACAAATACGAGATATCTAAAATTAGTTTTTTTCCCGCTTCATGTGTATTTTAGATCCTATGCTTTTAAATAAGCTGGATTTAAACCTGGGAAAGTAATTCAATTGGTTAATAGTCAGTAGATCAGTACCATGGGACGTTCAGAAGTAAAGATGAAACAGACTGGGAAATTTGTTTTACAAAATAAGAATAATGGTTCTCAGTGAAGAAGGAGTAAAGATTTGATTATCAACTCTAAAATGAAAAGACTCAGACAATGTGAAGAAATCCCTGTAATCAGGGGACAAAACCAAGCATCTGTATGAAATTACTGATTTTCAGGCTTTCAGGTGGCACTGCATTAAAAAAAAATATTAAAACATATTTTAATAATTTCAGGAACAGGTTTTGAAACCATTATTAGTGAGAAACCTTTGTAAAAGTAAAAGAAAACTCAGGTAAAACTGAGATAAAGTGGAAAAACTGTTCTTTTGTCTCAAGAATCACATTTTAGATACTTACTTGGAAATTGTGGGTGGAACATGAGATGGATCATTCAGTTCATCAGTTTTAAACCCTGCAGCCATGCTGGTACAAGGGTCCATTAGTCCATATGTTAGAAATTATTTGTATGTGTGAAGCAACACATGCTGCCATCCGGACAGACCTTGCTTATATTAGCAAGACAAACCACATCCTGCAATTATTGCAACAATTTGGCTGCTTAGTTTAATAAAGGATCAGTACAAAATTATTTCATTCAACAACTCTCTATAAAATCTTCTTTACACCTATATCCCAATTTCCTTTATATTCTCTTTTAACTGTCATGAGGTGATCCATGTGTGTAATATTCACCTTCTATTACCCGTCTTGGTCATGGTGTCACCCTCTATTAAAGTTTAACCTTAAATAGCAGTCCCCTTATTTACTCTCCATTTAAATATTAAGTATTCTGGCATCTTGTTTAGCAGCTTGTCTTTCTGATGCACCTGATTTACAGCAGCTGTGGATGTCAGGGTAATGGCGATGCCCAACTGTGTTGGCACATTTTGCACAGCAGCTTCAGTCATGCTGAAAACAGATCTGTCTCAAATCATCTCGTTGCCTTACTGCCACATTTTTTAATGTCACTTCTGCTGAAGAGCTCGCTATTTTATGTAATTGCTGTCTTTTGAAGTCATCCTGCCTCTTTGCTTTTTCATGCTATAGGTGAACGCCCTGCACATTGAGTGAGCATGAGGTAATATGGATGACATATCGCAGGACATCAGCGTAGGTCAGAGGTCAGTGTGCTCAGCAGATGTCACTTCGACAGGTTGTGGCCAGTGTGGTCTGTAATAGTATCACAGGAGAGCAAGAAGAGGTCAGTGTCTCTGAAGGGCTCCGCCGATCACCATAAATCTTGCTGCACTGGTATGTAAACAGCTTCAATCACTGACCAGTACAACCATTTGTTTACAACCCAACACGTGCAAAAGCTGCTTTCATGAGATAATAAATACTGGTTTTTAACTGATAATTGAAACTGCTTAAATGAAAGATTTTACAAGAGCAGTAACAGAAATATGTTAACAGATACATAACCTCATACTGAGCCTTCTCTACTGATGCCGTCATGCCTGGATTTACTAGAGGGAACAGAGGGAGGAGTCCTGAACAGCCCATGAGGACGATGATCATTATAGTTTTAAGTGATCAATAACTCCAGTTTGTCCTTGTAAAATGTCCCTTCTTCTGTCCAGGTGGTCCTCATAATGAGATTCAACACTCGGCAAGCACAGTGGAGGGTTTCATTGCCCATTTTTTATATTCTACGATTGAGTATCAACTAAGATTTAGAGGCTTGAGGTGTCAAAACACACATATAGTCATCCCTTGCTCCTTCTACATTTAGAAAACTCATACCATGATGGTTACCTAATGTGTAATGTATGCGACCATAATAAGAAACACGGTGCTTGTTTTTAGTGTGAGCTATTCGCTTCTGTGGATCAATGACCCTTTGGGACACCTGTGGCTGAAAACTGAAGGGGTAAAGAGGAGTTTGACCCAGATGATCACATGAGATGAAGCAGACATTAAAAAAACAACTGTTGTACTGAAATCTAGGAATAATTTGATTTAGTTCAAATGAACTGGCTGGTGTTGCTGGTGTTCATAGTTTTATTTTTATTGTTTCAACTTTTTAATTTTTTTACCCTTAGATTGTCCCAGCTTGTGGTAGTGAAGCAAATGAGCTAAAATAATGCCGATTTAAAAAACATTAATATTGGCTTTAACACTAAAGCAATTCTTTTGAGGCAAAGTTTTTCAGGAAGCATATTTGTAAGAAAAAACCCGCCTTCTCTCAATAAGGAGTTACATATCATGACATACCAGTCTTAACTGGTCAGAAATTAGGTAAATATGCATTCAGATGAGCTGCAAAACGTGATGTATGATGTTATATCAACATTTATTGAAAAAATAAAGCCAAAATGCAGTTAAAATGTGTGAAAAACCATAATTCAGTAACTTGTGAAACCACCTTTAACAGCAATAACTTGAGGTAAGTGTTTTCTTTATGACATTATCAGTTTCTATCATTATTGTGGAGAGATTTTGGTCTGTTCTTGCGTCCGATCATTGGCATTGTCAGATGGTTCTGCACAGCTCCCTTACAGTCCCAACACTTTCCAGCTTTCCAGTCAGGTTGAGAGCTGGACTCTGATTGTATCATTGCAACACTTCAGTTAATATCTTTTCAGGCATTATGTTTTAGATTTGCTGCTGTGTTTGGAGTAATTGTCCTGTTGTATGAGCCTATTTCAGTAAAGTTTTAGCTGTCAGACTGGTGGCATCACACACTGGTGGATTGTTCCTGAAGTCAGGAAAATTTGCAGACTTAACTGTGCTGTCATGTTCCTTTTCCTGACCTTCTACTCCTGGGAAGCTTGGCAACTATCTTGAATGTGAATAATCTTTTTCATTGTAGAATGATGGACACCAAATTGTTTGATAGTGGCCTTATATCCCTTGCCAGAATAATGGGCAGCAACAACAGCTGCTTTAAAACTTCGGAACTACAACATGTGAATATGGATAATCTTTTCAGCTCCTATAGGGGTCGGACTTTTGTGGTGGCAGCATCAAAGCTGTGTCACATGTCACCTCATAGTCTGTTTTTAAAACTTTTCTTGAAATCCACCTTTTTCTTTGTTTTTTTAATCCTGATTGATGTGACGGTCATTTTAGAGTTTTTTACTTATGTTTTTTTGCCTGTGTTTTAGTGTATTTACTTGTTTGTATTTTTCAACAGTTTGGCCTTGTTGTCCTGTACAGCACTTTGGTCAATATTGTTGTGCTTGAAGTGCTTTATGAGTAAAATTGAACTGACTATGACGTAACCCTCGACTAGCTGGCTAGAATATGGCAAGGCAAGGCAAGTTTATTTGTATAGCACATTTCATGTACAAGACAATTTAAAGTGCTTTTCATAAAACATTTCAGCAGGGTGCAGAAAGCAATAAAAGTGCATCTAAAAAAAAAAACAAAGAA
>CM047984.1:5528950-5544177 GCA_026261665.1 Melanotaenia duboulayi | reverse complement strand
TATATATATATATATATATTATTTTTTTTCTGCCCCAAGCAGCTTATTAGTTTTCTCATGCCTCTGGCTAACTGTGTGTCAGCTGTAAAATATTTATATAAACAAGCTGCTTAATGTTATTTAAAAAAAACTGTACCACATAAAGTATCACTGTATGGGCAACGTTATACTTAAAGTGTTTTTGAGTGGAAAAAATTATGCTGTTGTTCCCCAATAAGTCAATTAAAATAAGCTGCAATTAAATGCACCACAGAAAGACTAAGCACTCAAAAGAGGCGCTTTTTACGAGGAGACCATGAAGGCAGCACCGCTCTGATTCAGTCGAGCACGCGGCCATTCACAGTTTTAGGTCCCTCCTGTGACTCTGGATGACGAGCAGGTGCGCGGCTCCATTGGAAAGCTTTTTGTTGAAGTGGCGGATTTCATTAGCGAGTTCAAGTCCAGCTCGAGTGTGTCAAACGATGCTGATGAAGTTGGAAAGTAATGAGCGAGGATGCTGAAGCTGCCGGGAAGCCCGCTTTGTTCGGAGGAGCGCAAAGCTTTTGTGCCGCTGTCATCCCGCAGCTTGTTCCCTGCTGCTTTGTCTTCACTTGGCCCTCTGATACCGACCGGTATGTGCACGTCCGCCTTCAAAGCATCGAAGATTTTAGCTCTGTCATTGTGTTTCATGCAGATACTGTTAGTGCAGGCTCTTCCTGTTATTTACTGTAATGAAGTGTAATAGAGCCGATGGAAAGCTAGTGACTGAAGTCTGTCTTTGATGGGACTGTGTTACTCTTTAACAATGAGTGGTGATGTTAGAATATTTTTTTTTTGCTACATTCTAAGATCAACACATATTTGTTATTTATTAGAAAAACGAAAAATTTCTTTTTAATTTAATTGTTTATTGTTCTTTTGTTGAATTTCAACCCTCGTTGTTAGACAGTAGATTCCCTGCATTTGCTCATCCCTCTGTCAGTGTCAGCAGCCCCTAAATAATTCATTGGACCCTCACCCCTCATAGTTCTCTCACCTCATGCTTTTAATAGACTGCTAGGGCACCTTGAGTCTTTGTCTGAGCTATTGTCTCTTGAGAAAAGTCTGTGGACTTGTTTTTTTCTAGATTTGAACATATTTAACCTACATCTCTTGCCATTTTTTGGTGGGAGAATTGCCATAGGCCGTTGACCTGTTCAGAATAAGAAAAAGGGAAACTGTGATATTAGTGGTGTTGGTACCTTGTTAAAGAAAACTTGACAAGTAAAATGTTAGTCTCCCCCCTTTGGTTCTTTCTGGCTATGTGACATCTTGGCTGCTGTAGATTTGCATTACGTTATGAAAGATGAGAGGATCTGGCTGCTCTGAGTGAAATATTGCCTCTTTGGTTCCTTTGTTCCCACGGCCCTGCTGGTCTGGCTTCTGGCTTCTGGCTTCCAGCCTGTTTAAGTGGAAGACCATCTTCTACAATTTCCCCATTTCTGCCAAACATTAAAACCCCATCGGAGGTAAAATATCCATTTCTGTTGTGTTAGACACTAGGATGAAGATGCATATTACCATCCATCACAGGCCACTAGACTAGTTACAGAACAGTGTGTGTTTTTATATATATATATTTTATGTTATTTGTTATTGTCTGTCATCTTTGTATGTTAGTTTTTTTTTGTTTTTTTTTTTGCACTATCCCTGTCAGACTGTTCACCTATATACACAGAACGAGAGGCGGCAGAGGTGTTTGTGTGCACATTTCTTCCTTTCCTCATGATGGTGACCCTCTTCAAGGACATTGCCAGAGTCTGCAGAAATGCATGTTACAAAAAAAATAAACAAGAAAACATGAGATTGGGAATTGTTGTTTTCCATTGGTAGAATTGGCACATGTTTTTGTTTCCTTTAGATTATAAAAGGCCTATGTAAAATACATTTTTAGAATCTTTTGTGATCATGTAGAGTGAGTAATCTTGTTTTGTGTACGGGATTGAGTCTTCTGCATCGCAGACTGATGGGATGGTATCAAGCAGAAACAAGTCTGTGACCTTGGCTGAGTGTAACAGAGGTGTACCGTAACCGCACTGCACCTGTGATCTTGCTTTTTATCATCAGCTTGCAGATCTTGCTTCATCACGGTCTGTCCTGAGACTCTTGTCTGGGTCTTCCCACCTAGACAAATGACCAATTAGCC
The DNA here is from genome assembly GCA_026261665.1 of Melanotaenia duboulayi. Lineage (NCBI taxonomy): Eukaryota > Metazoa > Chordata > Actinopteri > Atheriniformes > Melanotaeniidae > Melanotaenia > Melanotaenia duboulayi. The sequence goes on along the minus strand of CM047984.1, from coordinate 5,542,013 downwards.
ACTCAATCAGTCTGTTTTCCAGCCGGTCAGCCAGTCTTCTAAGAAGCAGAAGCAACCTAGCCATGCGGCACACTGAGATGTCAGCCAAAATCCAGGGAGGCATTTTTAATTGGCAGCATTAAAAGCTTTGCCAAAACATACAAAAGCCTATTTCTGTACACGGTGCATGAAATTATTACTCTAAAAAATGATTTGCACTTGATTTATCATGTTCCTAAACTCTGACTCTTCACCAGTCATGAAAGACAGTGGTTTTAAGTGAATTTATTTCTGTGTAGGTCAGTGGTTCCCAACCTGGGGTCCCAAAGAGAGCAGGGGTCCACATGGTTTTAATCGTACAGAGACTGTGTGGTTGTTAAAAGTTAAGGCCATGTCCGCATGACGAATTGAGGTGTATTTGCTGAAGTTTTATCATTTGATCAGTTTGTTATTATGAAACTAATGTTTTGGGAGCCTGAAAACGGCAAGCTTTGAAACCAGGTCCCAAAATGAATAAATGGGTTCATCAAATGCTGCTTTACAAGAATATTTTACAACATATGTCCTCAGTCAAAAATGAAAAAGCTGCTTAGTAGGCCACACTTTGTTCCTGCACTATTTTATTAATAAAACATGTCAGAAAAATGCAGCAGTGCAGATGATTCATCACTATTTAAAAATATAAGAAGTAAATTAAGGTTACGTGTTAAGTCTTTTGTTTTCTTCAAAAGACAGGAAAGGAATCTAGTTAATGAAAGCATACAAGCAAGCTTGGCTTCAGCAAGGGGCACGTGGAGGTCTATAGTTTTTTGGTAGTTGCATGAAGAGGGTCCACCATGTTGGGAAACACCGGTGTAGGTCATGTGTAGAAGACCGAAGTCTAAACCTCTTGTTCTTCCATTTGCTGTGTCTGGCGTTATTAGTGGTGTCACAGTGTAGATTGTCATCATATATCAGAGCAGATCCTCCCATGAGAACCAGGCACTCTTTATTACTGAGACCTGGATGTGTTTCCGCCTTAAAAGCTCAACCCTGGTGATCTGATCGTCAGATATTCTGTCACTGCAGAGCCATCAGCGCAACTATGGGGAAGGAATTAGTCGTTACAAAAGAAAAACAAATGATTTTAGTGACATTTAATCATTTGTCCCTTAACATTTGAAACCATCCATCCATCCATCCATTTTCTGCCTCTTATCCGGAGTTGGGTCGTGGGGGCAGCTGCCTAAGCAGGGAAACCCAGACTTCCCTCTCCCCGGCCACATTCACCAGCTCATCCGTAGGGATCCCGAGGCGTTCCCAGGCCAGCCGAGAGATGTAGTCCATCAAGCGTGTCCAAGGTTTTCTCCGGGGCCTGAAACCGCTTATTTTTATCCGGGATGCATGTGATTTCTGACTTTTACCCTTTATGGTGTAACATGTATTTATTACATGTTTCAGTTAGAATATGGTTATATTTAATTTGTATCTGTTAATCTATTGTTGAGGGTTGTTTTCATCAAGCCAAATGTCCAAACATTCCCGGCTTTTTAAAGGTGCAGATTCTCTCTTTCTCCCACCTCGAGGGAGACATTTTTGAACAATTACAAGGACAGGGGTTCAAGCCCGGGTTTATCCCGTCTGCATGTTTTAAATGTCTGTGTCCTGATGTGCTCATCTGTGTGTGTGTGATAGAGAATTGTACTTAGTGTGTAGATTATAAAGTGCCATGTTAAATGGGTGAATGTAGCTTATGCTGTGAAATGCAGCAAGATTAGAAAAGTGCTCTATAAATTCAGTCCTTTTTACATTCATCATGGATGTTTGATAATCATATGAGCTTGTGGAAAATGTGACGGGCATTTTAGATCTTCTTTTTAAAATCCTCTATAAACCAAATGAATAATCCAGTGATATTAATCCATGTTGAATGCTACAGTTACAGATGTTATGCTGACACATGAATATCAACTTGATGCTCTTGAAGTTTCCCTTGTTTAATTCACTACTTCTGAGGCTTCATAAACTTCATTTATTCACTGTTAAATGTACAATTGTAGTTTTGGAGCCACACTATGATTTCAAGTTGTGTTTTTATTCTTATTTATCATTATAAAAGTGCTGCACAAAAGCTAGATCATTCCAAAAAAAAAGTCTGGTTAAAAATAATTTTGAAACATTAATAGAAAATTTCTGACTTTACGGCCCAATATTTAGGCAATATTTTTCCATGTTTTAATGAATAATCACAAAGAACTTGACAAGAAGCATCTACTGTTTTGTAGTGTCAGAGATTAAATGATTTAATGTTTGAAATGAAGGAAAGACATTCTGACTGCTCTTTTAAGGCTGCGTGTTTATCTTTATAAGTCACTTATTTACAGCGAACCACTCCAGACGCATCATTTACTCTGAGGAAAGGTCGAGTGCTTGTTTCCCAGATCTCTTAAAAAGCAGCTCGCGGAGCGAGTAAACTGTCAAGACCGTTGCTGACTGTCGTCATGTAGCTTAGTGAGTTGCACTCGCTCCAAATGTTTCACATGGATCCTCTAATGGATGCCGGGGCGTTGTGTTTCTGTAGCTGCGTGGTGCGGCTGTGTTTCTGCAGCACTCAGCCGTCTGTAAGAGTTCGCTCAAGTTGACTGCAGACTCTTTATAGGTTCTTCTCATCGCTTCACAGCTCAGAAAGCAAGAGTACTCCTTTACCCCCTCCGAGGGATTTCTGCACAACTGTGTGTACGTGTAATTAAATGTCTCAAAAGAGGGTGTAATCAGTGCTTTGAGTAATGTCCTATTATACGAAAATGGGTTTTGGTGTAATTTGTTGGGCCATCCCACTTATGCCTTTTGATGTTGTTTTGAATTACTGTAAAAAAAAATGCCACAGGTGGCAGATAATGTTAAAATTATCTGATTATGTCATTTTTGCCTTATAATGGTTTGCTTAGAGTTTTTTTCCCTGTGTGAGAGAGTCAGGGAGAATCTCAGTGTTTGGTTTATCCCTATCCTAATTTTAGACCCATTCTAACGAACGATGGCAGTGATTACTGTGCTGTTACTTCATAATCATCAGAAATGCATCAGCTTTTATATTGCAAAATAGTTAGAAACTGTTAATTAATGGGTAACAGAAGAGTTATATTAATTTCTTCTTGCGTTTAAAGATTCTCATTACTCTCACTTCCTGTTTGTGTTGGCGTCTTTCCACCAGTGAGCCGTGTGGTTTGTCAGGGTTGGACTGCAACCATCAGCTGCAGCAGGAGGCCGGGGCCATGAATCTGTATGGAGCTGGTGCCAGCGGAGTGGGCAGGACCAGAGAGATAGGAGGAGCGGAACATCATCGAGAACAACGGCGGCGGTCCAGCGATCGTTCACGCGACTCCTCACATGAGAGAGGGGAGAGCCAGCTCACGCCTTGCATAAGGAATGTTACGTCTCCCACTCGACAGCATGGTGAGAAGAAAATGAGGAAGAAATTTTCGCCCAAAAGTCTTAACATTTAACTTACCCTGTCTCCTTTTCAACCACAGACCGTGAACGTGGCGATGGCGGCTCATCCTCCAGATCCTCCAGCCCGCGTCCTCCCAAGGTCTCTTATCCCCATTCGCATGTAGGAGGAGCTCTGATTGGGGGGCACATACCTCGATCCCTTGGTCCTGCTTTAGGGGACCACCACTCAAACCTTTTGAGCCAAGGACCCTGTGATATGATCTACGTATACGACCTCAGCGGCAAGGAGCATCGTGGTGGGCTGCGACCGGGAGAGAGGGTGACGCTTATTGTAGATAATACAAGATTTGTAGTGGACCCCGCCATCTTCACAGCTCAACCCAACACCATGCTGGGCAGGTAGTGATCCCAAGATCTTTTTTATACTGATAAAGACTATTTTTATGCATTAACGCTTGTACAGGATGACCCATGTCACACACTTAGCAACACAGTTAATAGCATCAGGCTTTATGATCCACACTTCCTTCCAGTTGGTGGCAGTAATCCACCAAATCCCTGCCTGCCGGCCGCCAAAGCAATACATTGTTACAGCATGCTACAGCATGTCTGATTGTGACCAGACCAGGATGGAAGAGTATAAGAAAGCAGACTATTTTTGTTTGAATGTACCCTTTAAAAAACAAAAGTGGAACGATGGGTGAAAACGTTGTCGTTTGCAGACGGAGCAGAAAGTTTTCGTTTCACCGAAGCGGCATTTTCTCAGTCTCAGGCATGCATGTGTTGAGGCAACAATTTCAGGTTTAACACTGTGTTAATTTTATGAAATGTGATTAATTCACAGCAATTCTGTGATTAGATTAACATTTTTACTCATTTGGCAACACTAATAAAAATAAGAAATAAATGCAAAAATGAGAGGCAGTGATTAAAATGATTTTTTTTAAATATTAGTCTATTTCCTCATTTATTTTCTTTTCCAGATTTTTCCTTTTTTGTGAGACTCTTGTCATTCCATAAGAAATACAGAGGACATATTTTTTAAGACAGAAAATATGCTCTTCGTTTTTCTTTTATGTGTAAAATATCTGACACGTCGATTAACTAAAAGAATAAAAACCATTACTAAACACAATTATTAAGATTCGGGGTGGGGGGGTCTTTTTTAATCGTGCCTCTTCTGACTGTTAGGAGGTGGAAACTGAACAGTTGCACCTTTTATTATTTTCAGAGAGACGGATTATTATTTAACACCTGTAACCATCTGTTATTCACAGAAACTAAAAGCACCTTTCTCAATTTTCTTATGTGCTCAAAGCCTTCAGTTAGTTTTCCAACCACATCTGAACTATAATTCACAGTTCTGTGGGTTTTGTCCTTCCAACAGCTGGCGAGTTATCAATTTAGTTTATATTAAGTAGATAAACCATGCAGGTGGGATTGTCATTTTATTTAAATGGTGATTTTTATTGAACTTCATTTTATTTTTAACTTGATCAAATGTGTTTTTGAAAAAACACAATTCAAGATTTAGTTTTCAACCTAAGAAAGGTACACACTGATTTGTTTAGCTGTTATCAGTTATATTTATTCTAATATACAATTCGTTTGCAGACCTTGGTGAAATACCTTTTCCTTCCCTTGCAGGATGTTTGGATCTGGGCGGGACAACAACTTCACTCGACCCAACGAAAAAGGAGAGTTCGAGGTTGCAGATGGAATCAGTTCCACCGTCTTCAGAGCCATACTGGTGAGGACGCAGGTCATGCTTTATGTATTCCTCTCTTTCCTCTGCGTCTCGCCCTCTTTTTCTCTGGCTTTGTCTTACTCTTTCCCTGCTTCCTGTCTTTCAGCTTCTTGTACAGCCTTCAGTTCTTCCCTCTACTCCATTTCTGTTATATTTTGTAATCATTCATCTTTTCTGTCTTTCTCGGGGGTGTACTAAGTTCTGAACCATGCTGTAACATAGAGGCACCTTGTTTGATTGTATGCAGTAAAGAAGTTTTGGGTCTCAGCTAAGGCTGCACATTATATCTAAAATTGACCTTCATCACGATATTAGCCATTGCGGTATACATATTGCAAACACTACCTAAACTGCACGGTAGCCCCTATTTGCCTATTTTAAGGAAGTGATGTGACGCAGTTCCAAACGCTGCTGAGCATTCATGCTCTGTGCATGGTGAATCAAATGTACTGTTACTGTCCTAGATGCTTGCTCCATGTAGATGCTAACGGCTGCAGCACCATGGAGTTAGTGTGTTGAAGATGGAAGGTAACGAAGGAGCGAGGGTAATGTGGATGCAGAAGAAGTAGACTAAACAGAACAGCACGGTGACTATTTTGAACTACGTGGGTTTTGAAGAGAGATGCACAGGTACTCTGCAAGACATGTGGAATACTTGTGTCAAACACCAGGGGTGTCAAACAGATCCAGTTGACATTTTGTGTGTTGCAGTGCTGCATTTATTGCGAGTGTTGATGACCTTGTATCTGCCGACAAGGACAGCCCTGTGGAAATCTGGACTGATGATGCTGGACAGTGGTCCACCATTATTGATGAGGGCATCTTATCTGACGTTTTCAAAGTTATTGTGTTCATTTTAGTCATTCATCCATTAATGTCTAAAACTGGAATATAAAATGAATCTCCTTTTATAATTGATCAAAAGTAGGTTAAAAAAAAGCATCTTCAGACTTTTGCAAACACTGTCAATTTTCTATTTTATCTCTCGTCTTTAGGCTGAAAGGCATCATAGTACATGATCTGTTTGTGTTGCTGACCAAATTTTTTTAATTAGGAAGAGTTACTAAAATCTAGCGTTAGCTAAAACACGCTACTAGCATTATTATAGAACAATCTATAAAGTTCTGATGTCTGTGCATTAGTTCTGCTGGTACCCCATCAATTTGTTATGGCAGTGTAGATTATTTCCCGTTTCTCAGCTGAGATATTTTAAGATTTAAAGTGACATTTTTTTTAATGTCCTGATGGGAATTAGTTGTATATGATAAAATGCTTCCCTCACAATATAAAGGAATAGATTGCAAAGTAAAAATATTCTGACTGATCCAGCACCTGCAATTACACAAGCACTATAAAGCCTCCCAAACAAGCTCACATTGAAACCCAGAATCACAACATCAGCTTTTTTTATTTTAAGACTCATCGCTTAGTGAGACCAGACTGATCATATATCTGAGAGAATATCTGCAGTCTCATTAAACTTTCCACTGCTTCCTAAACTATTACATTATGCACTTTATTTTTGTGTCCGACACAAAGAAACCAACAATTTGCATTAAATCTTCTTTTCAATTTCAACCCTCATCCTGAGTATGCATGAGTGGTGGGCCACAGAGAAAAGAGAAAAAAAACCTTTTAACAGGAAGGAAAACTAGTAAAACAAGTAGAACCAGAACCAGCAGGCAGTCATCTGCCTAGACTGGTTGGAGGTGGAGAGGACAGGACTGAGGAGTCAACAAACTCCATACGCCAAGCAAGGGATACCTTCTGAGAAAGAAAAACAAAGAATAGTTACTGATAATTATAATTTAATATCTATAAAGGGAGGATAAAGTGTGAAGAGAGAAATGGAGGAGAGTCACTCTTGGGATGCCCCCAACAATCTGAGCCTATAGCAGCATGGAAAATTCTTTCAACATTTCAAACCGAAGGAGAACCGCACTTAAAGTTGAGATGCCAGTGTTCATTTTTCTAAATCACTTCATTTGCAGAGCAGCGTCACATTTCCTGAATACAATTTCACACTTTTATTATGGTGTGTAAGTGTGTACAAATAGACATATGGATCTTTTCATAGAATATAATTTACATTTGTAACATCTGAAAAAAAAACACACAAGTCTGAAGGCATGGCGGCTTTTCCTTTGCCGTGAAGGTGTGCCCCGGTCATTTATGTAGCACAAACCTTGAACACATTCAGCTTCATAATAGCATAAAGAACACAGCTGGGAGGCTGTATAGGCTAAGTTAACACAACAAGCCAGCGACTCTGACAGCGGTAAGCACATTTACCAAGCTCACAATCTCACTGAATCCACTGACTTCATTTTCTGTGTCGTTTCTGAACAACTCCCCCAACTGCTGCTCGATTACCGTTTTTGGATATTTTACTACCTGCAGTTTGTAATCTGCGGAATAGGATTTTCTTCTTTAGGGGCATTTTGTTTGTGTTCAATCTTGCTCATTTGTCTTTAAGTTGATTTATAATTTTTTCCAGTGTTACAGAAGCAGCATATACCATGGTTAATCACAAGCCTAGAGTGCCCTCTTGTGGTTGTAGATGGTAATGTTTACTCCAAGGTTCATATCAGTTGGTATTAACATTTTAAAACACATTTCATATATATATAATACACACTTTTGTTACAATGATCTAGTGACCCCCTGAAATTATTTTGGGGCCCCCAGTTTGGGAAGGGCTGTAGTAGAAAGAAGGGACGATGGATGTGTGCGGCACTTCATCCGCTGCTGTTATAACAATCACTGCTTTGTTTATTTATTGTCATGTTGGTTATTCTGTGGTTGAAGTGATTATAATGGCTCTTCTTTTGTGGGCCAAAGGGACATTGTTCTCTGTTTTTGTATATTTTTTATTTATTCTTGCATTTATGGAGTTCACAGGTGACAGATTCTTATTGGTGGACACCCACTAGAAAAGAACTTTAGAGTCTGTTTGACTCACTGAAGGCGGCTAGCGAGCCAAAATGTGTTGATGTTTTAGAAATCAGTTTGCCTATGTTGTGAAAATGAAGGGTTTTTAAAGTTCTCTAAAAAGTGCCTCGGTTTATTTTATTTTATTTATCCAAAAAGCACCTTCAAATAAATATTGTGCTGACTCCAGGAGTTGTTTTTGAGGTGAGTGGAGCTGGAGCTGTGTCCTTTCTGCTTTCCATTAGTAGAAACTCTCCCGGGAAACGGTCACAGTCTCATTTGACTGAGGATGGAAAGTGGAGCAGGGAAATGGATGTCAGCTCTTTTTACCCCTCCCTATTCTCCTCTTTGGCTCCTTCAGTGACGTTTATGATGTTTTTTTTTGTTTTTTTTTTACCTTCATCTCTGCTCTCTCCACCACCTCCTCTTCCTCAGCTCTCTCTCTCTCTCTCTTTCTCTCTTAGTGAGGCATCATTAATAATGGCGTCTTGTTTTTCCTTCCATGCTTGCGCGTGCGCATGAACGTCCTCCTCCCTGGCCATTTTTATTTGTGTGTGTGTGTGTGTGTGTGTGTATTCGCTGGTGAAAATGGCAGGATTACTACAAGTCGGGGATAATCCGCTGCCCTGACGGTGTTTCTATTCCCGAGCTGAGGGAGGCATGTGACTACCTCTGCATCTCCTTCAACTACAGCACCATCAAGTGCAGAGACCTCAGTGAGTAAACAAACTCTTCATGCTGTTGATTTGGAGCTGCAGACTGATGCTGTTCTTCTTTTAGATTCTTTTTGTTAATGCAGTTTGGTGAGTGTGGCGGACAGATCATTTAGTAGTTACTGCGTTAGAGAACACAAATAGACCCGTTTTATTTTTATCACAGAACATGTACGACAGAATATCAAGCAGCTGCTGACTTTATCAGAAAAAGCTTTAACATAATTATGAGGAACACTGGTGTCTTTTCAGTCATTGTAAAGCCCTTTACACCAGCGTAGATGGATGTAATTCATCTGTCCCACTGAGATACTGAACAAAGCTGTTTGTTTGGATTAACGTTGTAGTCGTTCACATTTAATGGAACAATGAGCAGTAATGTGGACTTGTCTGTTTGTTACATGTGTGTGTTTTGATATTTTTGTTGTGATTGTGCACATCAGTGCATCTTGTTTGTGTATGTGAGTGTGTGGGAGGAGCAGCTTGAACTCAAAAGGCTACTGCCGCTGCTGTATTCTCAGCTCTAAGTAGGTCATGATTAGCTCTTGAGATTTTCTGCTTCTTATGCAGGCACAAAACTAACCATAGCAAGCTCATTTAAATCTGCAGCAACAGGATGTGTTTTCATGTTTTTTATGTGTTTGTGAATGGTAAATGGTAAATTTCTTATTTGTTTGTGCTTTGTTGTTTTAATTTAATGGTTTTTAATGGTCAAATTAGTCGGTCTCTGATCTGGATAAACCCACACGATGCTTGTCTTAAACATCATCCTGGCTCTAATATGTTTTGCATAGGTAATATTCTGGTCATAACAAATACATCGCTGGCTGAGGGTAAACAGTAGTGCCAGAAAGTTCCAGATGTTTACAGCTTTGCTCTGAAGAGAACATCCTCTGTGTAATTTTAACATTTACAGTAAACTACTTAAATGACAGCTTGTGAAAAAAATCGAGGTCAGACACTCTTAAAAGCATCAAATCTGTTTACTAGAAAGGCCTCGACATACATTTTAGAGCAAAGGTGCGCTGGTGTACATGGCAAAAATAATTTACGTCTTAACTTTGAAAATAACTCCTTCACAAGTAAACTGTGGAGCAATAAATTTATGGAGTCTTGGGGTTTTTCCTCTAACCTAATGTGGTTTTCGTCAGAATCTGTTCAGCATGAGTGAGGCAGTGATCCATGCTGGATGGCAGTGGTCATCCAGCATGTTACGCTACGACACGCTTACTTAACTTCCTGTCTTTGGTTCACTGGATGGTCAATTTGATTTCACATGAACTGCACCAGGTTCATTTGCATGTGAACCTAGACCCCCAGTTTTCAAGCAAATCCGAGTTCTCTTCTTTGGACCCCACCAGCATGCAAATGTGCATTCACTCTATGTCAAACGGTGTCAGTGTGAATGTATTCTTATTCAGAAAGTTTGGTTTGTGTGACTAACGACACGTTTACACACTGGTGCTGACCGTGGTAACAAAGAGAATAGAAGGCCAGCAGATTTGGCTACATACAGAAAACTGGAATTGTACTGATTCAATGAGCTGTGTTTTCTTCCCTCTTGGCCAATGGACACATCGTAGAATATCTCCCCCTAATGAGCAGTTGTTGTAACTGCATAACGTTGTCCAGGAAAGCAAACTCGAACTGGCTGCAACCCCCAACTAAGTCCCAATCGTAATGAGTACAGGTTACTTTAATGTGGTTGAAAGTTTAAGAAACCATGTTGAGGCAGGGCTCAAAGAAAGTTTACTTTCACTGGCACATGATGCAACGCCACTTTAGAGTTGAACATGGACCGATATATCCTACGTGATACTTGAGCTGCACAATTAATCGGATTTTGATGGTGTTCACAGTTTTGGTGGCCACAATTAAATGAACCTGATCGTCAGCGATATTTACATTCAAAATGCGAACTCTGCTGCATTCATCTCGGATCACACACGTTCTCAACCAGTAGTCTGCCAACCACCAGGGGGGGAATGCAAGGCCAAAGCTTCATTAAGCTGCCTAAAGAACAAGGGCGCACACCTTTTACAGTCGGCAGCTAGTTGTACTTAGTGTTGCCAACGTAGCAACTTTGGCTATATTTAGCGAGTTTTCACTCGCCTCTAGCGATTTATTTATTTATTTTTTAATGACAAGCGAAAAAGCTTGCAACTTTTTCTGGTGATATTGGAGACTTTTGTAGACTGACGTGAAAGAGTGTCTAGTTTAAACTTCAATGGGGACTGGGTGCTGCGCTGACCCCTCCCCCGTCCAAAAGCACTGAGAAGAGGCTTGTCCTGACGCAGCAGAGCCGCATTCACAGCAGAGAAAATAAAACGTACATAACTGCTGCTGGAGGATCCCGCGCTGGCTTGCTGTCAGATATTAATGTTTATTAATGAGGAGTGTGGATATAAATATTTAAAAAGTTAAGTGTTGTGACATGTTGCAGACTCCTAATTAAAAAACTGAAGAATTACATTTTATTTATTTTTATTTTTTTGCTGTTCTAAACATTTTTAGGTTTCTCACAACATCCCTCTCCACGGTAGCATCCATTACAACTGTATATACTAGTGATGGGATTTTCTGTTCTTTTGGCTCCCGAACAGCTCTTGATTTAGCATTTTTTTTTAGCCCCAGAATTTACATTAACTTCTCAAAAATGAATGGTAAATGTATTTGTTGCATTATTTATCATCTATTCTAATTTAAAGTTTGATTTTTCACTAAAATTTGTTGCCAAATAGTTTTATAATTGGTGCAATAAAAATACATGTTTTTCCAAACACAGTGAATAATCGTGATTAATAATCGTGATTACAATATTGATCAAAATAATCGTGATTATTATTTTGGTCATAATCGTACAGCCCTACGTGATACACCATGATACACCAGATGTGGCAAGTGATGGGTGGGTTAACAGTCTGAGATTCCCATTCCATCCCATTGGTATACAGAAGCAACGTATGGAAGCAGCACTTGAAACGGCTATGTTTCATAAAGTTAAAACAGACAGGCTCAGAGAAGAGGACCGACATTTTCAGCTTTAGCTTTAATATACAGCCAAATATTAAAAAACCTAATGAATATTTTTCTTTTTTCAAAAGGTTCATTGTTTACGTCACGTTTGTTCATAGTTGTTTGGCTTTTTGGTGCATTTCTGTGTTTTATGACAATGCTACGAGAAGAGTGAAGCCATTTAAAATATTTATATATTTGGATTTTTATTTCCCCAATTTTTATTCATAATTATAGAAAATTATAATTCTAATTATACTATATAAAATTTTATTAATTTTATAAATAATTTTTTTACTTTTTTTCACTTCATTTGAATTATTCTTTTCAAACAATTCTGTTTGAACTAAAATATTTTTTTCCTAGTATTATGTGTTTTTAATCTAAAACATGAATTAAGTAGTCAGAGCTGATATAAATGGTGGTCTGATATCTCTGTAGTGGTACTTGTTTTAGTTGTTTTACTGTCTCTGCATCCTCAGGCGCCCTGATGCACGAGCTGTCTAACGACGGAGCCCGGCGTCAGTTCGAGTGTTACCTGGAGGAGATGGTGCTGCCGCTGATGGTGGCCAGCGCTCAGAGCGGGGAGAGGGAGTGTCATGTGGTGGTGCTGACTGACGACGACGTGGTGGACTGGGACGAAGAGTACCCACCGCAGATGGGAGAGGAGTACTCTCAGAGTAAGTTGCCGACATCAGTAATGTTAGCTGATAGAATACTCGGATGGAGGTCATGCTTTAATTACCAAAGATCATGTTCTGATCAGGGTTATTATAGTTAACGAAAACTAAGAAAATAACGAAAACTAAAATTAAAAAACATTCTCGTTAACTTAAATAAAAATAAAAACGAGAGTTTTAAAAAAAACGGAAAGTAACTGAAACTGTATTGTGTGTTTACAAAACAAACTAAAACGAACTAAAATGAACGCAAAAATGTCCTTCGTTTTTAGTTTTTTGTAAATTTATTTCATACATAAGCTGAAATGAAAATCTATTTACCTCACTCTGCCGGATTTACGCCAGGTGTCTGCGTAGTACGGCCTTAACGTCACGTGTCAACAGCGTGTCCGCCCGCGCTGGCTAGCGTGATGCTACGGAGAAAGTTAGGAGAGTCCTGTTTGGGATTTCTTTCGGTATGACCATGTCAAAGTTTCTTGTAGAAGAAGCAGGTGGTTTAATATGTGAAAGGAAAAAAAATAAAAAATCTTAAAATCCATTTGAAAACCTGCATGAGAAGGCAAACCAGA
>CM047984.1:5498396-5526052 GCA_026261665.1 Melanotaenia duboulayi | reverse complement strand
CTGCTGCACCTCTAGTTCAATTCTTTATGCAGTTAATTGTGTGTTTGTGGTCTAGAGTTTGTTGGATTGTTGAGGTTGTTCATGATGAGTCAGATTTATCTCCTTTAGACTGAATTGTCTCTTGAATGGATTCATGTTGATTTTTACCTAGAACACTATCTCAGAAGCAACATATTATACATTTTTACGTTTTTTTTACGTTTTTTATAAAACTAAGCATTTTTAAAAGACGAAAACTAATAAAAACTAGAAAAAACTAATTAAAACTAACTGAATTTGAAAATAAAAAGTCAAAACAAAATAAAAACTAAAACTAGTAAAAAATCTAAAACTATTATAACCTTGGTTCTGATGAGCAGCTTTCTGAGGTATCTACGCTCCCTGCAGCTGCTGTCTGTTTCGTACTTTTGTTTTAGACATTTTCTGAACCAGATAAACTTGAATGTGCAGTAAGAAGATCAACAAAATTGCACAAAATAAAAAGTTTTAAGTGTTTGTTTCATGAAACCTTGTTTACACGTGCACCCAAATCTTTTCTCTCAATTAACCTAAAGTTTGCCTTTTTACACGAAGTGCAGCACCATGGTGGTTGTAGGCGCCTCGTCATGTTTGGTATCGTTTCAAAGCTCTGGCGCTGCTGAATGATGCGCTCTCATCCAAACCTGACATTTCATCTGGTATTGGCAACTAAACTTGATCGTAAGAGGGAGGGTTTCATGCCAAGTGCGGACTCTCTTTGGCTGATCTCAGTTTCGGACAATGTCATAAGTTATACTGGTCACATGACGCGCTTTGTTGATTTACTGTTTGCCTTTCGCAGAACTTATAAGATCAAAATACTAAAAGAATACTAAAAATAATATGAAGGAAGGGGTGACTGTCTTGCAGATTTCATAAAGTTGTATTAAAATGAATTCTAAGACAAATGCTTGTGCAACTTTGTAAAGTTGCTAGATGTTTTATTTAAAAAAGTATTTTATTAGTAATGTTAGGCTTCAGTCTGCTCCTCTTCTGGTAGCTACCTCTCCAGCTTTGGAGAGGTTGCACCTGAAAAAAAAACAAGAATTAAACTACAGTTAACCAACTTTAAAATCATTAAAAATCTATGTTGATGTGGTTAGAAACCAGCTTGGCTGTGGAAGGATCCACAGGTTGTCCTGCTCTTCTGCAGCTGCAGACTGAGACGTTTCCTCTGATTCTTCCGAATGTTCATATGTTTAACTTAATGTCTGCTTTTGCAAGGCTATTTAAAAAACCAGCAATATAAAGAAAAGAAAATATAGCCTAGCTATGATGTTGAAGGCACCACCGGCTCTGCAGTTACCCTGGCAACAGACGTTTGTTTCCCATCAACTAATGTGATTCTAATGTGAGGCATTTTTTCAATCTGAAATGATGAATGGTTGCTGGCAAAAGCTCCTCTCAAAAACCTTCGGTTTACAGTGCGATTGAATCTATTTTAAAGCATTGACTGGCCAACAACTTAAATCCCTTCGAAATACCTGGGAGCAGCTCAACACGCATACGTCACAACGAGGCCTCGGTTGGTGTGGTCATGTGACTTTTGTCAAGCTGAATCAACGTATTGGAACAATGCTCATGATACTTCCGTGTCAAATGCTCAACCAGACCGGCTCGAGCGTAACATGACTGTGAAAGAGCTGTGAAAGGAGATTGTTGCCTCAAAGGAACGAACCGCAGCAATAACGACTTACATTTACTCTAACTCCAATTTGAAGATAATTCTTTTATCCGAGTTAACTCACTAATTGAATAGCTCAGCTGGCAGGACTCGGTCTCTCTGTGGGAGACCCAAGTTCAAATCCCACAAGGGACCTTTTACAATGGAGTGAGTATTAACACCTTTCAGGTGGGTCCTTGGGCAAGACCCTTAACGCTACTGCATACTACCTCATTACTCTCAGATGTAAGTCTCTTTGGAGAAAAGTGTCGGCTAAATGACTCGAATAGGTTGTTCAGTTTGCTCCAGTCTGTTTTTAAAGTTTTTACTTAAAGTTTTTTTTATTTCTCATTTCATCCTAAAAACATGGTAACTATTTAGGTTAAGTAATTTTCTAAATTGTGAAGTGATAGAGAAATTCCGAATCTCCTCTGTAAAAAAACAAAAAAAAACCAAAAAAAAAAAAACTCTAATATGTGTACAAAATAAAAAAATAAAAAAAACGTTGTCCTGGCTTAATCCAGTGTTCAGATGTTTTTTCCTAAAAATTTATGTAAATTAGCACTCGTATATTTAAACATACAGTTTCAGAAAAATTCAAAAACAATACAAATAGCAGTTTAATGTGAGTAATAAACCAGGACATTTTCAAGGTGATAGCTGTTAGTAATAAATGTTACCTGTAGTGTCTCGCCTTCAGCATCCTACATCCATTAAAAGCCTTATTAAAAATGACTAAACTCTCCTCAAAGACAACTGATGTGTGTTTCTGTCTTTCACTCGGTGAAGCTGTAGGGTCGTACTGACTGTGGTCTCTTTTCTCTACAGTCATCTACAGCACCAAACTCTACCGCTTCTTCAAGTACATTGAGAACAGAGACGTTGCCAAGTCAGTGCTAAAGGACAGAGGACTGAAAAAGATCCGACTGGGAATAGAAGGTATGTTGTTTTTGGTATTAAAAAAATGATTACAGGAGCGTTTTGGTTGCTCAAATCAGGAGATGAACGAGCGGTAAAATAAAAGTTATAAGGAGTTTTTAATTTATTAGATAACCTGATGTTAAGGCAACAGTTTTTATTTCAGGGTAATTAGCAGGTTACTGTAGGTTGTTCAGCTCCTCTTAGATCTCACCGCAGACCAGGAAGCAATTGCTGCTCCTCTGATTCCGGTTTCAATCTGATGCTTGAGCCGGTTCAGACTTTGTTTAACTTTATAAACTTCCCATATGTGTGAACCTCCCACTATGTTCTGCTTTTCTACAGAGGACCAAAAGCAGGGAGACAGTTTCATCTACACAAATCACATTTGTTTTTTTGGAAACTGACATCTTTATATCAGTAGTCAGTGAATGTGAGCAACACTGACTGTTTATGAACAATGCTGCAAGCAAGCTCTAAGAAGCAGACTGGATGCTACGCTAGCTCTGGTTGATTAACGGAGGTTATAACATTTAAGTTGGTCTCCATAACTGTAAGCATTTCTCTTCTCCAGCCTACAGTCTGTGCTACGGTAGTACTGCAATTTTTCATGATCCAGTGCTTTGCAGTCAAAAATTAAAAGTTCTTGCTAATCGGCTCCATGAAGACGTTCCAGCTAGATGGACAGACAAGCTTTACTGTAGAAGGTTTTTTTCTTACAAATTATTTTGGAAACATTTAAATTGGGTTAATTTTGTTAATCAGTTGCTCTCATATTAAGAAGTGTTGTGTAATTTACTACAGCCTAATGAAACCTTACACAATAACGACAATAACAATGTTCACATAAACTGGTTTGGTATCCAGACACAACGGCATATTCCTATTTCAGATATTGGAATCGGATCAGTGCATCTTTAAATGTAGCCTAAGTTAAAGTTGGTGTCAGGTAATCCCAGACGGACTTCATGGCTCTGTTGTTGTTTAGGCTCACTGATGTACTGCAGGTAGAACTGAAAACAATCAGGCTCCTTATGGAAAACTTTCAAAAGAATAGAACTTTATTGTCATTGCAACAAATACGATGAAATTACAAAAACCTCTCGCTCTGCAGCTCATGTAAAAGCAAACCAGATCTAAAAAGGTGAACCAACTTTCAACTGGCTCCCAGCATCAACAGGGTTTGAAGTTAATCTGTCGCTGCTTCTCTGAGCCAGCATGGGAGCTACTAACTCACCAGTTACGTGTCTGCAAGCAGAACAATTACCACAGAGGAACAGTGGTGGGTTTTTTTCTCCCTGTAAGGTTCAACTGATGCATGATAAGTGTAGACAACAGGATCAATATTACTCAACTTGAATGGGAAATGTGGAGCTGCAGCCCAGTTAGCTTCGTACAAAGACGGGAAATGTCAGGAAACTGAATTAGCTTTGTTTAAACTCACTAACAAATATATATTGGTCATTATTCTACCTGTACTCTGGTTGCTGGGCAACCAATCAGACCGGAAATGATTCATTTACTTTCTTCCTCCCCATCAGGATATCCAACCTATAAAGAGAAAGTGAAGCGGCGCCCTGGCGGTCGTCCTGAGGTCATTTACAACTACGTCCAGCGTCCCTTCATCCGCATGTCCTGGGAGAAGGAGGAAGGAAAGAGTCGCCACGTGGACTTCCAGTGCGTCAAGTCCAAGTCAACCACCAACTTGGCTGCAGCTGCTGCAGACATCCCCCAGGACCAGCTGGTTGTCATGCACCCTCCTGGGCCGCAGGTGGATGAGCTGGACACTCTGTCACAGCCGACGGAAAACAGCCCGGGCCCCCCGCTAGCACAGGCCTACGAGGGACTGAACCAGCAGGCCCAGGACAACCCGAGCCAGGCGGCGCACAGCCTCCCCCACAGCAACCAGCAACACAACAGCAGCCACACTCAGGCCACTTACCACTATGATCCGGACCCTGACACACCGTCCCCCTCTGCATGACACCCCTCCTTCTCTGTTCACACTGCGAGCAACAAAGGCGTTCATTAAACACAACACATTTTTAACAGCTCTGATTTTCTTCGAACGGTGACACACAAAAAGCTGACAGACAATGAGCACACAGGACCCAAACTTTAGACTTTAAGTGATTCACGCCACTTGTTGCTCTGAGTGTGAACGCTGACTTCTTCCCTCCTCCTCCTGAGTGGCTAAACACCACTTTGCCTTCCGTTGCACCTCTGCTGCAGCCGTTCAGGCGACACAGCATCCGAGTGAACATGAGCTAAAGCACATCAGCAGGCGTCCTCACCCAACTCTGTTCACTTTTTCTTTACCCGACCAAAGGAGAATTTAGCCCCATCTGTACATGTGAAAGACAGAGTACTGTTTTACATGATCAAGCATGTATGAAAGCTGTGTGTTGTGTGTTTCTGTACCTCACTGGGAAAGTGGATTTCAGTGCCTCTTCCTTTATTTTGGGAGGTTAGTGTCAGATGTCAGAAGAGTCACTTTTTCCAGAGTAAAAGGCCTTGAAAAGTTTTTTTTTCACAACATTGAAGAGATTTTTCTTAAAATGTTCCACTCTAGTTTGATTCCTAGATTATCCTGTTTTTACAGTTTGAGTCTTGACTGCGCTGCTCTGAAACTGCACAGATTTATCATCACTGCTGCGAGCACACAAGATGTCCAACAGTGTTTTTCTAATAAACTGTATTCACAACTACACGACTCGCCTCTTTGTTTTCTAATGCAATCCAAACTTCTGTAAGACCCATGTGGACTAAAAACAGAGCAGTAACTAACAAATTTAGTTTTTCTTTGGAGAGCCGACGGGGTAATTTTGCAGCATCCTTAACCTCATCTGGACTAGAGCCTCCTGTACAGGTTGCAGCATGAGATCTGTGCAGTACAGAAGATGTTTTCACACGCTAGGAAGTGGTACTCCTAACATGTAGCATAGCAAAATGATGAGAAACTCAGCTAAAAGACTACCAAGCTTTGCTACCCAAGCATAACACAATTCAAACCCCAGGAAATTATAAGGGCATGTGGCAAAAACATGACAACAGAACTGTCCGTTTAGCTCCTACATTCTTAATTTTGAGCAAAATTTCAAGCAAACTACACAAGGTGTCATGAAAGCAGAGACTGCTGATTGAGACAAAGTCTGTCTCATCAATGAAGCAATTACTGAGCTAGTAGTCAAAATAAATCACATCTTTATTCCAGCGCTAAAAAAAAAAGACTGCTAATGTGTTCTCCAATGACTCTCCCTCTGAAATGAATCACGAAGGTCCTGCTAGTTACCATGACAATTAAGGGGGTTCAAGGGTGATCATTTTTAATCACTAGTAGAGCTGGCCTGCTGATAAAGCGCACGCATTACCATAATACTACAAGTCCCACAATGCACTGCTGGCGTGTTGGCGTGTCAATCACAGCCCCCTAAGGCTTACCTCGCTCGTCCTTCAGCTGCCTGACTGAGCTGCTCACCTTTGTTAACAACCCCTCTCCCCACCCCAAAAGAATGGCTAAATGAAAAGTGGACTCTGAAAACATGGATTATGTTTGAAGATGTAAAGGACACAGCTGTGTGGAGACAGTGAGGCTGTAATGAAAGAACGTAAGACACTTTAAAAAGAAGCGCCACAACAGATACAAGCATATGGCCTGGAAAAAGGGCTCCAAATGGTTGAAGAGTTATTAACCTTTTAAGTGCCAGAGTTTTTAAGAGAAACTGAGAAAAAATGTTGAATATGAATAAAAGTTATATATATATATATACACACACACACACATATATATATGTGTGTGTGTACACGCATATATGTGTGTGAGAGTGTATGCAATATATACTTGTAGAAAACTGACCTTCAAAGCGGTTTAATTTTTTTGCATTTTTCTTTTGCATTTGATTTTTCAAATGGGGAATTTCTTTTTGTCTGTAGAAAAAGTTTTCACTTGAAGTTGCTCTGATAAAGTATAATTTATGTAATGATTAATAATAATTTTGTTTTATAGGCAACAACAGGCTCCGTTAGTTCCAGGTACTCCACTTGCCTGCTGTGTATTTGAGTTTAACACCACTATTTTAAGGTGAATTTAAAGTCCAGATAATATTTCAGTCATTTTATTAAAATTAAGTGCATAGGATAAAAACCTGGGGTTTTCATAATAGTTTTTCTGTAATATTTATGTCCTGTAAAGTTGTAATATATGGCTTTTGATATTGAAACTACACTCACTTGCCACTTCATTATGTACACCTCTTTAATTGCTTGTTAGTTCAATAATTTAATCACCCAATCATATGCCAGCATCAGGATGAGGAATAAATAGGATTTAAGTGACTTTGAGCGTGGCATGGTTGGTGGTCTGAGTATTTCAGAAACTGCTGATTTACTGGGATTTTCACACACAATAATCCTGTTAGTTACTTTTTGAGTTAGAAGTTCAAATGGCAAAATCCTACCTCCCCATAGTGAAGAATTTTTTTTTTAATTTCTGGATTCAAGCAGCGATCCAAATCACCACCAAAATGTAACCACTTGTTTCTTGTTCCATTTCTGGGATTTCCTTAAAATTTAATCAAAATCTGTCAACTTTTTGAGTTAAGCTGCTAACAGACAGACACCCCGCTGAATACAACCTCCACCTTGGCAGAGGTAATAAATATCAATAACATGATAAGCTAACCTGCTTGTCTTGTACGCTAGCAGCCCTGCCCTTGGCCTCCAAGGTGGTGAGTCCAGTCCGGGGTTTAGTAGTTCAAGTTTTTATTACTTCTGCCTTGGTGGAGGTCATGTATATGTCTGTCTTCAAGATAGGGTTCTTTAAAGATGATGTGAACCGGTTTCTCATAGAGTTCATTAAAGTCTTCTCCAATAATCTGATGGCATTCCCTCGGTCATCTGACAGGAACTAGATGGTACACTAATTAATTAAATTGGAGGCGATGAACCACCTACCAAGACATCTCCCCTTTGATGCATTTGTAGTTTCAGTACATCACAGTGAAGCCTCAAGACAGCTGCCTCTTACACTGTCAATAAAACCGGTCCAAATATTTAGATAATAAATATATGGAGGGAGAAAAATGCCACAATGAAAAACATAAATACAGCACTGAATAATTATTGAGATCTTTCATCAATTTATTCCAATTGAAAATAAACAAATATTTCAGTAACTACTAAAATTAATATTGGAAATAGAGGCACATATAATTAATCAATTTTATAATTATTTAAATATGTCAGCAGTTAGTAAAAACTTAAATTAAAAAATAAATAATTCCATTCATTATTATTGGAATGTGTTTAAGTAATTTTAATTAATTGATTTAAAACACATAAAAATTTAATGTTTCCTGTGCTGCAGTCCATCATGAATTAATTTAAACCTTTACTGCGCTCATCAATAGATTGTAACATCTGACTGGTTACCCTGCTCTACAAGTCACTACAAATCAATCCTAAATAAAAGACCCCTGCAGTCGGTTTAAATCCTAACACTTTGATGGGGCATTATTTATCTACTGCATTTGATGGCTATGCCTATTAGTTACTGTGATGATTTAAAAACTAAACAAAACAAGAATGCAATATCTGCAGTAAGTAAACCTAAATTTAAACAATTTCACATTTATAACAACAACCTGCCAAAAGTCAGCTCATAAAAAATAAACTGTTTTATAAATCAGCGGATACCAGTATGTTTGTTTACCATTGAACACAAGCTGCAGCCGTCAGAGTGAAATCTTAAAGGAGATATCAAGAGTGTTCTAGAGGCAGGTCTATAAATTACATTACCGTAGTCTACGACTGGGAGAACTGTCAACTTGGCAAAAAAATGCTTAGTGGAGTGTGCTAGAAAGAATTTATTATGGAAAAGAAAACCTACTGAAATGTAACTTTTGAGAGCAGCGTAGCAATATGGGTTGCAAATGAGAGTGAGCAGTCTAGCCAAACGTCAACTAAACCTCAGTCCTCCAGTCATTTAGGTAGGACACACGTGGTTCTGGGAGAGTTGTTTTGCCTGTTCAGTGTTAAATGAAGACCAGAAAAAATAGGTTGAATACTACTGAAGCTAACTTGCAGCGCAGACAGAGGAACTGAAAGTGTAGACAGTAGTATCATCGGCATACAGGTGGATTTGAGGAGTTAATTACAGGAAGGGTTTTCTTGTTAATTTAAATGTTAAATAATGTTGGACCAAGTACAGACTTGGGGAACACTTTTATGAAGGAACAGCAGATCTGAGAGAAGACCCTCCACCTTCACTAGTTCCATGCATCCTGAACAATAACTACCAAACCAAGCAATAGCTCTCTGTAATTATTAAATTCTGTACTTATTTGTTTCATTGTGGCACTTAAATTTCTCCATACAAAAACTCCACAAGTTCACTGGACTCCAATGGCCTCCAGTCACCAGATCTCAGTCCAATAGAGCATCTATGGGATGTGATGGAACAGGAGATTCTCATCATGGCTGCAGCTGACAAATCTGCAGCAACTGTGCGATGCTGTCATGTCAACATGGAGCAAAACCTCTGAGGAAGGTTTCTACCACCTTGCTGAAACTATGAAAAATTAAAGCAGTTATAAAAACAAAAGAGGCTCCAACTTGGTACTAACAAAATGGGCTTAACAAAGTGGCCTGTGACATTATATGTCTAATAATAGTAAGTAAAATATTAAGGAGTAAAGTCTGATCCAGCCAAAGTGCAGCAACTCAGCTAGAGCTCTCCTGGTGCAGGTACGCTGCCTCAGCATATTGTAAGTAAGTAAGTAAGTAAATGTTTATTTAAATAGCACCTCTCAAGATAAAATCACAAAGTGCTTAACAACAAGATAAAACACCGAATAACAGTAATACAGAGATAATTAAAACAAATAAAACTAAGTAAAAGCAAAAAGCATTGTTTAAATGTTTAAATTTATCATCCATACCGACATTTCTTCTTGAGTTTTTTTTGGCAGAGTATCCAGGATTAATTTTATTCTATTTTTTACCATAAACAACAACAAAGAAAACATTAGACTTTAGATGTCGAACTCAAGCCAGTCCACTCCAATGATATGCAGAGCCTAAAGACGTAACTTCATTTTTTCGGTTTTAAAACCAGCATCAGAGATTTTCTTAAGGCTTGGCAGAAGAAGAAAGAAATATTTAAAAGCTGGGAACAACCTGACTCAGGAATGGAAGTTGGAGGAATTAAATATGCATCCACCACTCCCACTGTAGGGATGAATTTTTTAGTGCATGAGTTCAAAGTGTTGGCTCATGCTTTAAATAACTTTTTTTGGGGGCCATGACATCAAAGACAAACAAGTCCTCTAGGTTTTTTAATTTTCTAAACAATTCTTTTTTTTTCTTTTAAACCTTTGAGCCACTCTGAGATCTTTTTCAAGTAATATTTGTACATTTAAGACCTCATTCACTGACCTCCATTCAGTTGCCGGGGGAGAGAAGCAGCTTTGTGGAGGCTGAGCAGCAGCATTTCCTTCAGCTCGTCTCTGTGGCAGATCTTCCTGCAGCTGGATGGCAACATCATTTAAAAATACCACTGGGAAGCACTGATTGGCTGAGAGAGCACATCAGGTATAAACCAGTTATGACAAACTGAAAGCTGAAGCTCATATGTATTAATAAAAAAGAACAAATCCACTATGACAGAAACAATTTTATTTTAAAAATATTTCACTGCTGATACATACAATACACTCATCATACTCATATATATTTGCATAAAGTATACTCTTAACATGATAATATTTAAAGATTTGATACATTATTGTCAGGTGGGGAGGGTATATCAACAAGGAGAACACTTTATTGTAGTGTGTAGCGTTAAAAACAATGAAACAGAAAACCACTAGAGCAGGTATCGGAGGACCTCGCCAGCTGCTTTCCAATTGGAGGAAATGGATGAAGGGGCGGGTTCTGAGCACAAACGGCTCCGCCCACACCGATGTGAGGAGAACTGAGCTTCTTTAACTGGACACAACCTGAAGAGGCTGCAAGACATTTCAGCCACGACAGCTGGACGTCGAGTTAAAGATGGAAAATTTCTGCCTGTACGGAAAGCAAACGACTCATTTCCAATATTCATGTTAGATCAGCTATTATTACAGATAAATCTTTAAAGTCAAAGAGAAAAATAATATAAACATTTAAAGGTTCATTTTAAAACATTATACAGTTTTGAGATATTTTAATACCCAGTTTTGCTGGTGAGCAAAGAAATATTTTCATTTTTTAGAGAGGGGTAATCATACCGTTAAAAAAAAAAAGGTATTTTTATTTTAAAGGAAGACATCTTTTGCTACTTTTAAAGTAATTTTTCCTAAAACAAATAAAATAAGGGTAAGGTTATCTTTTTTTGTACTTTTCATCATGCTTATATCATTCACATAAGATCACTCACGATAAGAAGCTGATTTTACAAAAAGGATTTCAATTATAACTTCATTTTTATACACAATAATATATTTATCCTGTATATAACAGATTCTCTCATTTCATTGGTGGAGATTAAGAGTTTTTGTGTCACCGTGTGACGAGTTTTTTCATCCAGATGAATTTATCTTTTTTTTAAAAAAAACTTGAGTTGTTAAACAACAATCTGGGAGTTTTAAACATCACCAGAGTTTTGAGCAGCTGAACTGGGATTAGGACTGCATTTACAATGCTGCGCAGTTTTACAACGCACACAAACAAAAAAAGGGAAAATCTGACTTCTTTTTTTTTTTTAAATACTTGCAGGTCTGGGAATTTCTCATTATTAAAAATATTTTTTCCTTGTACATTTCAGAAATGCAAGGAAAATCTGATTTGTTTTATTATTTTTTTTAGCATTTTAATAATTTGTTTGGTTTCCAGTTATTTTTTCAAGGGTTGTCATCACATGATCAACTTAACCCCTAAAACCCCTTTTTTAACAGACTTAAAGAAATCTCATCAATTCCTTCACAGGCTTTAAATATTACATGTTTTTTTTTTTTTACACTTTTAAGAAAAAATTAGGACACGGGTTGAAATCATTTGCTGAATGAGGCTTGCATTTTATAGCTGCTCCAGCCTATATTCCACATTTTTCTTTCCATACAGGCAGACAGCAGGACCTGACCAGATGAAGACTGGAACCTCTGGGCAGCAGAGAGCTGGCGAGGTGAAGAAGTCGTGTTGAGGATACTCATCAATATGGAAGAAAAAACTGACATTGAAATGAAGTTTTTAATTCAGGCGCTCCTGGCCGGCCATCTCTCCTGACCGCCACTCACTGACACGGGACGTGATCAAAAGGATGCCGATTGGCTTCATCCTCATTACAATGTCCTACTCTTCATCTCCACAAATCCGTTTCTTTACTCCATGCTGATAAGGTAGTTTGCATTGACAGTTGTGTGTAGCCACAGTACATCTGCTCATCAGAAAAAGCTTAAACTGATGAAATTCAGAAGAAACAGCAGTCTTAAAAAAAATATATATGTCCTGTAAATTTTTATTTCTGCAGAGATGTATTCAAATTATTTTTTAGCTTCTCTAATCACCATCCAAAGCAAATCAAAAGGGGCATGCTCTTATTTTTAAATTCGAGCCAATTTCCTGAAAGAAAAAAGGATCAATCTGAGGAAAAAGGGTTTAGTGGCAGACAGCCTGAAGTGCTTCATCAGTGTAGGGGGAAGATGAGCAGGTGGAGACTCTGTGGCTGACACGATAGCTTTATATCTTAGTGAGCTGATGCTAAATAGCTTCCTAGAATGTGTTCACCTGGAGAAAACAGTCCTCAGGTAAATGGCAGTGAAGACGTGTCCTCATAGAGGAGCACTTGAATAGTCGTGGTGCTGAACCGCTTCCTTCTGCGTGCACCGTTACCAACAGGAACGCGCATGTCTGATTCCAGTATGATTCTTTCGCTGCGACAGCTTGGAGGGGTTTAAGTCTGCTGTTCACTCGCTATTAATGCCACCAGCTAAAATGTTCAGGAAAACGTGCAAAGGAGAAGAAAGCAGCAGGTCTTCACAAGTCCAACTCAGGTTTCTGGGCAAAACTACAGAATCCATGCAGTATTAATACAAACTAAAGGCTCATCTTATTCCTCCCTCCTCCGTCCTCCAGACTGTGACGTGGAAAACGCTCAGAGGAAAATATTCGAGGAGCGATGAGAGAGGAGGCTTGCCAACTCTTCTTTCTTCAGGTCTGTTCTTATCTCTGAAAAGATGAGGATGTGCAACTTGGGAGACGAGCTAAAAGGCTGCAGGCTCTCCCAGCATGCACTGGGTGACAGCTGGGCCCTGGCACGCACAGGTCGCTGGTTGAAGTTTGCATCACATCAGAGCTACAAACTTCCTTTTTAAAAACGACTCAGCTACCGTTAGAGCTGATCTTTTTCTTTGTCCATCTCAGTTTCCTTTATGTCCTCTAGAAGGGCATGAAAAATGTCATGCCGTGACCGGCTGAAGCTGGTCCAGAACGGAGCCGCTTGGCTTTTAACAGGCAGACATAATGTGATCACATTACTCCAGTCCTCGCCTACCTACGCCGGCTCCCTGACAGCCTAAGGATAGATTTTAAGTTTGTATTATTAGTTTTTAAATCTCTTTAAGGATTGGTCCCTTCATATTTGATAGTTCGTGTCCGTGCAGCTTAATGTGGTTTAACGGGTATGACAGGAGCTGCATTGTGGCGTGGAGTAAATTCCTAATTTTAGGAGATATTGTGAAATGTAAATTTATTTACTCTTATTAATGTAAAGGTGTGACCAACCTCAAGACTAGAGACAAACTTGTCAAATATCTGACAAAACAGCCTTTGTAAAACTTTATAGCTATTTCTGATAACTTATTTTAACCAGATTAGTGTTTTATATTCCAGTGGGGTTTTCTCAGGAGTTTCAACTAGATGAAGCAGAGTTTACATGAATACAATGATCATTTACTAATATGAAAAACAGGATAACTTCGAGATCGCCAGATGAGATGCCGTCATCATTAACTGTGGACCACTATCTGACATCGGTCCACATGTGCATTACTTTTGTAGGGCAGGAAGTCATGTTACTACATTGATTGTGATAACTCATAAATAAAGAGTCAAGGCTCATGAAATACTTCTGACTTTTTTAACTGGCGGCACATTAAGCTCCCACCCCTGCTGCTGATGCTCCAACATCATTAGGAACTGATTAGATTGATTGCATTTTGAATCAAGTCTAATTATCTTTTCCTCAATTGTGTTTTTTTTTTTCATAAATGCATCTATAAATTATGGAAATTAGCTGCTACAACAGTTACTTTGGACTTGTGAAGACCTCTAGTTCTATTTGGCTGCAGGCTGACTCGGGACGACTCTGGAAAAACGGCAGAATCTGCTCAGACGAAGGATGACGACGAGCTGCCGCTTAGAGAAAAAGAAGCTAATGTTAGAGGAAACAGCAGCTAGGTGGCTTTTATCAAAATTATATCATTATTTGATTGAGTTTAAGTAACTGAAATACACCTGGTGGTGTTTTTTTTTTAATGACTGAAGAACCTTTAAGTATCTTATGAGCAAATCTCCACTCTCAAAGCGGGGAGGGGGTGTTTGCACACAGATATGGGGACGTGAACATACGGTTACTGCTAAGAGGATGTTGAGACGGCTGCAGCAGGAGGCAGAAATCAAGTGCTCCCCCACCCAAAGCCTTTCCACCCCACGTAAAACTTCAACCACTGTCCATGAACGTTTCACGAGTCCTGTGTTGGTTTTGGTGGGGGGCAGGATTGGCTGTTGACCTGGCAACGACAGAGTCCAGAACCACTGACTTGGACAGAGAGCAGTTGGTGAAGGAACTTCAACATGTTAGCACCACAATTCCACAATGCACGTTTCCGTTGGTTGTTAAGAGCAATGTTCTCTCACCGTGGCAATGTTAGGAAGCCAACGTTGTACAAATGACGCATCATTTGGGGCAGGAGCTATTTGAAAATCCTGCTCAACTCAGTGAAATTAAGGTCCACCTACAAGGAATGATGAATCAAAAAAGTTGGAGTGAAATCTAAGCAGCCATCCAGTCCGAAGTGGATACAACATCTAAGAGAAATAATCTCTTCTTTGTGTAAGTAAAAATCTTTAGTATCTACAGGCTTTTCACTTCAAATACTCGCTTGTGGAGGCAGGCATGTTTGCAGTGTGGTTGTGTACAGAGGGCAGGAAACATGGCAGCCAGAACTCCGTCTGACTGAGCTCTCTCCATCAGTGGCTCTGGTTCTTCCCCTCCAGCTTCCTCACAAAGGCCAGGGCAGGTCGCTGAAGTCAACGGGGCCGCCCAAACCGGCGTCCGCCTCTAGTAGGGACATGATGACCGCCATGGCCGCCTCGTCGTTGCTGGGGCTGCTGGAGCCGGGCTCATCCATGATATCTATGCTCAGGTGGGAGTTGTCACCTAAATGGAGGATGAGATGATGAGAAGATGCTTCGAAGAAAAAAAAAACACAGCCACATAAAGAGAGTGTGTGATGGTGTGACTTACTCATGATGGACTGGTTGGAGTACGGGTAGCCTACTGAATCAGGTCCAGGAATAATCCCTGTACTCGGCAGGTCCGGTGTCCCACCGTTCTGAATCTGAAGAGGTGACACACACACACATATTAGTTTCCAACATGAGCAGTGTGTATTTCCACTCTGCCTTAGACTATCTCTGGCATCAACCTCTCCCTGAACACATAATGCAACACAAACACTTATTATAAGCAAATATTCTCACTGACGTAACACGGGGCTGCAGCGGCGCCCAGGGGAGGGTTCAGTTAAATCAGTGGAAAAAACATGCTGAGACTAAAGCAGCACAGCAGAATGTGATGATGCATGGGCCCTGAAAGCATCACTGCAAGTTCACTTATTCATCTGCAGACATATAAGTAAAGATTTAAAAAGTAGAGCTTTGATTATTGTAAGAAGTGCAGTCTGCTGTGGCTGCACATTGAAAGATTATGCAGGCTGATCAGAGGAGAATCTCTGAAAATAGTTTCCTTTATGGGGTTTTCTAGTTTTAGTCAACTATCTCAAAAAAAGAGGAGGATGAGAAGTAAATGTTTCTTTTTCTATTTAACTCTGTCTTCATGGTAACCTTTGTAGGACTTCAGGGACCTTTTTGGTACTTTACGTGGGATTTTTCTAAGAAACATTTCTTTTAAAGAAGTTTGAAATTCCAGTTTAGTTTTTTCTTAAGTCAACAGTGGACAAATTTATTCCTCTCCCAGGTCACTGGAAGACAAAAAAAGTCCTCTCTCCAAAACTGCTTTAAAAACAATACAGAATAAAATCCCTCGGAGCGCAGACCTCAGCCAAGGTCATTTTTTTACCAATGACTGTGGTAATTTTCTTTTTAGTTAGAGCTCTAATGGCAAAATGATCCCCATCTCCCAATAGTAAATAGTTCTTTAAAAAGTTCATGGATCCAGGCGGTGATCTGGTTCACCCCCAAAAAAACAACGTTTTGAGTTATGTTGCTAACAGACAGACGGCCTAACCAACGCTGCCAGATACACGACGTCCGCCTTCGCTGAGGTAATCATTTTTTGCCCCAATTGCTTAATAAACCTTTAAAAAAAATATACCGAAAATTATTCAAATTATTGCACCAGTTTAATCACATAATGTCACTGTTTTTATGAAGAAGAAAAAATCTAAATAAGTAAACGTAATGAGTTATTTTTCATATAATACATGTTAGGGAGATAAGAGTTTTTTTTATTTAAGTACAGACTGATTAAAAAATGAATAAATACAAAACAGCTCCCAAACATGGATTTTATGGATATATATAAAATAATTTGCTTAATTACATATTTGGTAGTTTTGATTAGGACTGAAGTTGATTGAGCTATTCAAGTAAAACAATGCGGGTAAAAAATAATAATTTCTCATGTTTTAATGACAGTTCTTGGGAGAGGACTTTTTTGTCCTCCAATGCCCCTAAAGGGTAGTAAACTAAAGTGACCCACAGGGGTTACTCAACAGTAGTTATTTTTTGCTGTTGAAACATGTTGAATGTTAAAACATCCAGACAAAGTTGCTGTTGGAGCTGTTAAGAAAAGTAAGATAATTGTAAAATCAGATCTGACTAATCTAAATACTTCTAAAAGCACCATTTGAAAACCCTGCAGTTTCTGGTGATGCTGCCCTGTTTGCCATCAGGGTATGCATCTGCAAGGACCCCAAAAATGAACCAAATTACATATGTAATGCAGGTAGGAGACGGCTGAAATGCTACGTATCCGTCTTTAGCGTACTGTAGAGCATATTTGGGCCTGTAGCGTTAGCTGTGCTAACGTGGGAGTTAATAAGCTTTTAAAATAAACTACATGTCAGTGTTTTACTTCGGTTTATACTCCGCCTTCCTGTTGCTGCACACCATCATGTTTTTCTTTTGTGTTTTATTTACCAATGACCAACAAAATAAATCAGATATACAGATCTTTTCTATGCTTTTATCTTTTATGCTGTGTATATGGTAACTCTAGAAATCAGATTCCAGGTTTATGGTGTGCATGTAAACAGGTTCTGATACATTTTTAGATGAAAATAAGTTCATGTCTTCAAAAGGCCGGATGCATGTGTTTTACCTTCTTGCCCCCTGGGGAGCAGGTGTCAGGTGGAGGGGTGCTGGTAATATTCAGAGGGCTGGAGCCACAGCTGGAGGGGGATGACCCTCGAATCCTGAAAGACAAAAGATATCTGCATTATTTCTGAAACACCCTTCCTCATGTACTTATCTGGTCACGGTAACTGGAACCCAGAGCCACCACTGTGGCTGTGTTCATATCTGGCTTTAAAAAACCTCAGAGGTGCATCTGATTCGTTTTGAGGGACTGAATCTCATTTCCATGCTTTGAATAAAAACATTTTAAATTTTGAGTCATGGCTGGCTCAAATTTGCAAAAGCATCCACCCACGCATGCAAAGCACAACACTAAAACCAACCGGTTACCCCAAATTATCTTCCAGTCAAATCTGAACAACTTGACCTGAGATTAATCGTGCAAGCCAGAGTCCCTTACTCTACGCTGGGTTATGCAACAGCTATTACAGCCTTGTGCAAAGCAATGGCTCATTATAGGTGCAGGTACCTGCTGCAAAGCAGGACCTTCCCAAATTCTCTGTTTGCCACCAGCAGAGGCATGTCAGGTGAGGAGGGTTACTTTCAGTGTGACTGAGGACACGTATGTAATTGGTGCTGGAAGATTCTGATATGTAGACAACTGGATATTTTATTTTTAGTTTTTGATTTGCAAACAGAAGATGTAAGAAAGCACGTCTGATTTTAGCCCATTTTAAAGAAGCACATTAAGCTAAGGAACAACTGACCTAGCAAAGATTGAAATGATGCAACTAAATAGTTTCTGCTTGAGCTGGTACACAGAAAACTGACATAACTGACTGTTCTGGTCCCAGATATGGTTTTAAACCCCAGATATGTGCAAAGATAATGTCTTGGTGTTTCAGATTGAACATTTTCAGCAAACCAGTAGCCATTTCTTACCAATATGTTTCAGGGCTGTGGGGTTAATGCAATGTGAGCAGTCTCTGAACAGGATCACAGATATCAGACCCGACTTGGATATGAGGTTTAAACATCCAGATACAAAACACTTTTACCCTCCAGCCGTGTTTTACGTCAGTGACTTCTCTCTGTATAAAAAGTCAGGTCAGAAATGGATTTATTTTACTCTTAAATTCTTAGAAGTTCGTTTTAAATGCAGCTGGTACATTAGATTTCTGAATCAAAAGATTAGAAGAAGGCACATGTAATTAATATGTAAATGCTTGGTATAGCGGTGAAGTCGCAGCCTGACGGTCTGTAGACTTGCAGGTTTTCTGACAGGTGTATAAACTTACACAATGACTGGCAACGCCTCTAAACCTGATTGTTGTGCAGTTCATAAGAATCCAAGTTATTACTACAAGTATAACTATTCTTTGCTTCTCCTATGAGCTTTTTGTTGTTTAGAACTGTTCTTTCTAGTTTTAAACAGGTTTTTAATATAGCTTCCTGGTGAGAAATCTTTAGTGTAAGTGTAAACAATAGCAGTACTCATCCAACATGGCACACAAAGCCCCAGCCATGTAAGCCGAGCTTTCTCTATATCCTGCCTCTGAGCTCAAAGCCAAAAATATGATCCTGCACTAGAAAACACAAACGCAATGAAGTAAAATGAAGCAAAACTGTGAGTTTGAGGGGGTTTAAGTGTTGCCATGACAATAACGGTATTTCACACATATTAATGGAAACAACAGGATTTTGGCAGCATATCAGGCGTAGATCTGAGATTAGCTGAATTCTCTGCGGTAACTCTCCGTTTAATGTTCATGTTTTTCAGAACATGGAGGAATGACTCAGAGGAGGACATGTGAAATGCTTTGCAAAGGTCAAACGCTGCACATAATTCATCACAGAAGCTTCCCAGTGTGTACAGCAGGCTTCTGATTTGTGATAAATCATGCCTCGGCTTCTCTCTGTGTCACCTCTTATCTCTCTGATCTACATTTTAAAACTAGGCCACAGTGGTTTTCTAGATAAACATGGTTTTGGAGTCTGACTGCGTTTCTTGAGGCAGAAATGCAAAGTTTTCATCTGCTCTCACCTCTGAATCTCCATCACTTCCTCTGCTATCATGCGTCCAATCTTCCCAGCTCCTGCTCTTGTACCACCAGGGATGCCAGGCACAGTCTGCAGCGCCCGTCTACCCCCACCTGCCAATCAACAGCAACCAGAAAATGAGGAGTTCACTTACTTAATGAGTGGTTGAAATGAGATTTTTCTACTTATTAGTCATGCACGTAGGAAGGGGGGAACTAGTTTACCTTCTGAGGTCAGAACACTGTCCATACTTTGTGGAGAGGCAGCAGATTGAGGGTAATCTGATCCTTCCAGCATTGGACACCTGGAGAGAAATATCACATTCTGTCCATCTGCATAATATTTGGGGGTTTTACAGCTCAAAATATTCAGTATCTGGATACTTACGACACAACAGTGTTGGTAGAGACGATGTACTCCACCTCCTTGGTCCAGGGGTTCATAAAGCTGAACCATCTGCTCCTCAACGTGATGAAGGAACCGTCTTTGATTTTGAATTTGTAACAGTTGGTGTTGATCTTCTCTCTCATCTGCAGCACTGTGAACATTGGAGGTATATGATGAGTATATGAGCATCATACAGTAAATTAGTTCTCTTGTTGGCCCTCTCAATGAAAACTGTAAGTCTCCCAGACGGACCTTGTCTGTGACACTCTGCCAAGTGGCCGATATCATCCTGGTGGAAATACTCATAAAAGGAGGTTCCAAGCAGCTCTTGGGGAAGGTATGCTAGGATAGCCGTGGCTCTGGAGAAACAAAAACACAGAGGTTGTGTTCATTGTCAACTTCTGGTATTTAGCATCTAAGAAAAATTTTAAGACTATTCCTAAAACTATTCCTGAGAGCAGAGAAAAACTAGGCATCAGGATTTGTGTGACTTTGACCAGGTCCAAACTGTGATTCCCAGACAGCTGTGTCTCCACAGCTGCAGCTAATGTGGGACGTCTCTGGTGGTCAGAGCTACCACAAGTGGTCCAAAGAAGGAAAACCAGATGGCTGAAGCTTGCTGATGCAAGTGGAATAAACTAGGGCCCTAGGATTGTCACGATGCAGACAACACAAACAGGATTACAGATTATGAAAATGAAACTGGAATCAATTGGAAAAAGGTGGAATATTCTTGGAATTAGCTCATATATGGCCGTGATCTGTTCTTCCTACCTTCACAGTGCCTGAGACAAACGGAATAGAAAAGCTAGATGAGAGTTTAGTGCATTTTGGTTGATGCAGCCATTGTTGAAACAATGATACAACAGACTTTTG
This sequence comes from Melanotaenia duboulayi, assembly GCA_026261665.1. Lineage (NCBI taxonomy): Eukaryota > Metazoa > Chordata > Actinopteri > Atheriniformes > Melanotaeniidae > Melanotaenia > Melanotaenia duboulayi. The sequence goes on along the minus strand of CM047984.1, from coordinate 5,505,576 downwards.
TGTATTAAAAAACTAAATAAATAAAAAGGATTTTTATGGCTGGTTGAGCAGCTGGTTCAGAGACAGAGGCTACACCCAGCCCAGGTTCGAATCCTGCTGCATGTCACCGCCTCCTCCTTGGATCACCTTTCCTTGATGGGTCAGGGATATTTGGCAGAAAAGGGGGCCCTACTTTTGGTAACGACACCCCTACGCTAATGAGAACACGGTTATAACTTCACCAACAAAGAGCTCAACTGTTACTTTATGTTTTCTTTTTAGTTAGATTTCATTAGAATCTGTTTATAATCTATAAAAGATTCGGTATTTTGTTTTCTTAAAAATAATAAGTCTATCATAGAAGGTAAAAGCAGAATTTTCAACATTCATGATTAACTCTTCCACTAAAGGACTGGGACCAGTATGTCAAACCAAAGTAAATCTTCCTTTCTCAGACAAGCATTTCAGTCTGCATCCATCGTGTCAGCTCTTTTCTCCTTTTACTAAAATCTGTCTTCCCCATAAAAACAAAAAACAAGCTTAGTCTTAAAGCTTTCCACTAAAAACAACCAGAAAACCCAGGATGACAGAAACTGAGGAAGATGTACGTTATTGCCCCCCTCATCTCACCTCTGGTCGACAAAGACGAACTTCCCGTCGATGGCGTGCCGGGAGACGTACTCGGTGGGCTTCACCCTGATGTCTGCCGGACTGGGCTGGGGGACGATGTGTGGGTGAAGGCGACCGATGGCTACCAGGCAGCTCAGGTTGCAGCCCTCGTTGTCTGGCTCGTTGTCCTCGTCGAGTCCCATCTTGGTGGGTGGCCAGCTCTTCAGATAGCCCGTGCTGTGGATGGTGCAGAAACTCTTCCGGTCAGCTGTAATAAGAAGAAGAGGGGGAGAAAGAAATGAGAGGCTGAGATGATGGAGACAGAGGGACTCATTCATGATTATAAAAAAGCAGCAAACATAGAAAAGTTTTTAATCCTGATTTAAAACTGCAGAGTTCCAGCAGACCTGCAGTTTCTGGGAGTTTGTTCCACATGTGAGAAGCATAAAAGCTGAACGCTGCCTCTCCATGTTTAATTCTGAATAAAAAGTCATTAACTGCTTTAAAAAGACAGATTTATAGGCTTTCCTTGGGATATGATGAATGTTTTTTGTTGACTTCTATTTAATAAGATTGTTCTAAATACTCCTCCCAGTAACTGAAGGCAGTTTAAATCCTTACACATTTAGACTTTATGCCCAGAATAAAGCAAATAACAGAGGGAGAACAAAGTTCATCTCCATGAAATATTCAGCAAAACGGTAAAAATATTCAACATGGGAGGTGAGACTGCTGCATGGCTTGAAGCCCTTCCCCACCAATGGGAGACGTGCAGCAAGACAAACGTTTTATCTGCCCTCAGATGATGAAACGTGTTCCAGAAACACCTTTTAAGGATTTGAAGCAAGTTTTATAATTCAGATAAAAGCTGAGGTGGGAGGTTGTGGAGTCAGAATGTGGTGAAAAGCTTTACTCTTCAAATCTGAGGATTTATATAGCTGTGTTTGTCTTAACACAAGAAAACTATAGCCGGGAGGTACATGAGGCAGGATGACTAAAACCCTCCTTCTGCTAACATCCATAACTTGAATTTTTAATCTTCCTACATGTGTGATGTAACACAGCACTCAGGAGTGCTTCCGCTGCATTCGTCACAGTAGAGATCACAGGGGGGGAAAAAGAAAGAGAAAAAAAGCATCTTTAGTCTTTTCCTAAAGACTTTTCCTCAACCCATAACCTGTAAAATGCCAGTCAGAGTAACGAGGGACAGAATGAGTATTAGACCGTACTTATGCCACACTGCTGTAAAACCAGAGCTGTAAAAACACAAAGATGCATCTATTACTCCACTTTGGGATGTGCAGATATGATTCAGTCAAAGTGGATATCTGGGTTTCAATTGGATTGTTTTCTCCTTGTAAATGAGAACAAATAATTTCAACAAGACAAAAACTAGATACCTACAATTCAGTAAAAGACCAAGAAATCTGTGTTTTTGGTCTTCATAGCATTTCATAGTTTTTGTTTGACTTAATCCTTAACTTTATGTACAAGTGTTACCAAAGCTGTAAAAAAAAACACAACTACACAACATTTTTATTTCTTCAGTAATCAACATTAAAACTGTGATCTGTATCAGTTCCTCTTTACACTCCTTTCTTAAAGCATGATCACTTTGTTTACAGCAACACTACGTTTCTGACCTTAGCTGATATTTATTATGTACATTCCTGGAGTCATCGCTGCCCTTCCCCAGGCTGACAATCTGCAATTCATAACTCCGTGTTCCTGCCTGGAGCATCAGGTGACGACCGTGTCACATGCTAGCATGTGCTGTTTTGAACATGCACCATGACGGATTCAGCAAAGAAACCAGAGGGGACATATTTGGAGGAAGCGAGGAGGAGAGAGGGATAAAGAAGCAGAGCAACCAACAAGACAACACTGAACAGCATTTTACTAGCTGGAGAAGCTCAGAAAAGAGACAGGATGCAGGGCGGGCGCTGAGCTAGCCGTCGTTGCAGGTGGGCGTCAAAGTCAGAAAATCTAAGTTCAGCAGTTAAAGCAACAACTTTAACAGAAGCAATATCATCAAGATTTTATACAAAATACCATTATAAAGGCTGGTTCTTCAAATTTGAGCTCCTTTCCTGGCTATTACTAAAGGCCTGTTTATGAATCAGATGCAGCTAATGAGTGAAAAGGAAAAAATATCCGAAAAAGACTCAAGCTATGTCTGGTGCCTGTTATGGCACATTTTGTGTGGGGAAACAAAAATAAGACCCAAAAGAACAAGAATAATTGATGTTTCTGCTACGCTGCTACACACCTCCAGTGATAAAGCGCGCACTTTATTTTTCAGTTTGTATGCATCTGCGTCTGTTTAAACACCGTTACACCATTTCTACTCTTAAATGAGACTGTTTACATGACCACCTAAATCAGATATCTGGGAGTGATCAGATAATTGTAATAAATGGTAAATATACACTTTACATTTCACATTCACCNATCTGGGAGTAATCAGATAATTGTAATAAATGGTAAATGGACACTTTACATTTCACATTCACACACAGATTCATACCCCAACAGGCACATCGGGAGACAACGTGGGGTTCAGTGTGGGACCCAAGGACACTTCGGCATGGAGTCAAGGGAAACCTGGAGTCAATCCACTTTCTATTTGGTGGACGACTGCTTTTCCTCCTAAGCTACAGCCGCCCGTCAAATGATCTGATTTGACGCATCTATATGCACTACTGAAATATAATATTCAAAAAATCCGTCTACATTTACCAGTCCATTATTAGTGCGTGGTGATGTCACCTCCTGTTTTCAGCCTGTGGTCTCAGCACTAGCTGCTGGTTAAGGAGGTAACTAGCAGCTAAACAGTTTACAGGTGAATGTTTTACCTCAATGGTTCCCAAACTTTTCCTGCAGGGCCCCTTTTTGTCATCTACAATAATAACGTCAATCAATGTTTTCATCCTCAGGTGTCCAGAAATAAAGTCGTTACGAGTTACAAGATGATTTTGGACGAAAGCGACGCAGCTCTTTGCACATGCAGAGATGTAAAAAGACGAAATAAAGCAGACAAATGGGTCGACAAGCACAAAGACGATGGGACGTTGGGGAGAAAACTACTATCAGATTTCTCATAATGGAAGTTATCTGATAAAGGACATAAAATTTTGCCGTCTTCATGACCACCTGAGTCATCTGAGAACCCAGAAATCAGGTTAGTGTGCACGTAAACAGGCTCAGTGGCATCTGTTACAGAATTTTTTTAGTTTTTTACTAAATATCAGAATAATAAGCAAATCCCTTTCAGTGAAGACCAGTCCAGGGTTTCTGTCAGTCTCATTATTCTCACAGAGAAATCTAGCAAATAAACTACTATTAACTTGTTTAAAATGTCTGCTTTATACAGCTTTTACTGTTGGTGTTATAGTCATGATTTTATTTCTGCACTGTAGAGCTGAATATGGGTTGAGTTAATAAAAGCTGCATTTAAGGGAAAACCTTCCTGACTGTGTAATGGAAATACTTTAGCCAACAGATTCCTTTTTCTGATAAAGATGCCTCTAAAAATAGGAGACGGAAAAAAAAGAGAGAGAAAGAGACTGGAAAAAGTTGAGCTTTTGGTTTCCCAAGACTGTAACTGAAATCCAGAAAAAGCAAAGTGAGTGTATGTGAGGTGTAAAGCAAGCCACTCAGAAAATAAAAACTAATGAGAAAAAGATGCATTTTCCCCTGCGGGAGAATTGTGAGTGACGCCTCTACCAAGATAGTTTTTGTACCTTTTTTCTTAGAGCAGGTGGAGGGGAAGTCTTTATCCTCTACTTTAACAGAAGGTCTGTTGCATTTCATCCTGCAGAAAAATGACCGCCGGGCTCCAGAACAGAGACGAGATGGACCGGGGGTGATATCCGTCTTCACAGGAAGACCAGCTGAAAATAATCACACACACTACAGGTTGACATAACAGGGTCAAAATGAGGTTTTTCTTTTTCCAGTAAATTTATTCTCATCTTCAATGTTCATGACAATAGAAAAAAGAGATTTTGGGAAAAAAAAATAGGCTAAAATGCTCCATCTTACACTCCTGAAGCCAAATTCAATCATTCTCCCAACTGTAGTGGCTTTGAATGATGCCCATTTCTCCCATTTCGCCTCCTGCTGTGTTTGTGTGCCATTTCAGTCCACTTATTACATGTCTTTAAGTCTCTGCAGGAGGTTCTACCATATTATGCACAATTTCTTTTGTTTACTGCTTTTGTTAAAGTTTTAATCAATTTTGTGGATTTTTAGTCAAAGTACAAAAAAAAAAAAAAACTGCTTTCAGTTGCTGATATGAGACGTCCACCCTGACTTTGTGAAGAAAAGATTAATTAAATGCTTTATAATTGCAACAAACGACTTCCAATTATAGCACAAATGAAGAAAAACTTCATCCTGGAAACAGATGTGAATTCAAGCAAGTAGTTTATGTGTTAAACCTAAAGATGTCTGACTACTACCATTTTTCCTGGTATAACTTAGAAGGAAAAATCAGATTAAAATGAAATGTCAGGGTGGGGGGAAGGAGGAAAAAGAGTAGGAGGGTGAGAAGGAGATCAACTCCAGCTAGATTCCTTGCTTACTTTTTGCGTCAATGAGCCTCTCTCTTGGAGCTGTGTCTGAGGAGGACAGCTGCTCTTTGACTTTGGCGATGTCCTTGGGGTGAAGGTAGTCGAATAGGCTCTGACCTATCAGGTCATTCTAGAGACAACAGAGGATACATGAAATACAGGTAGGAAAACAGAGGGGGGCAGGCTGCTGGTACAGAATTATATTCATAAACAATTTGACAGAGCATTTAATTCTGTAATTAGTTATGCGACGCAGAAGTTTTCCTGGAAAACTGCAAAGCATCTAAATCTTTAATTTGCCTGTTTCTAAATGATGATGGAGGCCGTGATCTTTTGATGAAAGAAAATTCAGCACTGTGCTTTTATTTAAGACTTGGCAGATTTTTTTAATTTCTCCTCAGAAGCACCTGTTTGTTTATAGGCTGCATCCAGGCTCTACACCAGACTAAATCTACTTTCTCTTCAAATAGAAATGCACCTCGCTGCTACACAGACAACCTGGTTTTATTAGAGAGCCATTTTATTTCCACCTGTGAACTCTACAGGTCCTTCACTGCTGTGTTGTTTTTAAAAAATAACACAAATTATCCATCTAAAAACAAATCTAACGCTACTTATTAATTAAAGGGTCTTTTTTTTCTCCTCCCTCATTCAGGGTACCTGGGTGTAGTTGAGAATCTTGTAGACGGATTCAGAAACAAAGAGGATCTTGCCACGATCACACCCCACCACAAACAGGAAACCATCAGCAGCCTGCGTTAATACAGAAAACACATTATATACATTTTTTTCTTCCTGTACAACATACGAAGTTAAATGCATTAATTATCTTTATTTATTCAAATCATTAGAACACGCACTAGCACACAGATCTATTGTTTACTGAGCACATGAATACAGTAGCTTAAAGTTTTAAGCATCTTCCTTAAGCCCAAAATACATGTTTAGAATTTAATATTAGATCTGATATTAGATATAGATATTACTATTTTTAAGGCTTTCATCCAACAGCCTTGAAAAATCCAGAAAATGCTCTCATCTAAATTAGATCAGGGTCAAAGAGACATTTAAAGTTAAAAGACGCATTCAAAAACATTAAAAGCACACCCTTTCTGAACACAAAGTGAAGGGTAATAAGCAACACAAGCTGATTATTTTTTGTCTGTGTCTCGTAAATTGGTACAAACAGATGAATATTTCAGCAAAAATGAGCGATTACATGAGGACCGGAGAGATGTCAGAACATTACCGCACTCACTCTTAATATCAAATGCTTCAGTTCATCATCTGAGAGGAAGGAAGGCTTGTAGTTTGCTTCTGTGTACGGGTTGGCTGCACCTGCACATGACAGAAAACACAGCTCACACCTGAGGGTCTTCACACCTGCACATATACAAACTCACACACGCTCTGGAATTCATTTTCACATTAAATGTAATTACACACTGGTAGGAGGCAGGATCCTGCTCCATTCCACACCACTCTTTCTCTATAGCCATTACATTTCTTACTGCTTAAAGCTTTAAATGATCACATAATTTGTCTCCATATCTGGCAAAATAATAAAGTTACATGATCCAATTACAGTTATCATTCCCTGTTGAATCCTTAATTAACTACTGATTTTTATTTTATTATTTTTATTGTTTGCCCAGACTCATAAAAAGTAAAATCCTGCATGATTTCTATGATGCTATATGAGGGGAGAGAGAGAAAAAGCTTGCAAATAAAAATATATCGATTCTCCTGTAATAAAGAGAAGAAGCATGGCCTTTCTTGAGAAGTCAAAATGAAAGGGGGAAAAAAAAGAAAACAGAAAGGATAAATAACTGCATTATATTTGTCATGTCATCAAGAACAAAATGCATACTTTGACAGAAGTCAATATCTTTATCATTTTAACTTTAAAATACACAAAAAGAAAAAATTCACAAAAGTTCAAATAAAAAAAGACTAAAAACAACAAAAAATAAAAAACAAAAAGCAATAAAATAAAACAATAAATTAACTAAAATAAA
>CM047984.1:5474846-5497836 GCA_026261665.1 Melanotaenia duboulayi | reverse complement strand
AAATAAATGAAATGAAAACTAAAAAGTTCCTTTTTATCCAGGACATTGTACGTGGCTTAAAATCCAGATTTTGGAGCCTCAACCATCTTTCCCAACATTTGGCATTTCTTTAAGCTCATGCTGACCTCTAAGTGTCTTCATGTGCTGGACTGCCATGCGCAGGACTGTCAGCTTATCCAGCTTGCGGGACATGGCGTTACAGGTGGGCACTAGTGACGCCAGCTCGTCGATGAAGCTGTTCATCTTATCCCTGCGACGCTTCTCGATCTGGCTGTGAGCCTCTCTGTGGAACGCGAGGAGAAGACGTCCTGTTAAACAACATTACTCACTTTCACTCCTCCTTACTAGCTCTATTACAAACTGAATCCTAAAACCAGCAGGAATGCAAGAGAAAACACTTCCTTCACCGCTTCTTCCTTGCACTCTGCATGGTCATCGACTACATTATCCTAACTAGCATCCAAGCAAAACGCAGATAAAAGAAGACCTGCACTTTAGAGATAAAAGATGAAAATCCATTTCTGATGTTTGATCCATTTTTGCTTGTAAAAACGCTTCAGGGGATCCTACTGCCCTACGTGTCTGTTCTGCCTTAACATCAACTACAAATACTGGGAAGGAGAGGTAGAAATTAATCATTAGGCATGCTGCTTCAATCCTGTGGCTCCACATAAAGCACAGATCTATACACTTCAACGTATTAAGTTTCTTATCATTCACATACACAAAGCTCTCTCTGTCTCCAGCCAGACAGAGCGACATTTAATTCGTGTAAGAGAGATCACATGGTAGCAGGAATGAGAGAAGAAGAAAAGATGGGTTTATACCTGGCATTCTTAATCCTGCCTTGTTGGTCACTGGAAAGACAAAAGTAAATGTTGAAGAATGGAAACCAAGCATAAGAAATGCATTATTCATATTAGGCATAAAAAAAGGGCAAAAGGTGAGGACGGAGGAATTGGGGCCAATGCTAACATCAAAGGTTCTGTAACAGCATCAGGGATTATGCAACAAGGGCAAAGCAGGGTTTTATTTAACTGTACAATCTGGTGACTGCTGTGACGTGGTTCACCCCTCTGCATTCCTTCCTCACATGCAGTTATCTAAAGCTGTAACACTAGGGAGGAAGCTCACCCTGCCCACTGTCACAAAAAAAACAACAACAAAGAAAAATGCTTCAATTCTTAAAAAAAATAAAATAAAATAGAAAATAAATAAAACATATTATTTATATTGATCAGGACAAATAAATACAATAATAAGTAGTTACACATCTGCCAACTCTTCATCTTTCCAGATGGATCATGCAAAAACATGAGTTCCCTGATTCAGCAAACCCTCTTTTTCATGTTAAACTGATTAGTATCATCTATTTACACATCTGCGTTCATCATCAGCATGCCTGGCGTCCTCACGATATAAAAACCAAAAGTTCCAAGGTAATCAGCAGACAGGATCAATTTAAAAATATCTACAGCTAAATAGTAGCACACGGCACGGTTTTGCAGCAACACGCTCGGCAATCTTAAGCCTAAAACATGTCCTCAGCTGTCACAACATCCCAGTGCTGCAGCGCGACGCCGGCAAGAGAGTCTGACGTGGCCAAACGCGGCTCGTTTAACTGGTTTGGGCTCAAATTTGAGACTAAAAAGGTGTTGCAAAGATGAACGAAGTTTTACCTGAAGTAACTCAAACTACATGATGACCCTACACAGCAGGTCTGTTTCTCCATTGACACTACAAATGACTCACCATGTCTCACACCTTCAGTACAAGAATTACCTGATGTGACTTTGTTATGCAAATGCAAAGATATAGGAAACTCCTAGGTCAACACCTTAGGCCTTACAGTTCTACTGTTATCATTCTCAGTAAATAGGTGAAAAATTATCCCACAAAGAAATGAAAACACATCTTTGATTAGTTTCTTTCAGCTTTGCACATCACTGTCTGAATTATTCAGAAGAAGAGCACAGATTTTAGAAGCTTTTAATTGGGATGAAGTGATCATTTAAGTTTGATTTAACCTGCCTAAATAAAAAAAGAACTGCAGATAAAAGGCTGAGCATTAAAATCATGGGAAATGATGGCGTCTTACCTGCCCAGTTTATCTTTGTCAGGGTCCATGTCACTATAATGGAGAAGAAAGGAGGCATTTAGTTTTAACACGGAGATCAAGAGACACAGTAATAACCACAGCACTTGGAGAAAAGGGGGTTCATTGGGTTGGTAAGGTTTGTTTTTCAATCTACTGAATTATTCATGGTGCAAAAGGAAGTGTGGGTCATTGGTATTTCAGCTTGATTAATTACGGTTGCTAAATCTATTATCAGGTAGTCATGTTTGAACTTACTCAAATGAGAAGCCATCAATTCTGTAAAAAAACACAAATTTATTAATCAATTTTTGTCATGAAGGCATTGGAAAAGTGATAATTTAAGATGTGTGTGTTTAAAGCTGTTAGTGTTCAATTAAAGGCACAGGTTTAAAAATACAGTGTTAGTACCTGCACCCTTAAGTTTATTAAAGGAAAGATTAGAGTAAAAGATTGAAAACTTATCAGTCATTGAGTTAATGCTGCCATGTTTCTGTTCTAATGTTCTGTGAAACTGGCTTCATTGTTCTCTTGATTTACTCGTCTTTTTTTTTGCTTCTTGTTATTTTTATTTGTTTTGGTCCCAGCTTTGACTTTTTTTTTTCAACGCAAACTTCAGAACAGCGCCATCTCAGAAGTTGTGCTGCACGTAGGGATGGGTATCATTACATCAGAATAAATGCTGCAAGCTATAATTCGAAGCAAAAACAAAGAAGTGATGTGTAAATATGTGAAAAATAAAAGATAAGAGTAAAGATTCCAGCTGTTTTGTCTGTCGGCTGCTACAGTCTTTGTTTTTGGCTCATCATCTGCTGCTGCTGACTGAGCCAGTGTTGCAATAAGAATGAGGACTTGCTGTGGTATGCACTAAAACACACCTGGGCACAAGAGAAATTACAAGCATTTTCTCCCAACTGTTGGTAATTTTAATTATAAGCTGGTCAAATAATCTGTGTCTGTCACTATGCTCACACATGAGCTCTTTAAATATTGACTACAAGCCATCAGTTTGCTACAGAGTGAACCTTAACTAAATTGGCTCCAATGGAACAAAGGGCAGAATCTTTACGAGTTGGTGAAAGAAATGTTAGATTTTAAAGTTTGTTGGGGGTTTGTTCCTTCCACACATCATCTCGTCAATGACTTCTGCAAAAGCTCAGCGTGTTCTGCAGAAGCTGCGACTGCAAAGTGACTCAGATCTGTGGGATCATTTCAAAACAAAAGGAACAACCATGTTTAAGTTTGGCCTTGAATTTAAAATACACTCTTAAAATAGCCCTACGCAACTTTTTGACTCGTTTTACTGGCACAGCAACATTTCTTATATACGTTCCTGGAGCTGTCGTTGCCCTGCAGCGTCCCCAGGCTCAGAATCACACGGCAGCATCTGTCTATCAACACAATGGCTGTTTTGAACACGACTATGGCTGGTTTGTCAAAGTATGCATGATATTATTGGTGGAAGTGAGGAAAAGAAAGAGAGAAAGTGACAGAGCAAGACATAAGACAAGATTCAACATGGGACTTTTATTGGCTGGAAGGAGCTCAGAGAAGACGTCGGATGCAAGATGGATGCCAAATTAGCCCAAACGCAAGAACAAAATTCAGTAGTGCCTCTTTAAAACAGACTAAATGGAACAACAGCAGATTCATCACGAATGGATGTAATGAATTTACAACACATCGATACCAATAGCAGCACTGGAACAAGTTTTCGATACCCATCCTTACATGCAAGTGAAACTAAAATGACATCTGTTGATGGTGATTTGTTTTAATGAAAAGATTCATGATTTAAAATGTGTTTGAGCTTATAAAAAGAATGTCAAAAATATTCCTTTTTTTTTGTCTCCTTACTGATAGTCGGTGGTGCTGCCCTTCCTCTTGCGGGTGTAGTCCATGCCAGGTGTGCTAATTGAGCTGGAGATGAGGTCAGTGGAGCCGGGGGACATGAAGTCAGTCATCGTAGATGAGATGTCCATCCGTTGGTCTGCCATGAGGTCATCTGATGAGCAAAGTTAGACAGCTTTGTAATTTGTTGTAGCCTTTGTGTTCAGTATTTTGAAACAGACTCATGGGAAAACGGTTCAATTGTTAACAGCCACAAAACAAGAGTCGTGCTTCAACAGGTTAGGAAACACTGAAGCTCTGACTGTTTCCATGGATATTAATTAATTATTCAACCAGAGAAGGAAATGTAAATCACAGACACAGCAGTGGTGGTAAATATAGCACGCATAAGTGAGCTAGATTGAAAGAAATACAGCATTAATTTGAGGAGTTGATCGTCGTGGGGGAAGAGTTCACGTAACTACACAAACCTCTAATAACCCCAGCATTTGCATGATTAGTCATTTCATCCTGACTGCACTTTGCGTACGTGGTGAGAAAATTCCTGTTATCTGTGGAAGTCGGTACAGGAACTGGAGGGAACTTCATGCACAATTTAGAGGCTAAATAAAGAAAAGTAGAAATCTTATTCTAGCTCTAAACATCGTAGTTTTGAAGATTCTCCCCAATTAATGCCAGAGAATTACCAAGTCACACTCACCACAGATGTTCATCACAGCTTCTGTGTTAAAATCATCTCCTTCCATCCACTCTGGAGCCCTCAACTGCACACACACAAAAGCATCAATTTTAAGTCCTTTCAATCCATTAGATATGCAACACTGATAGCTTTACTGGTGCATTAAAAACATGGCATTCCAACATTTAGATTTAGGTCATATTTACATTGTTAAATATTGTTAAATATGTCCCATGAATACAGATTCATTATATTTTCTAAAAGCAAAGACTGTGTCTGCAACTGAAAGTTATCAGGCATAACAGACCATTTATTTCAGCTTTAATTATTTGGGCAATAAACTGATAAAAATGACTAAATGCTGCAGTTTAATTATCACAGAACAACAGAGTAGAAAGTTTTTTTTTTCCCCCTTTTTCACAATCAGCTACTCATTTGTCAAATCCACCCGACAGTACCATGTGTGTCATCTGTTTATGTGAGAGGAGCCATTCAGACTTGTGTCATGATCAAAGTGTTACCTTAATGCTTCTGGGCTCGACCTAGTAAGATTGTTTTTGACATTTCTGACAGAAAAAGCAAGCAACAGGGTGCTCATTCAGACACCAATCCAACCTGTTTGGTTGCCATCAGATAAAAGGAAACTGCGAATGGGGCTTTACAATAATCATTCTGAGACTCTGCAAAGATATAAAATAAGAAGAAAGAAAAGCCAAAGACTAACGGCAGTCAGCTACTGTGATGTGAACACATATGACAAACACAATGTTATCTGGGTCAAGTAGGGAGCTATAATTAACAGGAAGCTGCTATTGTCTAAGTAACTGTATAGCAATACGGTATGTTGCAGTTATTTCACAATATTTAGGTCATACCATATCAATTCTTTCATGCATGCATATGCAGGTGGTTGTGGCGTGTCTGAGAAGTACCACATGTTTGTTTAACTTGTGGTATTTTCTGTATATAAAAGGTTTGCTGTAGTATTCAATTACTTTTATGAAGAAAAGCTTCTGTGGAGAGAAACTGAACTGATCAATTAGCACACAGCTGACATGAGTTTTGGTCACTCGTGGAAAACAGATTTATAATCTTAATGGAGTTTTCATCTGGTTAAATAAAGGAGAAATGATTGGTTTAACATCTTTCTGCTGATGAACAGACGACACCAACATCTCTGTTAACGTAATGCACCAAAGACGAAGACACATGGTTCAGGTTTTTAAAGGCATATGCTGTTTTTTATGATTTAAGTACTTATATGGATTGGATAGAGGAGGTTTAATTGAAGATCCTAAAGGGAAATTAGTATTCAGTTTTCCAGATTCCAGTTCAAATTATTCCACATCCAAATTAAATTAAAAACTTGATTATCAGGTTTTTATTTCTTATACTTCTGGCAGTAAGAGAGGCTTACATTTTGATTTTAAAAAAATCTATATAAACTGGTGTTAAATTAAAACAGAAAAAGTCTGTATGTCTTCTAATGTATTCTACTCTGTAGCTGCTCTGAAATGAGTCACACTGAGCACAAGATTCCCTGGTTTAAGGTCACATCTCTGAAATATGAGTGGGAAGCACTGACACATGGAAAAAAAAGAAAAAAAAAAAGAAAATGAACAGGTTAGGTACCTTGATAGGAAACTGGAACAGGCCTCCTGGATGGGCCTGGTATAGTCTGGATCAGCCTGGTCTGCTCCGTTCTGATCTGGTCTCAGTCTGGTTTGATTCAGCCTGACCTAGTTTCATTCACTTTTGATGTGATCTGCCCTGTTTCGACCTGATCCTTAAGCAGCTGACGTAACCCGTCTACCTCTGCGAATAAGAAAGAAAAATCTGTCAGTCTGATGCAAATCTAGAAACATACACAAAAACAAGCCAACCAGTGACAGTATGTAAATTAACCACACACACACACAGTGATATTAAGCTGGCAAAGTTGCTGCTCTCTGTTCAGTGTAAACACTCAAACTCACTGATCATTTCCTTTCAAGTAGTAATTTACTACCCATGTCATTTATGAGCACAATTAACTAAAATAAACTTATAAAATAGCAACTACGCAATACTAAGCAGCTAAACTATGAGGGGAAAAGTTTATATAGAAAAAACAGAAGCATCAAGATGCATCAATAACTGTTTTATAATCATGTTGCAGCCCAGTGATTCATAATCAAATCCTACAGAGATGCCTTTAGATTCCCACTCCTAGCTACAATGCTGCAGAAAGTGAAACATGAATCAAAACCAAATATAAATAACTCCTCAAGGTATAAAACTGGCCAGCCCCCATTTAAGAAAAATAGATGATTCCACAAAGTATGACTGTTATGGCTTAAAAATAAATAAAATATCATTTTTGTGTTTCTTTGATGCATGGAAAACGCTCCAACAGGAAATAATAAAGCAACTTTAATATGTGCCCAAGTAATGCTGTGAAGAGGCAGGCAGTGAAGTACTAGGTCAGGATGAGCTTTGTGAGCTCTTTTACTGGGACAAAACTCGGGTCTAGAAGGGGAAAACCACTATGTCACGATTGTACACTGAAAGAAACTGGTGCTTGAGTGGAAACTGGGTCACTCAGTCTCTATGGTCTCAAACCAGCCTGCCTCAGTTTCCATCCACCACCTACTTCTACCTCATCAGTGAGTCAGCAAGCCATTCAGCTTCATTTCCCTGCTCCACACGCTACACCCACTCAGTCAGTCAGGAAGCAGCCAGAAAACCTGTTACTGAACCAAGAAAACATCCAGACAGCAACTAGGCTGCCAAATCTCTTCAACGCTGTCACCTGAAGCGGTGATGAAGGTTAAACATTATTTAACCAATACTTAAAAAAAGTATATAANACGCTGTCACCTGAAGCGGTGATGAAGGTGACAGCATCATTATAAGTATTAACCAATACTTAATGTTCATGCATTTAGGGATAAGTACTGCAACTTTTAGTCAGGTGCAACTTAATATATACACAAAAATATATAATTTACCATGTTTCTAAATGTGAATTTATACTGATTGGCATGAACCATGGAGCAAACATTACCATCTACAGCTGCAAGAGGGCGCTCTTGGCTTGTGACGACTATATAGTTCAGAAGAAACACAGGATGAAGAATTCAGTGTATTCAGTGATATGGAATGAGATCGAGAGCTTAGTGAACTTGTTTACAGGTAACTTGCTTGTTATCTTAACTTAGCCTAGTCTTTATGCTACTGTGTAGTTGAATAACTTAATGTGTTACGTTAACATACCGGGCACATATTCAGCCTGCTGTTCTGAGTGTTTTTGTGTGGTTGAATAACTTGACTTTCCAGACTAAATGTCTCTGCTTGGGTTTGGATTTTGTGAGATAAATTCCTAAATAAATGTGACTTATAGTCCGCCGTGACGTATATATGATGGTTGTTTTTTTCTTCTTTTTTCCCCTCTTCATGAGGCATTTTTGAGCAATGCAACTTATACTCCAGAGCGACTTATAGCCTGAAAAATAAGGACTACAAGGACTTTAAATAGATTACATCACTTAAAGCTTTAAAATGCCTTCAAAGCAGCATATTTTAGTAATTTAAATTTAATCAGATCAGCGATGGGATAAGTAAAGATGATCTAATCTCTTTAAAAACTAGCCATTATGACAAGGGAGAAACAATCTTTGGTCACTGTGTTTGAAAATTAAACTTTACAAAGATTTTGTAATAAAGACAAAATAATTTCTGCACTTTTTTTCATATATATGCAACTTAAATGCATTGAGTGCTACACAAATTAGCTCAGCTGCAGATGCAACTTGTTTCAAACGGTAAATGAAGAATGATTACTCTTAAATAAGGGTGTTACTGAACAAGTATTCATCTTGGAATAATGCGGC
The DNA here is from genome assembly GCA_026261665.1 of Melanotaenia duboulayi. Taxonomy (NCBI): domain Eukaryota; kingdom Metazoa; phylum Chordata; class Actinopteri; order Atheriniformes; family Melanotaeniidae; genus Melanotaenia; species Melanotaenia duboulayi. Next base: position 5,489,339 of record CM047984.1, on the reverse strand, counting down.
NGCCTCCTCTTAAAAATGTCAACGGTCTCTAGTCTCTCACTAGTACAGAGAACACACGATACAAAGCTGTTATTTCACCTTCTGTTTCAGCATCACCTCTCTCATTACCGCCACTTCCAGCAGCCTCTTACACACTACGTGCCCATTAGCAATCAACCAGACTGAGTCCACAATCCAACACATTAAAACCACTGACAGGTGCAATGGGTAGAATTAATCATATTGTTCTAATGTTAATAGTGAGCTGGAAAACACGCCACCCACCTAAACACTGCATCAAACCACACAATTTATGGCAACCGCTCTCCCTGCCAGCACCTGCCTCTTCAGCAGAACAGTGCATCATGCCACGCTGATGACAACCGATAACTACGAGAGTGAGCTTTTAAAGATTAATATTAAAATGCAAGTATGTAGTAAGAATAAGCTGAAGGCCTACTAATCTTCTCTGTCAGGGGATTAACAGAAGGAGGGAAGTAGTGAGAGAATTAGCTTTACAGCTAAAGATGGAACTTTGCAGAGTCTAAAAGGGTGTGGACAAAAAGAAGCTGTAAAAAAAAAAAAAAAAAAGTGACGTTTCACTACATTACACACATAGCCTTAAATATCTTACAAGGTTTGAACTCTTGAAATCGAATGATACACAAAAAGAAATGAATAAAATTAGATTTTTATTTGAGAACTTCAACTGTATTCCTGCTGAGTGTTGTGTAAGCAGGTGTTAACTGTTTATGATTCAGTTGGTGGCTTTTAAGTTTTTCTCTTAATTCACAACCACAAACTGTACATGAAAGATGATTGTAGGCTGATGAGCTGTAAAAATAGATCCAATGCAGAAGTAGCTTGAACAACTGCTAGTTTCACATCTTAAATACTGCTAGAGCAGGACAAACTGTAAATGGATGACAAGAAGCTAGCCTATAGGTGTACACAATTTATTTCCTAATGTTGGTAACATCAAAACACCAAGGAGAAAATACTGATGCTAATTACTCCAAATTAACCCTAACCCTCAAACAAATGGGCAATAATGCACAATAAATGGCATTTCAACCCCAATGTTGCAGAACTGGACATGTAGGTCTACAATGGCTCACTAAATTTGTTTTACAGTTAAGGATTATTGGTTTAATTCTTTTATTTTTAATATACTTTTTAAGGTTTCTTTTGCACTTTTTTTTTTTTTACATAAAATGTGCTATACAAATAAACCTGCTTTGTACGGTGCATGACATTCCCAATTTCTGCATCAGCATAAATTACAAAGGTCATTGGAAGATCCATTTTTATAAATCAAAATTAAAGCCTGAGCTGTCTCAGACATATCCCATTTGATGCTAATTTAATTTACATGCAAACTGACCCATTGCAACAACTCTCATGTCTTCTGCATGGATCTTCATCTGTGAGATACGTTTACTTACTGAACACTCAAACATCCAAACTTTCACAATCAATAACTTAGTAAAACCTTCTTTAAACCCAAATTATTACTCTTTTTTTAAACTAGAGAAAGGTCAACGATGAATTACTATGTAATTTTCGTTCAAACACCTCATCCTCCAGCAGAACAAATCAAGCTGGCGCCTTTGTGCAGACAGCTGACAGCAATTAGTCTGCAGGAGGCATCCAGGAAAAAACACCAAAGAAGAAGAGTACTTCTTCTGTCTTTCATGTTGGATGAAGCAGAAAAGACTGGAACTCATTTTCAGTCACGTTTCATTTGCACAACAAAAGCATCTGCATTGCCTGGGATTAACTGTTTTGGGATTTGAGTGTTAGCGAGGCAGGGGCCTGTAGCTTGGTTTGGTTTTAGAGAGTTTTAAAGTAGTTATTTATTTTTATTTTATTTATTTTATTTTTTTTTTACAGACAGTTGTTAAGGAAATGTATAATAATGGATTCAGACGATCAGCTTTTAAAAACAAATCAGAATTGGCTGAGAAAATGTAGTTTTGTGTTCACTTCTGTAGGATTTTCTCTCATGGTTGGGTCTGGGTGTAGCAGTGCTGAGAGACTGTGATCTCAGCAAACTAAATGCACAAAGAATGAGGGAGGTCAAAATATTTGTGATCGTGTTAGGGAGTAACAAACAGCATGAACAATGGGTGTGTAAGGGCTTGAAAAGGAGAAATCAGTGTCTTAAAAATAAGTTTTTACAAAAGATTTTTTGTCACTGTCATGGAGTTGTACAGCAAAAAACAAAGTTATGAAACAGGAAGATTTTAGGCATCACCAGGCGAACCACGGCAACACAAACTGCATTTTAAAATCATGCTAGCAAGTTAACTCAGGAAGGATTTCTCTGTGTCTCAACTTCTCAATTACACACACGTTTTTCTACATAAATTGAGCTTGTGCCAGATCTCTGGGTAGATTTGGCAGTGCAACATGTTTGACAATTGCAGCAAACCCATATAACCCCTAAATGTGGCTTTATACACCTCTTATCAGCTAGATACTGAGCCAATATCCACACTTGTTTAACTTGGCAGAGTTCCTTAAATGGAATAATTATTACAGACAAAGTCATTCAGACTGATTCGGAAGCATTTCAAACAACTTTCTCGGATAAACTTGTGGCTACACCGCTTTTATGATGGCCTGCTTTTAATGATAAACTTGATTCAGCTGTTGTAAACTACAGGGGAATAGGTCAGAGCACATAATGCTTCAAAGCCCTGTAACATGCAAACAAAAACTTGATCGGGCTAAGCATTATGGTAAAGCTTGTTTGGAGTCACATGACTGTTGACACACTAACACCAGATAGAGAGCAGGAAGTGGAGAACAAAATAATTGAGGTGGAGTTTGTACGCTGTTGGTTTAAACAACATTACAGAAGAACAATAAAATATCAAAGTTAATGATGTGTTGATGGCATTCAGATGCAAAGATGAATGTTGTTCACAAGGCATACAACACTTTTGTTAGCAGCTGAAAAATGACATTTTTATTTTGCTCCTGAGAATTAGTTCAAGAAATTCTTTAAGCTGTTTCTTCTTGTGTTTGGGTTAGTTTTTTTTTATTATTTCTTTTGCCCCTATAAACAATAACGGTGGAGGAAGAGATCATGATAGTGTTCATTCTCAGAAAGACGCATAAACAGGGACAGTGCAGTAAGCAAAGGTGGTCTACACAACTATTAAATACGTCGCAGCTTCTCTTCTTCATTCATTTTGATGGTTGTATTTCTCAACACTGCCCCCAATGGTTTCTGGTGGTACTGCTCTGTTTGCTGCATCAGGACATGCATCCACAAGCTCTCCGAAAATGGACCAAATTACACACAATGGACGTAGGAGACGGATGGAAGGCTCTATATCCGTCTTTAACGTAAGTCATAAATGGGGCTTTAGTTTGATTTACCTGAACAACCATAAACAAAGGAGACTTTAAATGTTTCCAATAATGTTTTTTTTTTTTTAATTGAGAAAATACCTTCCCGTTACCCATTTGTGCTTTATGCCTGAGCAACAGAGAAAAGTGATGTAATCTGCAGACTGCCATATTACAGGGACTGGTCTCCCTATTTAGTGTCACTTCAAAGTAGCACCGTAACTTTCCAACCTTAAAAATATGGCTTTCCTCTTCGGACAGGAAAAACTGCAGTTATTACTATATTACTAAAACCATTTCTCTATTCATTTTTATCAACAATGGGTAGGTATGACATTTATTTTCAATCAAGAGTTCAATCCAGTGTATTTTGCAAGTTCAGACTGACAGAGACTGTAAAACTGACATCCCATAGCAAGCCGTTAAGCAGGAATTGATGCGCTTACAAACTGCCTTTCGTATATCCTGCAGGTTCATTTGACTATGTAAAAGTGAAACTACTCTGATGTTTATTTTTTATTTGCCCACATTTATTCTCTGCAGAGCTTGGCCAAGCATCATGTAGTAAAAATTATTATTAAATACAAACTTTCCTGACTCAAATTATCTTTTTTGCTTGAGTTGCTTTCTACAGAGAGAAAAAAAAAATCAATGTCTGCCGTTTAGAGAAAGTGCTGAGCTCATCTTCATTTGACACTTAGTGGAGCAATGAAAACAGCTAGCATGAAACGGCAATATCTTAAATAAATACCTCAACATTCTCTTCAGTTCGACCAGCAAAAACAAGACTCTAAGACAGGGGTGTCCAGCTGCAGTCCTCAAGGTTTGTAGGTCATGTAGGTTTTAGAGGTCTCCCTGATAGAACACACCTGATTCAAACTAAGTGGCTCTTCTCAACAGCTTATTGTCAAGTTCTGCCCAAGCATGTTGACCCACAAGGTTGACATGCTTGGGCAGCATGTGCTGCAGCAGGAAACATTCAAAACGTTCAGGACAGCGGCCCTCGAGGACTGACTTTGGACACCCCTGCTTTAACATATTGAGAAGATTTTTAGCAGCAGATAAGACAGAGAAAGAAATATTCATTTAAATTTCATTTAGCAAGAAGAGTTAGAACAAACATAGACAATATATTCATGATTAAGTCATTATATTACAAGAGGTTTCATCATATTATACAAATTAAATGTCATGACGCAAAGTAGTCCAAAGTAAAAAATTTTGACTAATGTCAACATCAGACCTTTTGGAGAAGCTAAAAATTCATACTGTCCACTGCTGCTATCAAATATGGGCGCTCAATCTGGCTTTCTGTGTGACTCACCAAGGTTCCAAATTGACTAAAATCATATAATTATACCTTATAGGTCACAGTGAATCAGACAGGCAGACCACATTTTTTCTTACAGTTCCTTCAAACTTTTCCCATCTCACTAACCTCTGCTCCATTTCTATTCTTAGCCACTTTGATTTCTGTTTTCTTAAAAAGAGGGATAAAAATTTATTCATCAGGTTGTAAAGTCAACAGCTTTACTGAATCATTACAAAACATCTGTTATCCAAATGCCTTCGTGGCAGCATATCAATACCGATAAGCCTTTAATGCAGGGAGCTACCTGTCTAGAAACATTAGAGCAAACTTTATCTGTGCAAGTCTGAAGTTCAATACAGGTGTCTTTCCGGTCATGAAAAGGTTAATGCATAATCTATTGATAGTACTGCTGCAGAAGAAGACTAAAGATTAGAGAAAGAAATCTGAATATAGGTTGCAAATTTGACAAAGTCATATCAAAGGCAACTAATATTTTTTGATTTGTTTATTAACAAAAGTCAGTTTTTTATTCAAGCACCAAAAGATAAGGGAAAAGATCATGGCACTCACTGGCAAAAATACAATAATAATAATAATAATAATAATGGACAGTGTGCCCCTGAATGTTAAATTCCTTTTTTTTTTTATTTATTTTTTTATTAATTGTGCTAGACCACCATGAACTCTCCACATGAAGGGCTGCGTGCTATTTGAGCTAAGATAGTACTTTACACACCATTTATTGTCCCCGCCGAACAATGAATCCAAAACCCAATTTTAGAGCATCTTCTGGCAGCCACTGCGGGGACTGTGGGCGGTCGCCACATTTCCTCTGCCAGTGCCAATGCTGTCGATAAATCATCACTAAACATGCTTCTTTATAGTGTTTCTAAATGGCAAATTAAAGGTCTCAGTATTGATTACAAAAAAAAAAATAAAAAAATAATAATAAAAAAAAACCTCTTGTGACATTTGACCAGATACGTGGTGGGAGCTTAAAAGTTATCACAGCAGGATGGATGCTGTCGAAGAAACCGTGTGCTAGATACCCATCAAGGCCTGTTTACACTGCTAGCGTGTTAGCACTGGGGCACAGAGCACTGTAGTCGTTCCCACATAGGTCATGTTTGGTTAACAATTAGCACTCCCATGGACCGGCACTTACCTTTGTCCAGGCCTCCTTTACGTCCCGGTGATTGCTGGCAGCAATTAGTGCTGCCTTACCGAGCTAAAGGCAAATTTTCCACCATTGATCCATAATAGCAAATTATCTCGCAGGCTAATATTAGCATACAGCTGCTAGCTTCTGAACGCTAACTGTCAAGACTTGGCCAACGAGCTAACATCCCTCCTTCTGCCCCACAAAACCACACTAACATGACCACAGCGCTGACAAAACATCGACGATACCCATCTTGGATTAAAACCCAGCAAAGCCACGGAGAGGTGTTATCAATAAAGCATTGGCTTGTTCTCGTTTTATACTTACAAAATATCCAATGAAATCCGTCTATCCATTGAAAGTCGCTGGTAATATGTAATAGCAACACACAGAACTGTGACATAAACGATTTTCAATCGGTGACCCAGTTTCTCTTCACCGTCATGCCTGTCGGACCACTAACCTAGTTTTTCAACCAATAGCGTTTTTGCCACCGCCGTAGGTGTCCCTTTAGCCAATCAGACACGAGTTTAGGCTGGGAAAATATGACGGACGTATCAGTTGACCAATGACAGAGAGATTAGAACGGAATGCAAAGGCCAGTTATGTGTGAGCGTGTTATGGAAAACACACTGCAAACAAGCCATTTAGTAGGAAGACTTACACCACAATCTGGCCCTGTGCCTAATAACCCTATGTCCATTTTGAGCCTTAAAATAGATTTACGGTGACCTCGGGACTCTACTCATTCATTTCTAAACTGGGAAAAAATTAAAAAATGACTAGTTTTTGCGCAGCATAAGAACTTAAAAGTATCCCTAGCACGGTTTTCCACTTTTTCCCATTTAAAATGTCATTTTATAATAACTTGCATTCACCGTCATTCAGATCTTTTATTTTATTTTATCCTATATAATAAAATTTTGTTTTAACTTTTTATTGAGCTACAGTGCAGAGAGCAACTATTATTTGGGCAATAGTCTAATTCACTTTGTATATATGGTCATGTTTTAAGTAAATTATAACCTTTATGTTTGTGTTTTTATCTAGGTTGTTTAAAAGTGAGAACATTACGCATTGTTGGATGTACCCAGTTTAGTGCCTAAAGTAAAAGTCATTGGTCCTTATGAACCCCTGTTTGTGGTGATTGGTTGATATAAATCTAGTCACGATATTTTCTTATGTTACAGTTTTATTCATGCTTCTATAAAAAGTGGAGCTAGCTTTAGGTATTGGTTGGCTTGGCTTCAGACCTAATTACTCTATATTTTAAAGTGGCTTTAGACTTTGAGGATTTTCCAAAGTTTTTTCTTTGGCTGCTTTACTACTCATATTCAGTCCAGTGGTTGTACTTGACATTTTCAGAGAAATGTTATTAACACTGGCCTGTGAATCACTCAAGCATAAAAAGGCTCTTAACGCAAGGAATAAACCAGTACTGTGTCACCATATAACAGAAAACCTAGCAAAAAAAAAACAAACAAACAAACAAAAAAACTTTTACCATAAAGCAGTTTATTACAAGCAGCCTGTTGCAAACATCCATAATTTCTTTCAGTTTCTTAAGTTGCATTCATGAAAAATCACAAATATAACACCATTTGACAGGCAGCTTTTTATCCAAACAAGGTGATTCTTAAAGTACTTTTAAATGAAAACTTGATATATATACAGAGGCTGTCTGTAAAACTTTGAAGGAAACTGGTCAGGTTGAGTTCAAAAGAAGTGGTATGCATAAAAAGCCAAATGGCACAAGAAGTGGGCAAAAAACATGTCTTATGGAGTGATTAATCCTCCAAAGGGCCTGGAACTCAACATTATGAAAGCAGCGTGGGATCATCTTGACAGAAAATGGAAATATTGGAAGCGAATATGCAAAGAGGAGCTCTGGGAAATGCCTCAAGAAGCCTAGAGAACTATTTCTGAAGACTAGTTAAAGGATTTACAAGAAAGCTTGTCTAGAAGGGTTCAGGTTCTATGATGAAGAATAAAGGTGTTTGTTCCAAATTATGACTCTGGTTGTTAGAATAATATATTTCTTTTCCCTTTTTTTGTGAGCAGGCAAACCAGATAAGTCATTTTAAATTCGGTTCAAATGTTGGAAAAAAAAAAGTTGTTCTTTTACATACAGTCTATGTGTAAAATACAGTTGAGTCATGTCCTAATCAAAATATATGTATTGTGAATATCGTAAATTCAAGCAAATAAAACTGAAAAAAAGCTCAGTTTTTCTGTCAAACGTGTAAACCTGTTGTTTTTACAGAAAAACTAAGCGCTTTGAGTGGGCAACAAGACTATTCAGTGAAAAAAGCCCATTAGAGAAAACGTCATGTGAAATGGCTGCAGTTAGTCCATCAAATCACTAGATGGCGATGTTGACCTATTTTGATAAAACAGGGTGCAAAAGTACGTTTCACATGTGTAGCCTTCCTAAGGGGTTATTCTCCCATCTTTTGTCTGAAAAACAGTGAAGATATAAGAGGTCGTAAAGTTATATTTCAGTTATTAAAATTCAAACTATCCAGCTGATTAAGATTAATCCTGCTCTTCTGTTACCTTCAGATGCTGTCATATAATTTTATCAAAGAAGTTGGAACAGAGAAATGTTTATAATCTTCTTTGTCTTCAGTTGACGACTTCAGTTTATAAATAGCATATAAAAACAACAATATCTTAACATATCAAGGACAATGTGTAACCATTTATTGCGACGTTTATTTGTTGGTTTTATTTGTGAAAATTCATAATATTTTCAATTAGTTGACACAATATTTTTTTTTTACATTAATATAAGCTTTTTAAAATAATTACTAGCCTATTACAAAGCCCAAATCTTCGACTAAAAAAGTCCGAATTTAAAGCTAAGACTAGAGAAAATTGAGCGTGTGAGTTATCCGAGGAGCTCGTGAAGGCATCGAGCCTATCACATGGCAGGTGATACAGTTGAGAGAGCGCTCGCGCTTCGGTACGGCGAATCCAGCACAGACAAACAACTGTACGTACAGGTCGGACCGGCTTTCCTGTGAGTTGGAGTCATGCGTGTTCGTGTTGGACGGCGCGTTTTCTTTTAGCGCGTCTCCCACCAACAAAAATCAAAGGATTCATCTGGATAAAACCTCAGAGGAGTCACACATCGTAAGTAATATAACAGCCACAAGCAACTTACTGTGGGAAGTTTTTGTAGTAGCTACTTTTCTGTGAGACAGCAATGAATTTAGATTACTTTGGTATAAATATAAAGCTCAGACAACGTTGTAAGTTTACAAAGCTGCTTTTGGAACTGAGATGTTGGCTTTCCTTATAATAATTACATTTATTGGAGAGAATTTGGACGCTGTTAAAGCTTTTGTTTCCCTCTTTCTGATTTTCCTCTGGATAAGTTTGCGGTTCAGTGGTTTTATGAATGAGTAGAAACTATGAGCGTTTATTGCGACATTGTGACCCATGACACCCAGTTCAGACTTAGAAGCGTCCATACTTCAGATTAACACCAAAATATAACAATTCATACTTTATTCATCTCTTTGGTGATCCTAATTTATATAACTCGTGTCAGGATTATTATGGGACACCTTCCAGGCACTTCTGTACTTGCACATCTGTTGCAAGTGTGCACACTCCAGGAGAGAAAACATTGTACTTTTATTGTCACAGTGGTGTTTTCTCTGCCTGCTCAGTCATGTATTCGTCAGCTTGGAGCAATTAAATGATGTTTAGTGGCATGGACTCATGCTGTGTTAAAGCAGATCATCAACTTCTGAGAGCCAGAGTAAACGTAAGAGGGAGAATGAATGGCTGCTGATCTGCTAATAGCAGAATATCAAGGCTGACGTGTGGCCCCCCTCTGCTGAAGCATCTGCTGCATCTAATGCTGGAGATAGGAAACACACACACACAGACACACACACACACACACACACACATGCATGCATCATAGATGCAACTTGAAAGAGCTCAAGTAGCCTCCTCAAAGTGAATACAGCAGACCAGTTCCTCTTTTATATTGCAAATTTAATTTAAAATGGAGAGAGTTAAAAGGCATCATTGCCACTGACGACAGTGAATTGATTAAGGCTGCTCTGGTTGGCACTTGAGTGGCATTAGCATTTAGAAACAGAGGAAATAAAAAAAACAGGAGGCAGGGTGAAGTGGCAATAGATTAAAAGACATACCTGATAATAATAATAATAAAAAGAATATTATTGTAATAGTTATAAAACAGTTTATCTTGGCAGAACCATTCACCGACTTCCAGAGTAGGGTTCAGGACTCTGCCATACATACATATGCATGTACAGTTCACACTCAGTGGATCAGCAAATGATGGCACTCATCCCTGTGATCAAAGCAGCTTGGGTAATTCCTAAAGCGTTGGGTTTTCTCTGTTCCCATACTGGATCAGATGATTGCTCTGTCATCTTAACTACTGCCGCTTTTCACACCACGAGTGTAGTCCACTGGAGGTAATCCACGGTTGCTGACAGACATGCAGATGTAGGCGAGAAGAGAAATGGGAGAGGAAAAGTGTAGAGACCAGGAAGACAAAGTCAGGCTGTTAAGCTACTAGAAATAATCCGCTGTTTGCCCAGGGAGTGGAGAAAAAAAAGACAGAGACAAACAAAATGTTCATAAAAATGAAATTAGTATTAGAGGTTATCTTTGGCTGGCTCCCATGGGATGAAAGGAAATTAGAAAGTGGTGGTACAGGAAAACAGAGGCTAGATGTTCTGTGGTTATATTGCTCTCAGAGGGGAAATAAAGCAAATTAGTGCTTCATGGCTGTGCTTGTATGCCAATAAAATAAATCGGAATAGGGAGAAAATGACGGAGATGTTTCCATGTGCACCTCTTCAGGCATTTTTTTCTTGCAGCAGTGACCCAGAGCAAAAGCGTGTGAGGGATGGCTGCAGGATTTTGCATGGGGAAGAAAAAGTAGTGCATTTATGGAAAAATTATGCAAAAATAATGTATCAGATTGAAGTGTCATGGAACTTTACAGCAGCTTGAATCCCCCTCTGGAGTAAGCAGTCAGGATGTGAATACTATAGAGCAGTGGTTCCCAACCCATTTTCCCTAAGGCCCCACTTTGTGCAAGTACCAAAAAGCTGTGGGACCCCTGCCCCGTATTGAAACCATGCTCNGTTCCCAACCCATTTTCCCTGAGGACCCCCTTTGTGGAAGTACCAAAAAGCTGTGGGACCCCTGCCTCGCATTGAAACCATGCTTGGTTTTATGCTTTAATTATTGTCAGGACCATTATCAGGATTATTACCATAAAAATGCATGGCTGACTCCTTTGCTTTGATACAACCAACATTATAATAATTACATAGTATATAACATACTCTGTGTTGACATGGCCTTCATTTAAATCACACTCGATCTGAACAGTCAAAATCTCAGGAACCTCCTGTGCTCTTTGGGGGACCTCCTTGGGGTCCAGGGACCCCAGGTTGGGAACCACTGCTGTAGCACTGGAAAAATAAATAAATAAATAAAGTAACAGAAGATGGAAAATTAAAGGTTCACTGTGACTCAGTAGAGAAGACTTTGTTGCGCAGAAAAGTTAACCTGAATGTGTTTTTTGGAGGGAAATCGGTTATAACGAGGATATGTTTGAGTGAAAGCTGTAATATAGCTGTAATTATCTCTCATCTCTGACCCAACAGCAGTTTGGATGTAAAATAAGGAGAGATTTAAAGTTTCTTAAGCTTAACCAAATCAAATGTAATTACAGTAAAACCTTACTCAAGAATTAATAATCATAAAGGAAAAACGTTTTGAATTTTTTAGCCCTTTAACAAAATATTATAAACATATAAACAAAAATAATATGCTTATATGTACTGTTTATTACTGCATGTTGGAATTGCTGTAGTACAAACAGAATACACTAGGGGGCATAGGAAAAGTATCTGATTGTATACAGTTGTTTTTAAGCACAGTTTTTATCATAAAGTGAAGAAATAGGTCTCAGAAACAGTATCAAATATAATAAACACTGTTTTAAAGGGTTAATGACCGTACAGACCACCATCACATACTTGCTGCCTCTCTTTTTATATCTCTTTCCGAGAATGTGAATAATCATGATCTCCACCTTCACCATGTTTGCTGTTGTCTGAATCTCACATCAGAACTTGGAAGTGAACTCTGAAATTCCCTCTAGAGGATGTACCGTTTAACAGCCGTGGCAATGTAAAGCACACATGGATGTATGAGGGCAGTAACATTAGACAATGAAACAGACTTATCTATTTACATACATAAAGAGAGCATAAATGAGGCGTAGTATAGCTATGTTGCAGGGCTCCAGACTGTGACCAAAAGGTCCCATTTTGCGACTAAAATGTGAGACAGTGAGAGTGAATTTTTCATCTCGCACAATGGCGACCAATACGTTTGCCGGTCTTTTTCTTGTAGTAGTTATAACTGAATTTAATGGGGCGCTAACAAACTTCTGCTCCCCTCTTCAGCCCAGTACTTCACAGTAATGCACAAATTAGCTGCTGGCTTGCCAACTCAAACTAACTTCAATACGAGAAAAGGAGACGAACACCAACGAAGAAGATGAATTTTGTCCCRATTTTGCCTTTTCCCGACCTCGGACGGCAAACGCCCGATCATTGTTAGATTGCCCTGTCTAATTATCATTTGGTCTGTGGTGTGTTACGAGCCGATTTGTCACGATGACAAAAGATGACAGCCAAAGCAGATGATGAGCGGATACGAACGACCACTGTGATTGGCTTATGTGGGAAAAGAGGCAGGTCTTGGGGGAATTTATTATTCCTCTCTGTTGCCATCTTAGCGACTTTTTCGCTATATTTAACAAGTTTTCAGACCCCTCTAGCGACTTTTTTTTTTTATGCGACTAGCGACAAATCTAGCGACTTTTTCTGGTATTATTGGAGACTTTTGGAGACTGACGTGAATGAACATAGTTGACTCTTTCCAATGATACGCCGGTGCTGCGCAGACATCTCCCCCGTCCAAAAGCACTCATACGAGGCTTGGTCTTCTCGCAGCAGCGCCGAGATCTAAAAACGGCAAACGGCCAGCCACTCATAGCAGACGACGTTCACCTCTGTTTCATGACCAGGCTGAAAATAAAAACTACAAAGCTGCTGCTGGAGGATCCTGCACTGGCTTACCGTCAGATAGTTATGTCTATTATCGAAAAGTGGACAAAAATATTTAAAAAGTTAAGTTATTTCTGAATTTATTGTTCAAGTATTTATAACTAATACAGTGAAAATGAGAGAAATGTGAATATTTGCWATGCAAGGCAATTTCAGTGTGCGCCCCTAAATTTTCTGCTTGCGCTCCTAAACATTTAGGCCTGATACACACATAATGAATTTTGGGCTGTTTTTGTCCCGATTTTGCCTTTTTCCGACCTCGGATGGCAAACGCCCAATCATTGTGAGATTTCCCTGACTAATTATCATTTGGTCTGTGGTGTGTTACGAGCCGATTTGTCCCGATAATCTACTCCGAAATGAGTCGTAGCCGACAATTAGGAATATTGAACATGTTTAATATTTCAAAGCCGATTTCTGAGGAACGCCGACAACTTGTGCATTGTGACTTTGCATTGTGACTGCGTGGATGGTGACGTGGTACGCAACGCAGCCAATCAGATAGCGAGCTGGCTGGGGAACAAGGAAGTAAATTCACGCTGTCTCCAGTCTGTTATTTTTATATTTCTGTATCTGTCTGTTAACAATAGTCCCAAGACCACCATCATTCCTTCGTCCAATACATCTTCTTCCATGTTGGCGGTTGGGTTTTTCGGTTGTTGCTATGCTTCTTCTTCTTCATTTTTTGCCGGTTGTTGCTATGCTTCTTCTTCTACGTTTCAACATTTGTCCGGCTCAGAGGACTAGATAATAGATGAGTTGCGNCAACATTTGTCCGGCTCGGAGGACTAGATAATAGATGAGTTGCGGGACAGCATCTTTATGTGTGTGTTGTTCTGTGATTACATTTTAAGAGCACACCACACAGAATATGATCAAAACTGATGTTTTTTTTTTAACTTTACGTGTGAGGTCTCGACCAGATAAAAAATCTCATAAGATTAAAAAAATCGTTATGTGTGTACCAGGCCTTAGAGGCCACTGTGCTCCTCGTAAATAAAAGTTAGTCTGGAGCCCTGCGTTGGTCCGATGGGGTCATTTAATTCATTCATGATTCAACTGTAAATTTATGAGCGTATCTGTTTAGATATCATATAATAATGAAAAACTCAATAGTTAAAAAAAATATAATGTACAATTTCTATGAACATTAAAATATATAAAAGTTATTCATTGGTTTGATTTATTTTGCAACATGAAAGTCTCAATAACACGGAGGTAGAGCTCCGGATTTATGGGCGTGTCCTCTACTCCACATTGAAATGATGTTTTCATTCTGTGTGCATGCATAGAAAGCATAGGCAGGATGTCTCAATGGGTAGGATGAAACGAGGTGGGCCAGTTCCATGCCTGGCCGACTTTAGGGCCTTTCCGACTGTAGGAACCTTTTGCAGTTCCTATAACCTTTTCAGGAACCAGGCCGTTTTTTCGCGCATTCCGACATATAGGAACTAGGGACCAAATCCCTCAGTTCCTATAACCATTTTAGCTCCTGCTCCGAGGCAGGGTCTAAGCGGAGTTCTATAGGAACCCCCATA
>CM047984.1:5379514-5428420 GCA_026261665.1 Melanotaenia duboulayi | reverse complement strand
AGTTTCCTTTTTTATCTCCACATCTGTCCTTGTCGTGCATTCTTTGCATTTGATTAATACCTAGAAGGAGCTTTAAGTTGGATACAGAAGGGAAAAGCAGAGTTTCACGGGAGAGGGGAAACTCTTCTCCCCTGTGTGATAATTGTTGATCTACTTTAGATGCATGTCATTGTACTGCTGTTATTGTCTTATTTCCTGGCAACGAACTGTTTTCTGATGTAATTTCCCTTCGCTGAAGAGCTGAGCTGCATCTCAAGCTGTGGTGGTGGTGTTAAGGCATGCATCACAAGGATTTTGTTATCACATTAGTAGTGTTATCCGTCAGCTGATGGCTGTTGACAAAGCAGTGGTTGATAGCGCGGGATTTAATCAGAGGGAGACAGAGCAGTGCAGGACTTCATCTGTCATTTAGTCTTTTACCCAGAAGAACAAGAAGATTCAGTTTGAGTTGTGTGTCGTGTTCAAATACTCTGATTTTTGATAGTAACCCAGGTTTGTCACTTCTTGTTAAATTAATTAAAGTATCTAAAAGTCTTCATTTTCTTTTCATTGAATGTCTTTAGTTTACCTTTAAACCGACTGTTAATCAACTTTAATAAATCAAGTTATTCTTCACATGGATTATTTTAAGCATTAAATCTGATATTTTATTAACAAATGTGTTTTTCCATAAATAACACCAGTGATGTCGTGCTTCTGTTCTTCAGTCTTTCTGCATTCCAGTGTATTAACATGATATAAAAACACAGTAAAGAAAGGGGAAATTATATTACCAACAGTCTCTTTAGCTCAGTTATTAGCAAGATCCATCCACATTTTAAACTGAGCTACATTTTGCATCGGTTGTAATAATCAGTTATATGTGCTTTGCAGATTTAGTGCTATTTCTAGTCAAAAGTCTATTTTTGATTCGACATCTTGACATGTAAGGAGCCTTCCTTCCTTAACGGAAGGATGTTAGTGAAGATAAGTTTGAATGCTTTTCGGCTGGACCCTCGTTTCCACTGAATAGATTTAGTTTTTTTAACCTAACCTGAATAACCCATGGTGTACAAATAGGGAAAGGCCACAAGTTATTTTATAGGTGATCTTTATACAGTTAAAATTCAGAATATTAAAAAACATATGCAGTTTTTTTTATCACATGTCTTGATGAGTCACATCATGAAGACAACACTTCATCCTCACAAAAAGTCCTCTGTTCTTCAAACATTCAGGTTAGAACAAAGGTTTTTGCAGTGTGATTTCTGTCTGAAAATATTGCTTGAAATGATATTTTACTGTTTTCACTAAGCATCAAAGACATGAGTCCCTCCCATTCATTTGGCCAGAGCCCAGCACCGTGTGGCAGGACCAACATAAATTATGAAGATAACAAGACACTTCAAAGACACTGAACAATATAAAGGAGATGAAAAAGCTAAGTGTACTTTTGATGAACCACAGTTTCTGTGCTGAAGCCTACCTGTATGATCACGACTGCAGCCTCGTTATTAAATCAAACTTACATTGATTCTTTCTGCACTTGCATCAGATTTGGATGTTTAAGATTCTGTCACAGCGGTTCGTCTCGCCAGTTCATGCATTTCTGAGCCTCTCCATTGGTGTTGTGGAAAAATGTTTCTCAATTAACGACTTCCGTGTGTGTTCGACCACAATATTGTGTGAAACACAAAATAATTTTCCACCTCTTTTGTGTAGAGCATGGGGAAACTGTACAGCTCGGGCCATGGTGGCGCCTTTTGTTAGCAAATGCACGTATTTCCCTTTCACACAAGTTAGCAATGTAACCATCAAACAGGAAGTGAACGCGATGACATCATGGATAACGTAAGAAAAAGAAGGTAGCGACTGGTCAAAGTTGCAGTGATTACATAAAATTGCAAGACGTGCAGAATTCACAAGGATTGGCTGAATTTGCTTTAATAGTCGCAACATCACGAATTCCTGAAGGACGGATTAACATATTCTGTTTCTTTAGAAATTATGTCAAAGTTTAAAAAGGGGATGATAACTTAAGTCTCTTGGAAAAATATAGTACAACCTCCTTAAATTAAAACATCTTTCATATTAGGATATGATAGAAATTCATTCACTGTCTTTCATTAGGTCTTAAAATTGAGTAAATGCAACCTCAGAAGCAGTTTGTTAAAACAAAGAAGGATCTTACTGCTTCTATTTAGTGCAGTGAGTGAATAGTAGCCAGGTGCTGCTGATTAAAATGGTCTTTATTATGATCATCATCAGTGTGGCTTTTCTGTAAAATAGNGGTGCTGCTGATTAAAATGGTCTTTATTACCTGATCATCATCAGTGTGGCTCTTCTGTAAAATAGTTTTTTTTTCCAGTTTGCTGCTCTGTGACCTTCAGATACTGAAACAAAATGTAACACTGACTCAAACTAAATGAAGGTACCCTGTCACACCTAATATTTTTTCCAAAGGTTGATGCATAATTAACCGGGGCACTCTATCACGTCTTCAGTTGGTACAAAATGTGGAAGTTCCTAAATCACGAAGGAAATCTAAATCAAGCTTTTCTGTTTTGGTCACAACGCTCTGGAATGAGATTACTTACTCCCTCAGTTGATGCAACAAGAAATGGAAACAAAAACATTGTTCCTGTGGAAGCAGGAAGACAGTCAATAAGTTCACATGTAAGTCATGTTTTATGTGAAGCAGCAAATGAATTAAAAACCCAATTTCTCACAGTGGAAATGGGACCATGGTGAAATTAGTTGGATATTCAACCCTCCACCGCGGGTCACCATGGTGATGGCAGTTTTCGGTATTAATGAAAAGTTGGACATGTATTTTCTTTTGTGGTCTCAGTAAACATAACAGTCTTAAAACAACAACGTTTTCTCACAGTAATCGTTAGTAACGTTAACTCCTAAATATATCATCCCTAATGTTTACATCGCACCTGCTGTTTTTTTACTCAGATTTGACATGAAGAAGAAATACTTTGTTTAGGGCACCTTCCACGCTGAAGGTTTGATACCCATCCTGCCATTAAATATTTATATGCCTCTAATCTAAGTTGTATTGTTTATTATTCTGCCCCTGAGAAGTGCGACTGTCGATTGACCAGGTAGTTGTAAATGTCAAGGTAAGGTCAGTCGCGTAGCAACATCTCCCTCAGTTGGATGTTTTAGAGATTTTTAACTAGAACTTTGGAAATTCATGTGGATTTTCAGCACCAGCAAGTGCACGTTTCTTTCAACATATCCCTGTCTGAGCACATAAGTGCTGAACTGGTTTGGAAAGTATTCAGTCCGCTCGCGCCATCCCTGATGAGAGACCGTTAATAGTCACTCTAGCGGGAGCAGGTCCCAGCTAGCTTTTCGCCACCCAACGTGGCAGTGTTAAACCAATAGTGATAATGGTCCATTGCCCTCCATTGTAATAGGAACTATCGTAACTGGGGGGGTGTGGTGTTGCCTAATTAAGGTAGGGCTAAGTGGGTACTAGTAGGGAAGGGCCATAAGTGGGAAAACAAAACTGCAGACTGGAATTTCTAACAGACCTCAATCTAGATACACCGAACCTGCTGTTAGTTTCTGGGGGAATTGTAAATTTTCCTGTAGAATAGCTGTATATACAGTCTGTTTATGGTGGTTTCACCTCTTTTCCATCAGAGGGATAGTTTGGACACAGAAGTCTACCAAACTATTTATCACATACTGCTCACACACTTCTGTCTTTTGTCTTGTGTATTATAAAGTATCTGTGTCTCTGTGTAGCATGATTTGTTCTGTTTATATCACGCTATACTTCTTAATCACCTTCAAATTCCCTTTACTCTCTCTCCAGGACTATTGGCTATGAATCTGAGGAAGCATAAAATGAAACTGAGCCAGCCTTTAAATTGGATTGGACAGTGGTGTGACCAGAGACAACCTCTGCATGCATTGCTTCAGCGCTGCATCTAATAAACACATACAAAAGGATTTAAAAGCAAAAAAGTAAAATCATAAAAGTGGTTTTTAGATGTGATCTCACCTTGATGTAGAGAGGTTAGGTAAAAGTATAAGTGGGTGTTTTGTACATGGAAAAATGGAGGCTGTATTTCTGCAGAGCCGGGACACATTTTTACTAAAATCATTAAAAGTAGGCGGTGTTCTGCATTCTTAGACACTGGGATCATGTAGGACATGAACAGTCCCACCCACTCCACTGGTCTCAGCTTTTATAGTAAATCCTCAGACACTTCCTGAATATTTCCCCACATAAAAAAATCCCTCCACCTCTGTTTTCGGTAAATTGTCCTTCTTCTTTCAGGTATGAAGTACTAGTCATCATTTACTCATCCAAGTGGCCTAAAAAGTCCCCCTTCAAAGGTTAGATGACCACTGCTCCTTGATTCATGAAAGTAACGAAAGACCTCTGCAAACTGGAGGCTTAGAGTGAGTCAAAGGGAGGAACTGTGACCAGGAGTTTGTCTTCTGTTTTTTTGTTTGTTTTTTGGATTTATTTGTTGTGTTAAATAGCTGCTGACATGCACCTGGCAGTGCAGCTGTGCTTGTTGGATGATCTTGAAAATACATTTATTTTCTCTGAAGGTTCAGAGTTTATGGTCTTTGGTTAGTTCTTTGACAGCAGTTTGTGTTCTTTCATGATTTCAGATCTCAGACTGGCAAATTAACATATTTCCTTTTCTCCTCTATGACTATCTCAAATTTACATCCTGTGAAATTGCACCATCTTTGTTGTCGTTGTCACTAGTTTGCAGTATTTGTAAGTACAAATCATTAATTATACGAGCGTCTGCATCCTTCCATTCATTTATGGCNATTATACGAGCGTCTGCATCCTTCCATTCCACGTTTATGGTCAAAAATGGAAGTGGAAATCAGGCTTGCACACTGATGATTGTAAATAGATCTATTCGTTTTTATTATAAATTTGTATTCTTTTATGAGGCCTTATATTGTTGATTTCCTAATTCTACCATCTAACCATCTATTTAAAAAATATCTTGGATATTAAAAAAAAAGGTTTAAAGTTTTGCTGTTATAAAGAAGCGTTAACAAAATTACTCATAAATGAGTTTGAATCTTTTCTAGAAAGATTTATGATTCTTTATCTGAGGTTATAGATCTGCTGAATAATCAGTTAATAGTCGTTTATCGGGTGGTAGTGCTGTATATTACTTCACAATCTTACAGTTTTATTGTAAATTTCCTAATTTTGTTTTTGAAACTGAAACACATTTAAAAAAAATCTTCATTTAAATTCATAAGAAAGCTGTGGTAGTTAAGTGAGTCATTGTGGTTAGTCTATTTAGAAAATACACATATTACAAACATGTGTAAAAGACACCAGGTTATTTCAGATATGGTTGGAAAACCCCTAGAATTTCAGGTAGTTGTTAGAAAGTTTGCACGGCCCAGATCAAAATAGCAACAGCAGCAATAAAGCAAAGAACTGACACTATTGGTACTTTCTTCCTCTCCCTCCTCTGTTCCCTCTGTGCAACTCCGCCAGGCGATGGCAGATATAAACTCTATGGTTTCCTTTTTCAGTCCATTCAAGCCCCCACGTTAAAATGGTCTGACGGGAGAATGCGNTCCATTCAAGCCCCCACGTTAAAATGGTCCTTCTCCAGTCTGACGGGACAATGCATGAGTAAGAGAGAGGCTTTCAGAGTTCCTTTCCCTTCTCTGCTCCTTTTTCTTAGTTATTGGTTTACAGTGAGGTGACATGTTTAATGCATTCATATGGTGTTGTCAGGTGGCCCAGTCTGTTGATTACAAGCTGATTTTAGGGTCTTTTATGTCTTTTTTTAAACACACATTGGAAAGCAGTAAGTTTGTAAAGTTAATAAATAGCTTCACAAATCTCCTTTACTTAAAGGTCTTACATGTAGGTTTTATTGTAGAGTTTGGTGAGCTAGGACATTGACAACCTGAAAAACAGATGTTTACATTCTCTGTGAAATTAGGTCTCGTATGCACTAAATCCTGATTTCAGGTTCTAGATTTATTATCCTCTGGAAAGTAAATATTCAAGATGGAGTGTATTGACCTCATCTTATAAAGTTTTAAGTGGATTGTCTGCATTAAAATACAGTAAAATACAAGGTAAAAACAAATAATAAAAACAAATAATCACCCCATAAATTATGTTGCAGTTGTGTTTGTCAGTTTGAGGTCAGCAGTAAAACCATAGTTTACATATTGTGGTAAAGCCATACTACCAACGAAGGCTAATTTGGGCTTCCGGTCTCTTCCCTGAGCTCTCTCCAGCCTAGTTCATGAGCAATGTTGTAAATGTGAATATATTAAGAGGCTTCTTCGTAACGACATTTTGACTTATGTTTTATCTCTAATATCCTTTATTTTTCTTTGCTGAATCAGTCATTGTGTGTGTTCAAACTGGCCATTTCGTTGATCCAACAATCCATTTGCTGGTGTGTGATGCAGTGCTGTAAACACAGCTGTCATGTGATGCTCTGGGCTGGAAAAAATCCTGCAGGGCAATGTACATAATAAATATCAGTGTACCATCTAAATAAGTCAGAAGCATGGTGTTTTAAAGCTGTAAACTTAAGTAGTGTTGCCTGAAAGTTACTGTAGCAAACATGCCAACAAACATTTGCGCTTTTGCGTGTAGCGACATAATTTCTTTTGTGTTTTAACTATTGGTTGGTCTCCTGCTGGACTTGTCTTGCTTTTTACTTGTTTAAATTTTACCTTTCATCTTTAGCTAACTTAACTTTTTTTGTTAGGTAGTAGGGCTGGGCAATATATTGAGATTTTCAAATATATCGAGACTTTATCAGATGCAATATAGAAGGAGGGAATATGGTTTATATCGAGATAGCTTGTTTTGAGTTAAAAGCATCTTTTCTTTTGCCTTTTGCACAGCTGTATTTTTGTTATGGTCATTGAAAATGGTAAATGGACTTAAAAGTATTTTAATTTATTTTGTTTTAGGAGCATTTAATTTAATATAAAGGTACTTTAATTCCAGTCAGCTGTTTTAATGCACATGTGCTGCTGATCCTTAATAAAAGTGTTTTTAGCACTGAAGGCTGTAAATTAGAGATGTCTCTTCGGTCACTTGACAAAAAAAATATATATCGAGATATACATCGTATATTGTGATTCAGGTAAAATATATCGAGATATAAGATTTGGTTCATATCGCCCAGCCCTGTTAGGTAGCTGCCTGCTGCTGCTGCTGCAGATGTGAGCCCAATGACATTAACAGCTAAGGGAACTGCAACGTTAAATCTTATTGGTTTCAGCTGAATACACCAGTTTAACTCCCATTAATGTACATTAACATTGCCTATTTATGTGTTTATAAGTTCTCCTGTGGTCATGAATAGTGATGCATTATATTAAAAGGCTGAGACAGCTACAGAATTAGCATCAAAGGAGCTAATAGCAGTTCAATTTGTAATGCATATTTTTTTTTTTTTATGTTTGTTTGTTTTTACAAAAGTAATTCTGTGGACAAATTTCACTCAGTCCTCTTGTCAGGCATTGATTTAATTTCACCAACGTACGTGTTATAACATCTAATACTTTTAAAATATGTCTTGATTAAAGTGTGATATGTTAGCACCTCAGCTAACAGGAAGAGCTAATCTTGGCCTCTACATGCCACAAACATTGTGTGTTTGGTTGGGCTGCAAAATGTTTCACACAGTATCTAAATGAGTTTCCACTAAAAAGGCATTCAGGAAGAAACTGAGACAAGCAGAAACTATCGTCTTATGTCCAGTTGTTTTTTTTAAATAGAATCCCAGCGAGAGTCAAGGAGTCAGCAGCTTTATACACAGAGGGCTTAATCAGTTTCCACAGAGGGATGAGAACTATTCAAACTGTACTTCTGAAAATGCTTGATTTTCATTTTTATCCTGAGTTGTTGGGCATATAATTTTCATTCAGTAGCTACAGGGTCTAAAGAGCTGGCAAAAGCCCCTGACCAAAAGGAAATATGTCTTTCACTGCACTCTCAAGCACATATTAGAGGTATTTATGTCTCATGACAGAGCCTGACGCAGCTTTTCCTTCTGCTTGGCTGCCAGGTTTTAAAAATATCTTCATATATCTGTTTAAAACAAGTTTTCTTTGACTTGTAAAGCTTGGACATAGAAACAGGGTGATCCTGTGAAAATTATATCACAAGCTTTAGTGACAATGTGGGGCTATTTTCAAATAAATGAGATTCAGATGAGTCAGAGGATGTTTCATAAGTCTCTATCATGTGCTTTGGGGTGGAACAGCAACAGCTCTGTAAGCTGCTGATGTCTGCAGTCTTACCCAAACTAACCCTGAACATTGGGTAAAAGGAACTTTATGGACACAGTTTGGCCCTTGGTTTTTCTTGTTTAGCTTTTTCTTTGTTTTTGTTTTTGTCTAAATCACCAAAGTGCTCAGAAAATCTGCAGTACGCTTACTCTTGTTTATTTGTTGTCAATGGTAACAGCTGACGTCTGGGAAAATCTGCTACATGATTTCTACACACACTCCACCAATGCAGCACTTTTCTACAAGGTTGTGTGTAGGTTTGCATGTTATTTTTCATCTTAATTCTCTGACGTTTTACTTCGTTCTGTGTCTGACCACATGTCTCTCACTTCCTGATATGGTGTTATGATGTATTTGAAGGCAACACGTAAACAGTAAAAACCCAGCTGAAGATTTACTTGTTGGTAACTTGGGTAAGTTTTTCCAAAGTGGCCGGTTACCCAGTATACATACATGCTTTTTAAATGATCTTGACAGATTAAATGATGTGATCTTGAGCTCCTCCTTATAAATTTCCAAGGTGGAACTGGGAATGTGGCCTCATTTGCAGTGACAGAGAGGAAAGGCCAAGTTTGTAATGCATCCTGTATCAACAATAACTACTACGTGTTGCATTAACTGAAAACTCCCCATGGTAATTTCATCAGTGATATTAAAAAGCTGTGTATTTTGTTAAAATCTTTATTTGCATGCATGAATTCTCTTCAAAGTATCCGTTTGTGATGGGTCATGTTTGTGTTGTTTTTAAAGTATTTGTGCAGTAGTGCAGGTTTTATAGAATAAGTTTTTATTCTTTAATATTCATGAACCACCATGTTTTTCTTATGCTTTGCTTCTGTGGTACCTCACGTCCTGTATCTGCAAGGCTCCCCAACTCATCACAAATTAATCTGTTATGATTTTTCAACTTATTCTGGTCTGTCTAAAATTTCCCAGATAGCTTGTTTGTTTTTTATTTGAGGTTGGGTTGCCATGTACCAAAAAAGACTGATTATGATATTAGAAAAATAAAATATTGATATTGTGTTGGTGATACAGGTGCATAAGAAATTTAAAACATTGGTGATGAATGAATTTGTGAAGAACATGAATGCATAAAAGAGAACTTTAAAAAAAATTGTACAGGAAAGTAATATTAAATGCAAACGAAGTGCTTGAGAAAGGAACCAAAAATTTTTCAACACAAATAATATAATCTGACAGCCTCATGTATTTGTGACATTTCCTTTGATATTACAATAGTATTGTTATTGAAAAGGCCTTCATTCACAAAAATAATGTAAATAATTGTAAATAATAATTGTGATTTTTTTTGCACATGTATTTCATTGTGATGTCTTCTTAATCCAACAAATCATAAACAACATATTTTTATATTTGCAGCACTGTCACCTCAGGCAGACAATGACTCCCTTTAATTTGGAGTTGAGGCTTTGTAACTTTGCAGAAATTGTATGTGCACAAAAAAAGATGAAGCCATCACTAAAATTACCATCATCATCATCATTATTCATTGTGTTATCTTGCTGGTGACTGTAACACAATGCTGATCTGATCCTCCTGTTCTTGGACATGCTTACAGTCACCAGACCATCCATCCTGACTCATCCTTACTTTCCCTGTTAATCTGTGTGTGTGTGTGTTTGTTTGCTATGCGTTTGTCCAGGTGAACCTCTGTTCTCCATCCAACAATGAAACCTACCAAGAACGACTGCTCCGACTAGAGGGAGACAAGGAGTCTCTGGTGCTGCAGGTCAGAGACTCGGCATCACTTATGCTCCCCTTTTGCTTCTGTGTCATATTTTCAGCGGGTCTGTCGCTCCCCAACCTGCCTTTCATAACTTTGCTTTTAATTCTTCATCAAAATATTTACAACAATCAGAAATTAAAAGTGAAGGTTAATCGAGTTAAGTTGTGTTTGTTTTGATGTAATTACTTCATATCACAAGTGAATCTGCTGTGAATTTGTATGGAAGGATTTGAGGCACAGTGGGAAAAAAACATCAAAGTTTCTAGTCTGTAATCTTGGAACTTAAGATGTTTTGTGTTCCTTCATAACAAAACGTGCCCAGACACCTTCAGAACTGTACGAACATGAGTTTACCGGTGACTTCTACAGTAACAATCAACATCAGGGCTGCAGCGGTACAGCAGAAGATGATTACACGTCTCGGTGCTGTGGGCTGTCAGCAGGTTTTACCTTTGGATTACTTTAATTGCTAGTTCAGGCAGCTATGTTTTCCACAATCTGTCTGTAAATTCCTCCCATTTAATTTGCCGTTATCAGACTGTTCCTGGGGCTCTTTTTTCTGTGTGTTTCACATTTTCACTAACGCCATGTGAGTGGTTGTTTTATTTGTGTTGAAGTGCACCACCCACCTGAAGGACCCTGGCTCATAAAATTATCATAAAGTCCACATCTCACTGCTCACCACCACCACTACCACTTCTCACACACACACACCTACCTGTTGTACATTCCACATCTGACATCAGCTGTGATTGGTTGATATCCAGGGAGACCGGGGCTTTCTTGTCAGGACTGGGAATTTAATTGGCTGTTGATAGTTTCCTTTTTTTTTAGCTCTTTGTTTTACTTTCTCTTCACCTGCTGCTTAAGGGTAGAAGTCTTGTCTTGCTTCAGTATGTGTGTGCATGTGTGTGTTTGTGTCAGTGGATACGCTTTCTGTGGTTAGCAACTAACTTCCCTGTAGCCTGGTGGAAAACGCTCTCCTCCCCTTTATGTGTGATGTTTAAAAGAGGTAAGAAACTATGTTTTAAATGTCATTTCCACAACAGAACACTTGAATATGTAGAAGTATTTAGATGATTTTTGGTGTTCAGTGCTGAATATAGCTCATTCACATACTTACTCATTCATTTACTTACATGTTCATGGTTCATTCTTAGGAAGTAGAGTCAGTTGGATCATTTGCTCTGCCGTGACGTGTCTGGCTTTTTGTTTTCATCTGGATTTTAAGGCATGTTGTGCCAACAAAGCTGGCAAAAGTGCTATGAGATGGGACGTGGCTGCAGGGCTAAAAATCCAAGAAGTGACAGAGAATCAGCTGCTGTCAGATGGATTTGGCACAGTTTAGTAGAACAAGAGGAATTGAGGAGAGAGTGTGTTTGGCGTGAGGTGAATGTGTTGTCAGGGAGATGATAGTAAATGTAGAATGCATTCCTGAGTGACAGGCTGCTGAGCAAATATGTGCTGCCATGGAGCAAGGTATGCTACGATGAGCGTGTGTTGTATTTTAACAAAAGTTTTTCTCTCTTTTTTAATCTTCTCATTATTATTTGTCCAGGTTTTAGTGAATTTCAGTTCCTTTTTTTGTCTGCATCAGTTTGCTCGGCACTCTTATGTGCCTGCCCTAACACAGTACGACCGTGTCACCCACCAGGTAAGCGTCCTGACTGACCAGGTGGAGGCGCAAGGAGAGAAGATCAGAGACCTGGAGAGTTCTTTGGAGGAGCATCGGCAGAAGCTGGCCTCTACTGAGGAGATGCTCCAGCAGGTAAAACACATAAAAAGCACAACTCTAAAACTATGTCGTAGACGTTTTAGTAGTTATCTTTGAGGTTTAACTGTAAATCTTATATAATGTATGTTAACAGATATTTTTTATAAACTGCCTTTTATAAAATCGTGTGAACCAGTCTCTTTTTTTGTCTGCCGTTTTCAGTTCATTCCTGGCATTTCAAGCAGCGCAGTGGTGTTAGATCAAAATCAGTGTGTGCCCACAGGACAAATGAGGAGATATTTAAGAGTGCTCCATATTGCCTTTGCTCATCTAATACTTCTAAAGGACCTCTTTGACTAACTCAGCTGTAGCACCAGAGGAAAATAAAGAAGAGTTTACCATGAGCAGAATTAGAGAAATTACTGCAGCTTCACAAGAACATTCAGCCTGTGCAGACACAACACCGCTGTGTTTTATCATGTACCTTGTGAGGCAGCTGGATTCTCACAAGATCACAATCACAAAAGACTCCCTCTTGCCAGGCTTCAAGATATGTGTTTGTGGTTGAGTAACATTTTTCACACCAATCTGTGTCTTACTGCGGATTTGAAATATCAGTTATTGAGAGTAACCGTGAGAACAACTCTAAAGCTTGAATACGTTGTGGAGTTCATGGATTTTAACGAACAATATACCAGCCATCGATGGCCTATTGCTGAAATTTTTTTTAAAATACTTTTCAGTAAATTTGGTTATTCTGGATCAGTGAGTGCTGCTGTTTTGCTTGCTGTAAGGATTTAGGTGTATATTTAAATGAATATAGCATCAGTGCTGAAGAATAGATTCATTAAATGACACTGAAGACTTTTGTGAGTGAAACTAAGATTTAATTTTCATTCTCAACTAACCTAAATTAGCAATCGTTCATTTTAGGTAACGGACCCCACTACATTAGTCTTGCTTGGTTGAAGTTGTGGCTCATTTGTGCTCAGTGTTAATTACGTAGACTCATATAGACAGGGCCTTTTGTCTGTCCTCTGTGTTCATTATGTGCATATTTTAGTCACTTTTCATAGAGCTCAGATGTAGCAAACAGACCATCCGAAACCATGAGGGGCAGTGTTGTGCAGTATAGCTTGCATGTGACCAACGTAATGAACCAAGAAGAAGAAGCTGCTGCGATGATTAATGGCCGCACAGGCTCCGAAATAAACTCTGAGTTGTTGCCTAACAAGAATGTCAATACAAAGGATGCACAGGAGTATGTGAGCAGTGAAATTTGGCAATATTTGAAAGGGAGCATAAAGCCTGCTGTAGGTAATTGGTCACGTTATGCAAACTGATTCACCAACATAAGGGTAAAGGGCTAAAGGTTTTTATCAAGTTCTGCAGAAGCTTCCTAATGACACATCAATGTAAGCCAGATAAAATATTTGAGGGAAAAGTTAAGCTACAGTACTGTTTTAGTGTCAGCAAATGAAAAATAACTCTAATGCTTTTATAATCTTGCAACACAGACTGTAAGACTCCAGAATTCCTGACATGGAAGAAATCTATTGAACAGCAGATTATCAAGGATCAGATGTTTTAATCTGCCTACATCATTAAAGTCCTAACCGTTAGCTTCAGTCGAACGTCAACCTATTAGCGTCCAGCAATATGATTCCTCTGCCTCTGCGTGTCCAACGTTTGAGTGATGGGGTTTATATTTCATCAATTATTCTTTACTTAAAACATTGTGTTCCATCATAGACTTTTATCACAACTGAAAATGAAATTCAAACAGCTGAATGTGAGAAGGGCTAGTTAATATATCGGTTTTAAATTAAATCGGACCTCAGTACGAGGTTTTATTTTTGCCAGCTGCTAAACAGGATGTACATGTGAAGGAGCCGTTGAGGAGAAGGTGTTAACTGTGACTGTGAATGAGCAAATAAAGGAGTGGCAGAGTATTTTTTATTGTGTGTTCAAGTTTGACTTGACATTGCTGACCTCTCCTGACTCATATCCCCTGTTCAGACATGGTGGATATGACACAGTAGACTTAACGGGTTAAAGTTGAGCTTTACGCAATGTTTCTTAAAATCTCACGAGATGAGACAAAGTTTACCGTTAAAACAAGCTGAGTTTGAAGGTGACTTTTTTTTAAAAATAAACCTGTTTTGCTTTTACTGTTTTGCTATTTGTTGGTTTGATCTACAAAAAGTGGCTTTGCCTGGTTTTAGCACTAAGAAGATTTACTCTAGTCAAAACAAAGAAATAAAGCTAGCTTAGATGCTGAAGGGAGAAATACAAGAAAAAACTTAGAGCACAAACACTGAGATCATCTGCTGGTTTGTCGTCCTATGGGGGCATTTTGATCCACTTAAAGGGAAGGATCATTGCAAATCAGCACTATGCTGATTTGTTTTATCACCTTCACATGTTGTGATGAAACATTTCTATTGTGCTGGGAGTTTCCTGAGAACCAGTTTTATATTGAATGAAGGGTTTAATGGGAGTAAGCATGGTGAGAATAATGTGCTCTGGCCTTTGTGGCCATCAGATCCCACCCTAATTGAACACCTATGGGAAATTCAGGACCAACGTGTCAGACAGCTTTCTTCACCATCATCATCGAACCGCCAAATGAAGAGTATAATTTTGGAAAATGATCCATACCTCCAGAAATATTACACAGTAATCACTGTAATCAATATTTGTTTAGGTCTGGAAGTCCCAGAGCCATTATTCATGTTAACTGATCTGTGTTCCTCCGAAGTTTACGTTTTAGAGGCAGAGTAAAGCAAAACTGAATCTATTTTCTTTCACATCATAGATAAATGTGTTGTTTTTGTTTTACCAAACGTGAACGATTAAAGCAACACCATCATTGGATCTCAGATTAGCTTAAATATATGTACATGTCCCAAACATGCCCTGCTGATATAAAACATATCAACACTGTTAAATTCTCAGACTTACACTGTCATGGTGGCTAAGTTCTAGCTGCCAAGGATTACACCGGTAACGGGCTGCGTAAAGCAGTACCTACAGTTTTTCAGTGTTTATCGTAAATCCAGCTGCCTCTAGTAAATTGGTGATTGATTGATCCTGTGTTGTTTAATTATATAAATTTTATAAATTTAGATTTCTCTTTAAAACACATAATGGTAACATTATATCTTCATTATATCTTCATTCACTGAAAGAAGAGGTGTTTTAAGTTCAAGGAGTTTTTATTTAAAAAACAAAAACTTTAAAATTGTGTTTCTATCTAGATGTTTTCATTTTAATTTATATGTAAAAACATTTACAGGATGGATTAAAAACCTGAAAATTGTAACAAAAAAATACCGTAATTAGTCAGAAGTTGCATAATGTAAAGTTTTTACTGAAAATCTGTGTGAAATTTTGATCGTTTGAAAGCACGTCTCTTTAAGCATTACTGGGTTAACATTACTACACCACAGCTTGCAGATGACAGATCCCACTTGTTCCACTATAAAGCAGTTTGAATCACTGAATGTCTTCAAGTCCTTCCAGTTGTTGCTCACGACGTCACCAATGAGGCAAACTCATGAGTTCTGCCAGGCTGGATACAAAAAGCCCACGACAGAATCAGCCCTCTGTTTAGACTCCTCAACAGGCTCTTTGTCCTCCTTGTTGTCAACGCTGAGAATAAAAAAGGCCCCATTCCCTAAATAAAAGCCCCACCGTCGCTGTGACGCTTTCCTCCATTATCCTGTCAGCTTTTATAATTCAGCTCCGTCTTCACTTGTTTTAATCACTATAAAAAAGAAGGCTTAAGTATGAAAGAGAAACTCGCTTCTTTTACCTGTTCTTTAGTCACAGAACAGTCCATTAAAGTTGTTTTCCCATGTGCACAATTTCAGACTATCGGCAGGTTGCCTGGATTTCTGCTACAACTGATGGCTTGTGATTGTGCAGTTGTAGATTTATTGGCTTTAGCTGCACTGATTTTTAGGTGCTCTGCTGTGTTTGTGAAAAACACATCAGCAGTTAATGGCCGCTGGTCAAATAGCTACAGTATGTGATAGGAGCTGCAAGAAGAGATGAAAGTGTGGTGTGGACAGATAATGGCTGTTTCTGTGGTATGGTATTCTGTTGTGTGTTTTTCTACCTCTTAAATCCTTATATCGTGTTTTTGCATACTGAGGATATTAAAAACATGTCTTCTCCTGCAGCAGGATGTCCTCTGTCTGTGTGGACATGAATGTGAGTTTACTGTTATGAGGATTATTTTGGTTTAAGCACACTGAGGACATGATGTGTCCACGATAAATGGTTTTACCCTTGTTACTCACTATTTTGTGTTATTTGTGCAGGGATCCATCATGATTGGAATTTTATATTCTAAGTATATTTTCTGTTTCAGAGCTACCTTACAATATCAGATCTTACAAGATCTGCTACCAGGCAGAAAAGAAAACAAGCTAACGCGGCAGCTAATCCAGTTAGCTTTGGTATCATTGTAACCAAAGCGATAAGTTTAGCTTTTCAGCTCAGGCATGACAGTTGCCAGCCTTTCTGTAGAAATATGTATCTACAGCCAGTCGGGGCAGTGTCTAATCCAGTGGGTCATAAGTTTAGAGATGCTAGCCATTAGCCTCTTCAATACTAACACCAGCATCTCCGAGCTAAAAGATAACAGAGGGAATGTAGTGGGTCATTTGACCCGCATGCATCTTCTTTTTGAGTTTGTGTTGCTTATATGAATGGGTGATACAAACATTTTTAATTTCAATACATTGTTTTTTTTTCTTTGTCGATATTGATACCAATATCAATACTTTTTGCCCCTTTAAGGAAAATCATTCAAGTATGCATTAATATCTTTATTGCAAATGAACAAAACTCATTAAGATATCTTAAAGAATCTTATAGAATAGCCCCTAAATGCTTGAATTATATAACAGTTATATAAAAACCATATAAATACAGGGGGGGGGGATAGAGTGGGATATAAAAAATTCAATTACATAATAAAGGGATAACAATAAAGAAATAAAGATAAACAATAAGTAATGAAGAAATAAACACAAATAAAAGCAAATAAATGTTATAAATGATGAAAAAAATTAATAAAGGCTGAATGAATAAAGAAAAGGTTTGTCGCAAAGTTGCAACAACAGGGATCAAGAGTTTAAAAGTGAGAGACTTTAAGTATCACCGCTGTTGGTGTGTCATTTAGCCGAATGGGCGAGCACCGGCATTCAGAAACAGGTAGAAGACATATACATGCATCTATTTTCCAGTTTCTTTCCAAGTTTCCGGCCAGCAAATTCAGTCTTAAGTAAACATGTGATGTTCTCATGTGTAAACACAAAACACTGTGTGTCTGAGTCAAGAAAGAGGAAAAAAGAAAGAGAGTTCATCCAGCCATGTAGCACTGAAGTATCTGAGCTGCAGGGCTGCTGCTCGCTGATCAAACCACACTTAATCTAATATGAAATAGTCCTTAGATAGCACACACACACAGAGAGTACGGTGAACTCATACTAGAGGCGATCCACCCACGTGCAGTCATACTGTGGCTGCATGTCCTTTCTGAAGCTGCTGTCTGATACTTTCCTACATGGTTTACATTGTTATGGCCGTATACTGTCACTAACAGCACGCGAGCTATGCTCACAAAGTTATCATCACAGCCATTATCTTTTCATGTCTTCAAACATTCATTAAAATGAATCAGCTGCTTTCTCTTCATTTTTCTGCCACATTTTTTTCCAAACCAACCTTTAGAATTAAAGTTGGTGTAGTTCTGAAACAACTATTTGATACCAGTTTTAGGTCAGAATATTTCCCAATTTATGTTTTAAGGATGTAGCTAAAAAGGTTTTAGAGCAGGGGTCTCAAAGTCAAATTGCTTAAGGGCCACTGATGATATCGTCATCTCATCGGATGGCCATGTTAATATTCAAGTACAAGAAAAAATGCAATATTTTCAAACATTTGTTTTATTTGAATAATAACAGTTCCTACAAAAAATGATAAATAAAAAACCCCGAGCTCACATGTAGCATTTTGTAGAATTTCATTTCTGTCCAGACAGCAGACAGCGTTTCTCCTCACAAAGTTCAGCTACATCGGGCCTGATAGAGGTCACAGTTGAAACCCTGAGCACAGCTTCATGATGGTTATCACTCAGCCTGGACCTGTGTTTGCATTTATTAAAGTTCATAGTGGAGAAAAGCTTCTCACAGAGATATGTGCTTCTAAAAAGGAACATCACACAACCAAACACTTGACAATTCTGGGAAGGACGGAGGCTCCTCCCTCAGAAATTGTGCAGTCACGTCTRCTTTTCCCTGCACCTCTCTGAACTTAGTCTTTAGCAGCTGTTGCACTGCAAGTCAATAATTTCCATTTGCAACACACTTGGGACGCTGTTCACATCAGCTGAGAAGGTGTCTGCAAACAGCTGGAAAGTGTCATAATGTGCTTTAAAGTCAGCAAATCGCTGATCAAACTCCTGCAGCAGGTTATCAATAGCAGACACATAGTCCTCCCCACAGAATGCTGGGCCTCCTCCACAAGAGATCTGCATGTTATGAAATGGTTGAGGTTTTTTGCATGATGTTGTCTTTTCCAAAGCTTCAGTTTTGAGTCGAACTCTATCAAACTGCCACAGGCTGTCCAGGCCTCTGCGGCGTCAGGTTGAGGATGTTCAGCTCCTGTGTTACATCCACCAAGCATGCAAAAATCTCAAATCAAAAATCTCCTCAGAACATTTCCCCTGCTTAGCCAGCGCACGTAACCCTAACCCATCACCTTAAGCTGCCTTATTTTCTTCTAGAAAGGCTTGGAACCAGAAGTGATGTAACCTCCTCGATCTGATGTAATTTATACATTTCAGGACCACAGACATGACAGGTTTATATTTCAGACATTTGCTACACAGTGCCTGTGTGTGTTTGATACAGTGCAAAACAACAGGTGAATCTGCGTTTTCCTCCTCCAACTTCCTTTGTACCAGCGCTACCAGCCCGTGTTTTTTACCAGTAGTGCATGGGGCTCCATCAGTGGCAATGGCCACCAGTCTGTTCCACGGCCAACCCGCGCGCTTCAGTGCGTCGCACAGCTGCAGAAATATATCCATGGCTGTTTGCAGATAGAGAGAGATTACTCAACAACTTTCTCTTCTCCAGAAACAAGATATCAGCAACTTGCAGCATGCAATTTACCAGGAACTGTCCTTCAGTGAACGGCTTTCCTGCTTTGGTGATGAACTCACTAATCACGTAACTTGCTTCAACAGCAGCATCAGCGTCCTTCTTTGCCTCATGGAAAAGCCTTTGCTGAAAAGTTCTTCCTCAGTGTGTCGCTCTTTTATTCCTCTCGTTTCCCGCGTATTTCTCCCCATGTTAAGTTGAGTAATGGCGTTTAAGATTGTGTTCCTTTAAAACCGCAGCTTTTTCCTTGCATATCAGGCATGCTGGACTTAAACTCTAAAAAAAAATGCTGTGATGTGAATCATTGTTGAAATGTTCTGTGTTCATTGTCTTATTTCTTTTTTGCTTGGGAAGAGACATGTTTGTTGGCAGTATATGCGCTGGGCGGGCCGGATATGGCCCGGGCGCCAGGAGTTTGAGACCCTTGGTATAAAGGAAACTAATTAAGAAACCAGAGGTGTTGCCAAAAGTCCTGGGATGCCACAATACATGCAGCAACAATACCTGCATTCCTAGCTTGACTAGCAAGTAAACAAAAACATTTAGCTGCCACAGAAATCGGTAGTTACAAGTGTGAAAAATCAGTGATAATGTCATGAACTGGAAGTAGGAAACTGTTTGCTGACCTGGTGAGAACGTGTCACCACTGTTTTCCTTATTTGTTACTGTCCTCAAAAAAACTTGACCCAGATCAATATTTTAAGGTCAGTGAAGCAAGAGCCTCTAGTAAATCTTTGTCTCGCCAGTGTAAATAATTGAAAAATTTCAGATGAACTGGACTGTGGACAAAATAAATGTGAAGGGCAATATGCTGGTTAACTGGACAAAACAGCTGAGAAATAGACTTCAGTCTTAGTATGAACATGTAGCTTGAATTTGAATATTATAATTTGTTCTTCAGAGTCCAGACTTGGGCTCTCCTGTTATTCAACTCAGTCCTATTGTGGAGACGACTGCAGCATCTTTAGTTAGATCTATAAATGCTGTACAGGAGATGATAATTTGTCACGTGTTGCTCCTCATAATTAAGGGAAAGCAAATGTCGGGCAGCTGAGCTGTGGGCCACGAGCACAGTTCTGATAAATTACCTAAAAAGATTGCAGCTTATCCCTCTGTAAGTGGCACTGGTGTTAGATTGCAAACTGACAGTCAGCTGCTATAATGAAGCAGATTTTCTGAGTGACTGCTTGTGTGTGTGTGTGTGTGTGTGTGTGTGTGTGGCTGCTAAGCTGAGCTGCAGTGATTATGGGATTTTAGTTGTGTGTGTGGCTGTGATATCGCCACATTTTGTTTAGCATGTGATGTTGCTAAATGGCGTCTGTAATCAGAGAGTTGATGTTAATGTGTTTAATGTGGATTTTATTACTTTAAATGTAAAAAAATATATACGAGAATTAGTCTGAATTCCTGTATAGTTGTTAATAATCTCTTACAGGTGATCTTTCAGTTGATATTTCCACAGTGCACAAATGATTTGATGCAGTGAATCAACCATAAATGTCTTCAAACCATCTGATGGATTTCCGTTAAAATTGGCTTTTTTATCTTCCTGTTTTGTTGCATAATATTAACCTCTTATTGACTTGGCTTATTTTTTCTGCTTCCAGTCTGAAATGACAGCCACATTTAATGAAGTATATCTTTACAACTGGAANTCTGCTTCCAGTCTGAAATGACAGCCACAATTAAGTATATCTTTACAACTGGAAGAGCTGCATGTGTAATCTTTGTGTAAAAAGAAAGCTGAGACATGCGAGGTTACTACAGAAGTGTCAGAATCAAGATATGTTACTGCATCAGATATGTGACATTTAATCACTTGGGTCCATGTTCCTTGTTGGTAAATCTGAATTTAAATCCTTTATCAACTTTATTATTATTGTTAATTCTGTTGACAAAGAAATAACACAAAGAAACCATACCAACCATAAAACCTGCTTTATTTGTATAGTCCCAATTTGCGGGGGGGTCACCAGATGTAGGAGATAAAATATGTGCTTTAGTTTTATTAATAGAACTGCTATCAATATTTTTTTCATAAAATAAGCAAGTTGGCCAAATCTGTTTGCACCACCAGAACGTGGTTTATTAAACTTTTATACAAAACACATGCAGGTTAATTTTCTTTTTCTCTTCCAAATTAAATGCCTTATTCTATAAAAATTGGAACAAGATTCCGGATGTTAGGAGTTTCAACATCAGTCTCCTTCAGCTGTGTTCAGAAAAAGAAGTGGAATTGAAAGTACTCTGGATGAGGATTTGAAAGCTATGTCGTTGGCAATAACATGTAACATGAAAATCCAAACATCTAGTGTAGTCTGTTTTTTATCTTTCACTCTTTTCGACTCTCCCCTGCCAAAGAAGCACAAGGATATATTAATAGTGTAGCGTGCCTGTGTGTGAGTGTGTGTATATTTAGCTCCATGGGGTCTAGGCCCCCAGCCGGCCTGCTGGTTAATGTGGGAAGAACATTGTGCTGAGTGGAGTCGCATGCTTACTTCACTGCACTGATTTCAGATACCGCCATGTATGAATTTTCTGTTGCTGTGGATTGTAAAAGCTATTTAAATGTTCTTTTCCATGTTTAGTATCTAATCCACTGAGTCTAAGTGTGTTTCTTTTCCAGGAGCTGGTCAGCAGGACCTCACTGGAGACTCAGAAGTTGGATCTGATGGATGAGGTGTCCTACCTCAAACTGAAGCTGGTCAGCATGGAGGAGACTCACTCTAACACATACTCGCAGGACCATGTGGACACAAAGCAGAACAAAGCGGAGGTAAGGAATGTAAACAAACCTGTGTGTGTCTGAGTGTTTCTCAGCTCATTCAAAGACGGAAGGAGCCGCCTGCTTCTTTGGTGAGGGGATCATCAACTTACATCATTTATTTAATTCAGAATCAGAAATTGCCTGAATTAAAAATGTATCTACAATATGCAAACATAAATCTGCACACCACTATCAAAACATTACTACACGTCCAGGCGTGAAGACATCAGTGTTACTGTTCGCAGTAATTTATGAAATCATAAAAGGCGAATATAAAGTTTTAATCAAATTATCACATACTTTACGTGTTTATAAATCTGTGATTATCTGGCATTGCTATCATGCAGTTTTTGAAGTTATTTCAGATTGAACCGTCCCATAAATGATCAAATATGAACATAGAATGGCAAAACCAAAATCGCCCTTTAGCTTGTCGACTCTTTGTGTGTGTTTTTAATTTGACTGTCACCTGTTTGGTGTTTAGATACTAGAAGTTACTAGTTAGTTTTAGATCTGGCAGAGACCTGTGGAAGCGTACAAAACTAGAAAGTGAACCATGTTAAATTATATTCACACAACAAAAAGAGAGAGCATAATTTGTGTTAGCTGTGTGAGTGTTAGCATTTAGCACAAAGTACCGCCGCTGCAGTACAAAATTTAGCTCATGTTTTTATTTCATATTCCCCAAATGTGGTTATAGGTATACAGTCTGTCTTTGGATGGATTTATTCTTCGCTGGATGTATTGTTTTACTTTATTCGTTACTTATATGTTTGCACGCATGCTAAAAAATGTTTAATGTCATGTTTCTTTTGCCTTCAGAACAATCTGAATCCATCAGGATTATTTAGGGTTGTACAGATCTGCTTTTGGGACCTTCAGACATGCTTTATAAGGATGCATGTCATGTTTGTCTGGTTTTAATGTTTATACTGTCTCAGAGCCAGGAGGGAACAATAACAATGTTCTCTCTGGCTGTTGTAGTCCCAGATATCCACCATAACCAGAATGGATTCTTTTTTCAGACACAGGACTCTCCCTTTTGGGATTTTTGGGGAGAAAACAAGGATATGTATAAATACTCAAACATGAGCATGAGATACTTAACTATGTTATTTCGGTCCATGTTTTACAGTACCATGATTTTTTTACTTTTATCTTTATGTATGTGATTGCTGTTTATGTGCACATCCCTTAAACATCTTTTTAAGAAGCTACAGTTGAAAAGAAAAGCATGATCTCTTTCAGGAGTTAGCTGCCAAAAACAGCAGTTAATTTTCAGCATGTTGTAACGTACGTTGTGAAATAAGTGGCGTTAAGTCCCCTCATCTCTCGTTTGTGTGACTCACCTGTTGGCTGGTGGCAGATGGTCCTTCTGAAGAGGCGTGTGATTGGTGGAATGTGTGTTAGATGTTAACAGGACCTGTCTACAGATCCGCTGTCAGCCTGAGGGTCATCAGCTGGTCACAGCGGAGGGGATGGCAGATTAACACACAAAAAATACCATTACAAAATGGCTTTTACATATTCATGAAGCAAAGTCTTTTAAGAACCATAAGGAACACTAGTTTAAGAACAATGTTCCTAAACCCTCAAGGTTTAATGAGGAGTTGAGATGGTTAGGTAACCCTCCAACCCAACTAACTGACCAACTCTCAGCCGCAGAATCTTCTTTTTAACTAAGTTTGTAATTGAATGACACATTTAGTTGGACATCAAGTGGAAAAATAAACATCACTAGAGAAAGGAGGGGACACGGCATAACAGCCATCAGAAAGGGAGGAAGACGATGATTTTAATTGTCTTAAAACTACCTCAGCATATAGCTGTATTTCAGGGGTGTGAAGAGTTTATCACCTGGTTCTTTGAATGAAGCATAACAGAAAACAAAACCGTTTGGAAACTCTGGGAAATGCAGCCTGTTATGGTGGTTGTTGTCTTTCAGGTTTGATTTTCCCACTAAATCCATCAGAAAATCACCCAGATGCAGAGCTTTCCCACAGCGCCCTGCCAGCCCCAAGTCGAATCATACACTAACATCCAAAGTCTAATCAGGTGATGACGGATCTGTCCTTCTGTCCTGAGCCATCTGTCACCCAGATAATAAACAGACTTAAACTGAAAACATGCCCCTCTCCATCCAATTGTGCTGGAAGAGGTTTCGATGAAAGTGCTGAAGCTTTGAAACAAGCCAGAACACATCAAACGGTCTCTAAGACAGTTTCAACAGCACCCTGTAGACGGTCTGTCACAGTGACATCTGACACCAACTCCAGAGTCCAAACCACACAGAATATTCCCGTAAAAGAAAAAAAAGTGTTTATCTAAAAATTGTTTTTAGAAGCCTTCAGAATATATTTGATCAAAATATTCTCCCCCCAAACTCTTTTCTTTGCACTATTAACCTGTATGTAGTGAACATAGTTCAGCTCTACACATGGTGTCTCATTCTTTTATGAAAAAAACATAATTTCTGGACTTTTAATTAAGCATGATCAACCCAAACCCACACAATACGTTTTGTTGTTAATATCAGAGAGCTTTAAGGACATATACTGCTAATTCTCCAAGAAAAAAAGTACAATGTGGATCTCTCAGACTCAGCAGATGTCTTACAACCTGTTTAGATGATTATATAATGTGAAAGGCTTCGTGCAGGAAGTTTCTAAATCAGTGTTTTTGCTTCAGTGAAGGGAAAAGCAATTGCATTAGGACTTTGTGTTTCTCACTGACAGAATATACAAATAATGATGCTCACACACATTTTTCTCCAGTCCAGTCTAGTTCAGCAGTCTTAGCTTGTTTTCACTAGTTTCTTTGTGTTCACTTTGTTCATTGTGACACCCAGTTGCTCCCTACTGGCACAACAGATACCAAAGCTGCTCCTGTGGGTTGGCCATGTTTCTGAGAGTAAAGCATCACAAGATGTCCAGGCCTGAGCTTTAACCCTTTGAAGCCCAACCCAGGAAGAAATGGGGAAAATTACTTAATTTTTTTAAAATATGAATCCTTTATTTGATCCTTTAACAATNATGGGGAAAATTACTTAATTTTTTTAAAAAATGAATCCTTTATTTGATCCTTTAACAAAATGTAAAATAATACTTAGCAAATAATATTCTGTATTTAAAGTTTATTAACATATGTCCAAATTATTGTAGTGCATTATTATTTTATCCACAAGGGGACAGAAGACAACTATCAGATTATGTACAACAGACATATGAGCCAAGTTTTTTACCATAAAAGTGATGCAAAAGGTCTCAGAAACTGTATGTATTAAATATGATACATATGGCGATTTAGGGTTAAAATGAATGAAATGCAGCATTTCTAATATGCAGGAATCAATACTCTGTGCCCACAGGGATACAGTGTAATAGACATCAACAGATTTGGGCGATAAAGTGGAAGCAAGGATGTAAAGAATGAAAGAAAAGACACCAAAGTAGAAAGAGGTAGCATGAAAGGTGTTGAGGATGGCTAGGCAGATAAAAAAACAACAGGATTTACTCTGAAATAAGTGTCCTACAAGGCCACATACAGACTGAACACGCAAGAACTTCTCAAAAGAAAACACTGCAGGATTTATAGTTAGAAAACTAGCCAACCTTCCCGGTGATATTTTTGGTATGAATGTAAAGCTAACAAGTTGGCTTTAAATTTTAATCACACAAGATGTCATAATTTGGACATAAATCCCATTAAATAGGTGTGTTAGCTGATAGGGGTTTCCAGTAAACAGCTCCTCCGTATTGCTTGCCACATTTAGGC
Organism: Melanotaenia duboulayi; assembly: GCA_026261665.1. Lineage (NCBI taxonomy): Eukaryota > Metazoa > Chordata > Actinopteri > Atheriniformes > Melanotaeniidae > Melanotaenia > Melanotaenia duboulayi. The sequence continues at coordinate 5,402,975 of CM047984.1, read as the reverse complement.
TTTTTCTCACAATCTTATTAACTTGTTAAAAAGAAATGTTATAAAGATAGCCTGAATTGGGGATAGCAAAAATGTTCAAATTATCCTTAACAAGTATAATTTACTGCTGTCTGAATATTCTTGGAACAAAAAGGTTTATGATGACTTAGTTGATGACCAAACGTGCGCGACATGCTTGGCTCAAAATATCAGAAAAGTAAAGCCGCACCTGTTTCATCCTTTAGCACTTCTATTTATGTTTAGGAGCATGGATTGACCCCCTCTTCATCAGGGTCAGTCATCTTTTCAATATGTGGCACTTTGAGCACATTATTACTGCATGAGAGATAAATAAATAAATAGCTTGAGATCCTTGATCACACTCCAAACACACTAGAAAATATGTCTGGAAGTTTCCTGAAATCTGGTCTACAGCTGGATTATGTACAGTTGGCACGCTACAGGTCCACTTTTCAGCCAGTTTTGTTGTTTTGTTTTTTTCCATAAACTCTGCATTTACCAGCTGCTCCATTTCTTAGTTTAAAGTTTGATCTGCTAACATTTAGAACTACCTTATATGATGCATATTTTGCCAATATTTCTTTTGTTATGACTGTTATTCGTTGTGTACAAATAGGTGGAGTCGTGTCTAATCTGGTCAAAAGTGGAAAAAGTACTAAAACAGCATTTTTATTTTTTCAGTTTAATGAACTTTTAAGATGTGATATTTGGTGTTAATAACAAAGTAAATAGGTTAGGTTATATTGGTAACGTGTAACAAAAATCAAAGATCATTGTAAGAAAAATGTAATATATCAAAAAGTGTGTATCTGTTGGTATCTATTGACTTTATTAAAATGAAATGTTTTTATTTCTTAGAATGAGCCATTTATATCTACTTCCCAATGGCCAACATACATGACAGCTGCCATGTTTGTGCCACCATTTTTACTATGGTGTCCCTGAATGGACAAACATCTCTGTGTGTGAAGTAAGAACCCTCTGAGCTTTCAAACTGCAGTACTGGTTTTGTTTTAAAGGTGCTAGAGCACTTTTTGGTCTAAGAAATGCCTGAAAAGCCACCTGTAGTGGCGTCATCGCTGCACCTGACATCACTAGATCCACTCACTGTCTGGAAGAATTTTGGCCACTGATAGCCACCATCCATTTCCAACTACACTTAACATTTTGAGTCATTTCTATGCCCAGCTTTACCACTAGTTTTCAGTAATTCTTACACNTCTATGCCCAGCTTTACCACTAGTTTTCAATAATTCAATATATTCTAATGCACCTTTAAAAGACCTATGACTGCAAAAAATGTGGGATCAGCAAGTTAAAATTAGAGATGCAGAGACTCAGTAATTTTTTTTTTTGTAAAGTTACATAAATTTATTTTGCAGATCCAAACAGTTCAATAAGTGAAACATTTTTAGAACTCAGGGTCCCAAAATAAAAAGCCAGGTTTGGGTTTTTTTTCCCAAGTTTTAAGTTGATTCTAATGGCCATTTATTGGCTCTTAAGAACAGAAACTAGTCTCTTTTTTCCCATTTAAAGGCATAAAGTATGTCCACTATCAGATTTTTGACTCAACTCTCACTTTGTTGAGATAAGAAGAACATTTAGCCTAATTTTCAGACTCCTCTAAGTTCAATGCTCTGTCGCTCNGAACATTTAGCCTAATTTTCAGACTCCTCCAGGGATCTCTGCATCTCTAAGTTCAAAGCTCTGTCGCTTGCCTGTGTCTCATCCTCCGTCCTGCCTCTGTGGTGTGTAACGGAGACGATGTATTGATTCTGAGTTGGTTTAGTAATGAGATACTTTGACTGATCACATGAACTTAAATGCAACAAATCCGACATACAGCTGTGCTGTTTTGCTTTTGTCAGATTTCAATGGAAGCTGATGCCAGTTTTCATTGTTGTCAGCAAAGTCGGGGTGTGTGTTTGCGTGTGTGTGTGTGTGTGTGTGTGTGGTTAGTAACAGCTGCAAGGCTCCGGTGGGCTGGCAGGAGGAATGACAAGTATTCCCTCTGAGCATTCCTGAGGGCCAAACACTTTCACCTCAGGAAACCACACTACACACACACACACACACACACACACACAAACAAATGACAAACACCATGAAATACTCCAATTACAGCAGTTTAGGAACAAAGCCTTTAGTTTGACAGGCGTGCATGTTGTTTTGTGCATCTGAAGGTTTCTTTCTCATCTTGCCTTACGTTGGTCGTATGTTGGTTGATGATCCTGTTCCTGTTCAAATATCTTTTAATTACCTTAGTGGCTATGATGGTTTTAAAAGACAGGTTTTAAAAGCATATATGCAAACTATTGACACTTCTTAAGAGCCTGTAGCACCTGTTTAGATCAATGAAACAAACAAAAACACGAGTGAAACAGCATCTAGTTCAGCATTTGCAGGAGCTGTCACCAATTTTATGGCAATCAGTAAACTTTTTAATGTACATCCTGCTTTGGGTCCTATTCACCCCTCTCACATGCTTAAGAGTCAGTCACACACATTATATTGGTCTTCCTACTTTTAATACATACACATTATGGATGATTAATACCAGATCATCCAGTTTGAGGAATGCATCTTGACCTGTCAGCAAATAAATTCATAATTTTTTTTCCACTTTTTCAAAGACTTTTGGTATAATTTTTTCAAAAAATGTAGCAGCAGTTTTAACAGTGTTTCTTACTTTCTGTGTAGAACAGCTTTTACTTTGAATTCAGAAGATTTCTATCTATGCTTATGGCAGCTATAGTGTCCAATACTGACTGTGAATTAATTTATTTTTCACACCTTATGAACATATAAACTCTTGATAGTACTTCATTAACATTTGCACTTTACATGGTTAATGGAAGATTAAGATTTAATCATAGGCCCAAAGACCACCCTAAGACCCTAAACTCGTGAAAGTTTCAGACCCGTTTCGGATCACAAAGTAGGAAAGGATGTAGGTAATTTTGTCTTCATGTCACCTATTGTGCTGAAGTATAACCTAAACTCAACTCGCTGTTTTTATTATCATTTTCTAACGATTGACATGCAAAGTTGAAATGACCACATTCCAAGTATTATTGGAGAATATAAAGACATCGCTGTTTGTGTAACAACTTCTGCAGGAGCCAGTTTGCTCTAGACCGTACAATGGACTATAATGTTTCACCAGCTGTCCGAAGTTTTTTAAAGGGTTATGCTTATGCTCATAGAAAACAGTTATTGTGTATTGCCTCATTTTCACTAGACCAGCAGATTAACCAGAGCAGAATGTAAAAATTCAAGAGTTTGCATTGTCAAACCAGAAAATTGGCAACATGACGGGAACAAAACTCAGTACCGAAATCCCTGTGAGCATCAATAAAGTAGGCAAATAAAATCTAAAAGCCTCCCAAAAAAAATCCTAAAAATATGCATTTAATTTTAAACAAAGTTTTAACAATGTAATAAAATAGTTAATCAGATTAAAAATAGTAGCAAAAAACTAAAGAGCAAAAAATGCGATTTTAAAATGTGCAAATTAAAGTTGTGGTTGTGTATTGATGGTACAGGTATCCAGAGCTATTTAGTATAAAAGTATTTGTGCAATAAAAGAGTAAAAAGTGAGTGAGTACTGGTTAAATATGGAAGTTATAGCACATGAAAAACTCTGCTTTATACCACAGGAAGTAAATATTGGATAACAGCCATCTTTTTCCTTTAATCAGAATGCTTTTTATAATGCAACTGAATTTTTTTTTTTAACATTTGTCACTTCTTTTTTAACTTTTCTCTAAATTTCCATTTTTATCAACAGCCAATGATGATCAAGATAATGACAACATCAATTCTCCTGTACTGACTTGATTAACATTATTTCATGTCCAATTCTCCTCTTCTCTTCTTACACATGCCTTTTTATTTACTCTCTTTTCTTCTCCTCATCTCACATCTTCTACCACCTGTCATTTGTCTCCCATTCCTCCCAGTGTGTGGTAAATCTCATCAGTGAGCTCCAGGAGCAGATGTGCAGGTTTCAAGAGGAGATCAGCACTCGCATTCAGGAGAAACGGGCCCTTGAGGAGAAGGAAGCCCGGCAGGGGGAGCCTGGAGGACACTCAGCCCAGGGCTGCAGTCCTCAAGTCGGGCTAACCGGCTCAAACCCGATTCTGTCTGGCTCCGATACCTGGAAACACAAGGGAGGACAGTCTGTGCACGTAGGGAGACTTGATGGATGAACTCATCTTACACTCCTTCCCCATCATTCTTTCTCTTGTTCTCCTCCTCCTTTTTAACCAGTCCACACACCACCCGGTATTTGGAATTTTCCACAGAATCAAACTAACCACCTCTGTTGTAAGTGTGTGTGCTGCAGGATATTGGGGTCACGCTCTACTCTGGCTATTGCAGAAATGAAGACTGGATTGGTTTTCCAAATGCTTCCATACATTTGAGGAGTTTCTGACCTATAAGAGGTTCAAGCTGCCTAAAATTTGTATCTGTTGGAGGGTAGATGCTCAGAAATCTTTAGCTTGTTTTGCTCCTCAAGTATTTGAAACATTTGGAATGTTTTTCTACCTGATCGGGGATTGTCTTTAAATCAGTTTCTGAATCTGGATTGTGTTTCTAAGTAATTTGATGTGGTTTGTTTGCATGACAAGTGTCCCTCCATTTACTAACAAAGTTTGTCTGCTTCTTCCTACACTGACCAGGTGGATGGGTCATGTAACAAAAAGTAATGGTATACAAGGTTTCCCTCCGACAGTGATAATGCTCTGCTGGCAGACACATTTGAGCCTCATCTGGGCCACTGCTGGGACTTGCAGCCCAGTTAAGGCCCAGATTTGGGCCAAATATTCTGTGCTGTCTGGGAGATGTGCAACCTGGACAGCTTCCAGCCATGTTCTGGGTTCATCCTTTTCCTGGCTCTTGATAACTGCACGCTGTGGTGTCTGTTTCAGGAGGATCATGTTTCCTACATTAACCACTGCACTGTCCGGTCCTGGAGACCTTTATAACTGTACTGAATATGAACCTGATGTTTGAATACCCTGTTTAGATGTTAGCATGCATACAGCCCAGCCCTGTAGACAAACCTGCTGATTTCTGACAGTTTGAGGAATTTTTCACTTTTTTCAGATAGTTTGGTGTTAAATCTGGTATTTAACGAGTAAATGCTGTGGTTTGGTTTGTCTGCAGGATTTGGTACAAGAAGTTAGGCAGCTGAAGAGCAAAGTGGATGAGCTGGAAGGAGAGAAGAACCAGTATGAGAGGAAACTCCGAGCCACCAAGGTATGCAGAATCAGGGCTGCTTACATGTGTATAAACATGTCATATGTTATTTCACTAGAAACAGCTGTAGATAAGAAACAGATAGTCACCCCATATTAGTATCAGAGCCCAGAGGTATGAATAGAAAAGTGGTTGCACGGTAATGTATAAGATATATAAAACTGTAGAAGAAAATATCTGCAGGGATTATGTGGTCTTAGCATATCAGATCTTTATCAGAGCTCACAAAGAAATGTAGGTCAATGTGGCAAATCTGAAACAGACACCTTGTAACGATGCAGAAAGACATGATCCTTGTTCTGGGTTTTTACATTATTTTATGGAGAATTAGTCTTTTCCTATTTGTGAGATTTCCAGGTAGAAAGTAAAGAGTTCAGTAAATTTCTGCTTAACATAAACAAATATTCCTGCTTGTCAGGCTTATGTTTAGGATAAAAACCCAAGATAGGCGGCAGATTATGTTATGTATCTTTTCACAAAACCACCTTGTTGTTTCCTAAAAGGGCTCTGAGTGCTGCTCTACTCTGCATCTAATTGGACATTTAACAATAAAAATTTACTTTCAAGCTTATTTTAAAAGAAACCTTCATTTAGAAACATAAAACAATTACCTGTATGTTGTACTCAGTGATAGATAAATGTATTTTCCAAACTGGCAAGTGGACATAATTTCAAATCACCTGCTCAGTGTTTCACTTTGCACACAAGAGTTTTTTGTTCCCCTCAGGAACAATGTTTTACACAGAATCAGATTAACCTTGTGGTAGTGTTAAGGGAGGGGATGTTTTAAATGGATTTAATGTATATTTTAAGTTATTATATATTCATGTTTCTGGTCCGCTCCTTGTTCTCTGCCTACTGAATAAAATGTGTTTAACTCTGCTGCAACATTTTTTGTTAAATTCAGGTGTGATCACGTTCAATTTGCAGCAATGCATCAGGGTACATTCTCCAGCCTGTCTTTAAAAAAAAATAAATGAACGGATGCTTTCTTTTGAAAAGAAAGTTACTGAAATAGTCTGAAACAGTGCAACAAAAACACTTGAGGTAGGAACACAGTAAGCCTTTATTTCCAAGCGTGATCATTTTTAAATTTTTTGCCAGTGTAGTGTGAATGTTATTGTGTGATCTACAGGCAGATTTTTTAAACAACCTAAATCCTAAAGTATCATATTGTCACCTTCCTAAAATAATGGCCTAAGTAATTCTTTTTACAAAAATTATTATTATTTTTTGCCTAAACCAATCTGGCACCTCTGAAAATGTCACCAACATCCACACATGAACAGATCAAATTATGAGCTGTTCATCTGAGTATGTTGGTGACATTACAGCGTCACAATAAGATGGTTAAGCAAAGAAATAATTTTAGTAAAAAAATGACTTAGACCATTATTTTAGGAAGGTGACGATATGTAGCATATGAGCTGGTTTTTCTACTATTTATCTACAATATTAACACATACACAAAAATGTCAGAAAGGGAATCTATCAGGTCAAACTCAGTCTAAACCTATAAATAAAGGGATGGTTAAGGGCAGTGGTTCCCAAACTTTGGTACTTTAACAAATTTGTCCATGTTTTTTTAGCAGTGCAAAAATTATGTTTTATTTTGCCCTGCTGCGTCCCCTCTGTCATAACTGGGACCTGCCCCCCAGTTTGGGAACCACTGGTTCAGGGTAACCTAAGCTAGCATTAACAATAAACTGTGTCAAAAGGAAAGTTTTAGGCTTGATCTTACAAGGTAGAGAGGGTGTCTGCTTCCTGAAGCCAAACTGGGAGCTGGTTCTACAGAGAGGGGTCTTATAACTGAAGGTTCTGCCTCCCATTTCACTTTCAGGATCTCTGTGAACCACAAGTAAACCAGCAGTCTGAGAGCAAAGTGCTCTGCTGGGAAAATATGGAACTATGACATCTTTTGATCCAGTGGAACTTGGTAACACAAGGATAATGTTTTCTTAGCAGAAGATAATCACTGTAAGGTGGCATATCAGAGAAATAATAAGAAAGTGCTGCTGCACCATGAAACAAAAAGCTTTCTACACAAGTCATAGTAACTGTTTATTAAACTTCCTGCGTTTTTATGCACATTTTCTTACCTACTGTTTTAACCTTATATGACTTTTTTCTGTTAAATATTTTTTTAAAAAGGGGTATATAACACTGTTTTTTAATTTCCCCATGAGTCATCTATATGAATTTGTTTTATGAATATTAATTAATAAACATCTCTTTCCTAACATATTGCATAACATTGGTTAATTAGAAAGAGGTCAAACTGCTGTTGCTTCTCTGTGCTTACAATGCTTCCTTCCTCCTCTCTTCTCTATTAACCCCTCTCCACAACTTGCTCTCTTCACTCTTTTTTTCCCCGCTCTTCTTTCCTTCCCACATCTTGAACTCCCGTCATTACCCTCTTCCTGTCTGCCTCTCTCTAGCTCTCTATCTCTTACTCTCTCCATGTGTGTTACCAGTCGCTCATGACCCAGCTGTCCAGCCTCAAGCTGACTGTGGAGCACACACAGCTGGAGAAGCAGCACTGGGAGGAGCGCTGGCGCAGCGCACAGGTGCCTCCTCTTCCTCCTGCTCTTCCCTCTTGTTCTTTCTTTGTGTTTGTGTCTTTCCTATGATTAGTATGGTTTCTTTTTGTTTATGCTCCGCATGCTTGCATTTGTCCTTTTCTTTCTCGCTTGTCCTTTACACTGCTCTACATGTCTTCTTTATATACTTCCTCTGTTAGGGTTGCAAAAAATGCTGTATTTTTGTCTGAAATACATGTTTAGCAGACAGGAAAGGGAATTTTTATGTTTTACTGGATCATGTTCAGAAACAGACACGGAGAATCCATTCTGCAACTTCTCACACTCTTCTAGTTCACATGGATAGTGAAACTTTGTATGATCTCACAAAGGGTCAGGGATATTTTACTTTTTGTATATCACAATGAACCTAAAATCCATTATAACTTTTATAAGTTCACTTCATTTGACCCTCTCTAAACTTTAAAACACTCATGTACAACTTTTTAATGTTTAAGTCCATATTTTATAAAAAACTGTTTTCTAACAAGATCATTAACCAAAAAAAAATAAATAAAAAATCGAAGTTCTGAATCATGAATGGACCAGTAAATGTTCAGCTTGTATCTAACCAGTCCTCTTCATCGTCCTGTTCACACTTTGACATTATCAGACCAAGACGACACCTAATTTGTGACAAGTTATTGATACGTTGACATTTTATGTTGCGGTATACCACCACTGTTGTTAGGTTTTGTTTGATTAAATTATTTGAGATGAAGGAACTAACATCACTTTATTCTAGTGAAATATCCCACATTTATGATATAATATCAGTGTAGCATCAACGCTTTACATTTTCTGTAAATGTTGAACATCCCTACCTTTTTCTGTATGTATCAGCTGGTTTTGTTTGTTATCTGTAGAGATGAAGTGTTGGTTTCTCTTCAGCTTGTGTCTTTGTAATATTTGTAACCAAGAACAGACTAAAGTAATGGAACAAGACAATAATAATGAGGACCAAACATAAATAACTTTTAGCTGAGGCCAGTAAAATAACCTTATAGTCCCTCTGAATCATTCTGTAGCTTTGCCTGCTGCCACCCCTGCTGTAAACCTCTAATAAAGGCTACAGAGTTTTTATTGAAAAGCAGCTGCAGGTGTTATGTTTGCATTTATAGCATGCCACAGTAAACATGCAAGTCTGTGCACACACCTGTCTTTTGTCACCTGTTGTCTACAGTTGCTGCAGCAGCTTTATGTGGCATTTCTTCTGTTTGTTTGGTAGATGTGATGTTTGCTGCATGCTGTTGTATTTGCAACACCGAGTGTCTAAAGGTTGATAACTAGCACACAAATGTTAAGGCCTGGTGGCCTTCATGATAGTATAAAATTAAATGTAGGTCATGTTATTTGGTGCATTCGATTGCAACTTAAGCTCTCTGCAGCAGTCATTCCAGTTAAGCTTCCAACACTGATTGATTCAGTCTAATAAAGTTGTGCTTTATTAATTCCCAAGGGGAAAATATATCTAAGCTATCCTGTACATGATTAGGATAAAAAGTCACTATAAAGAGTCCTTGTGTAATTGATCCTGCAAGAATACTGGCTCTAGCTTAATCAAACCACATCACCGAAGGGTGAAAAGAAAGTCAGTGCTCAAAAATGACTGATGCATCTTGCTGGAAATGAAATAAAACTGTAGTATTGATGTCCATATTTGCAGAAAATGAGTTGTCAGAAGGGGAAATGGGATACATTTCATCCCCTTTGGGAGAGATAACCATAGAGCATACCAGATCTGATGATCTGAAAATAAAAAGATGTCACAACTGGATAGAGTCGTGTGGTTCTCAGATAGTGCAACCTGAGGAGGGCGCCTGCGGTGCCTGAGCTGTCCTAACTGCAGCTGCTGTGTATCAGTGTAGTTTTAAAGCAGCACTAATGAACTTGGCAGATTTTCTGACTTTCTGACACTTAACAAAGACTAATTCAGCATCCATCTTCATCCTGTCTCTTCTCTGAGCTCTTTCCAGCTAGTAATAGTCAGTCTGATCTCGACTCTTGTGTTATCTCTTGCTATTTCTCTCTTTCTTTTTCCTCGCTTCCTCCAATAATATCCTCTCGGGTTTCTTTGCTGAATCAGCCATGGTGCAAATTCAAAGCAGCTATGTTTTTGATACCAAGTTGCTGGTATGTGATGTGGTGCCGTAAAGCAAAATGCAGCTGTAAAGTGATGCTCAGGGCTGGAACACAAAGTTGTGAATTGTGGTTTTTCAGCCTGAGGCATTTACAGCTTCAAGAATGTGCATAATAAATGTCAGAGTAGCATCAAAACAATTGAAAAGCAGAGTTTTAAGATGGAAACTTATGTAATATTGCTTTAACATCATATGGCAAACTGTGCAGCTTTCAACCTCAGCAAAAGTTGTGCACATATACCCATGCAGCCTTTTTAAGGTCACCTTTTATTAATAAAACACAATTTATTCAGGTTTGAGTAAGATTATAAATCAGCAACATGTATTGCAGCTCATCTGTGTGTGCTTTTTTAATCAGTTTTTGTCATATTGATTGTGTGTGCACATGTGCATGAATTGCTAGTATTTGCAGCAAAATTAATAAAGAAGCATTATCAGAAGTGTGTGTTATATTGCATTGACAGCATTTGGTCACCATATCACTGAGTTGTTAAAATGATTTAAAACATCAAATACAAAGAATGAGCCTAATGGATAAACATTTTATCTGAGAGCAAAGAGAGTCATTTACAGTCAGACACAAGTGAACCTTTATGTTTTTTGTTTTTTTTTCCATTTAATTGAAGCGATGAGCGTGAAGCGGGACATTAATTCTTGACTTTCTCTGAATATCTATCTGGTTGAATTGGCCTCATTGGAAGTGACAGGAGGTGGAAAACTGTTTTAGACACTCAGTGAAGTGTGAATCAGCCCATAGCTGTTAGTCAGTCACATTAGCTGTCAAACAATGATAGATGGAAGGTGATACCCTAATGCAAATTTTTATTTATTTATTTTTTTGTCCAAAATAAAAGTGCTTTTTTGCGTCAGCTGTACTGTCAGTGAGTATTTAGAGCTGTGGTGGATGTTAGTTTAACACCATGTAAAATAAAGCTGATTCCAGCAAAAATGTGTTAAAAACCACATGCAGCTACATGAGTTGTTCAGTGCTGATTTAATTTTACTAATGAGAAGTTCAGTGCAAGTTTGTTGGCTCTTTGAGCTGTGCATCCGTCTCTGTTCAGCCCATTAGTCATTACATTTGACAAAAGACTCATTTTTAAGGAAATACAAGCAGCTCAGTTGCCTCAAACATTTATTATGTCGATATCCAGCGACCTGGAAGACTAAGCCAGTTTGTAGTCATTTACTTTGTATTCCTCCACAGGCAGAAATCTCAGAGCTGCAGCAGATATTGGCCTCCAAAGATGCTGAGATCGAGTGCCTGCAGACCCAGCTGCTGACCAGAGGCGGCAACGCCAATGACAACGCAGAGCGAGGTACGCACAGCTGAGTCTGACCAATCACCACAGTTCTACTTCTGTCAGTGCAGATGTGTGAGAGACAGCCAGCGATGCGCACACCTGTCAGCTCCGATTACTCTTACATCTAATCAACATGTCCTTCTCTCCTCTGAAATGTACTTTACCTGTTCTTGACTCTCTGCTGCCCTCTGCTGTAGAGGAGGTGTATATCAAGCAGCTGATTAACAAATGTAAGGCATGGTTGTGCTTGCTGTTGCTGTGGGTCCACTCTCCAACCAAACTTCCCCACCAGTGAAGACATTTGACAGCTGGATTTTTCTGTGGTTGTAAAATGTAAACATAACCAGTTTTCACCTAAAAATTTTGGTTTGAGACTGAACCACATTAACAACTGTGTGTGTGTTTCCTTCATAGAAAACATTTCAAAGTGCAGTAAGTCTCTGCATCCTTTCAAACTAACAGCGTTGCTTGAAGTTAAAAAGTATGGTGTTATTAAACCTTAGAACTTAGTAGGATGTTGGTATAGCATGTGGAACTCCTATAATATCATTCTTGGATATGAAAATTCTGCTGTCTATATTAAATTCAGCTACAGAAGGAGCAAGATTGTTAATATCCTGACAAGGAGAGAGAAAAATTTCACAGCACTCATATTATTGGAACTGGCTCCCGAGCAGAGATAACATTACATACGGCATAGATCTGTCACAGACATGCTGCAGCTCTGCAGACACACACCCTCTCGTTTCCCTTATTCATGATTTATCTTTCTGTCTAGTTTTGTCTTCTCTCTTCCTCTTTGCAGCTTCCCCTCAGATAAAGACTGATGACTATATTTTTACCGACATCATTTCACGGTTTTTCTGTGATGAGTTTCTTTCCAATTTCCCAGATTTGCGCAGACATCAGCAACATTTAAGACACAAGTTTATATCCTGCTCACTGCAAAGCTTCTTCCACTTTTGTACTTTTTAGGCATACAAGTAGCTACAGTTGTGTGGTTAAAACCAACTTGCTGCTCTTATTAACAGTGCAGTCAATTATAAGTACCATAAAACTAGTAGCACAAAAACTTCTTAAACCTGATTTGTTTCCATAAAATGAGATCAACTGCACAGAAAACTTAATTTTTTCTCTTAGTCATATACTTGAGGAACTACTTGAGATTAGTTTAGCTGTTTCTCTTAGGATTTTAAGGATGCACCACTTAACTTTCCAACCTTAAAACTCTTCGATCTGGACTCGTGTGTTGGCACAGTGACATCTATTATATACATTTCTGCAGTCACAACTGCTTCCTGAGGCGGAGAAACCACACTATACAACTTTGTTTCTAGGAAGCTTTACGCTCCACTTCACACGCTAGCAAGCGAATATCAACACACCGGCTGATTGGAAAACCCACTGTTGATTATTCCAGAAAAATACATGATTGGAGGAAGAGAGGAAAAGATAAAGAGAAAGTGGTTGAGAGAGAGATAAGACGAGAGTAAATGAAACTGCCTTTTATAGGCTACGTCCAAAATGGAGGCTGAATTAGCCGTTAATAGGGGTCATGTCACTAAGAAAATCTGCGAAAGATACTACTGAACTTTGGCATATTTTCTACTTTGGTCTCAACAAAGATTAATCTGGTATTCATCTTGCATCCTGTTTCTTCTCTGTGCTCTCTAGCTAGTAAAATTCAGTCCAATGTTGACTCTAATCTCTTGCTCTCTCACTTTCTCTCTTTGTTGTCCTCACTTCCTCTGATAATGTCCTCATTAATCTCTTTTGCTGAATCAGCCGCGGTGTGTATTCCAAACAATCAGTGTGTTGGTAATGCCAGGGTTTAGTGTATGTCGCTGGGCTATAAAGCACAGCGCAGCTGTAACGTGACGCTCCAGGCTGGAATTAAATGTTGTGAAGGGCATTTTCTCAGTCTGTTAACGCTGCAGGGCAATGACGGCTCCAGGAATGTACACAATAAATGTCTGTGTGTCATTACAATGAGTTGGAAATGTCACTTTAATCCTTTAAAGTTTGCACCAAGTTTCTTTTTGCACAATGATAATAAAAATTAATGTTTTTTAACAAATGACTGAGATGATAGTCAATTATACAGCAAAATTGAAAATATTAATGAGATTATAAACACTTACTTTTGGTATTGCAGACCCAAACCAAGTGGTGGAGATGGCTCACGCAGGTTTATTACCTCAAATTTAAAAAAATATCTATTTTTGTCACTGAAAGTTAAAGCTGTCTTGTACTCAAGAGAAAGATTAGAGAGCAGCTCTGTGTTTCTCTCCGTTTACCATGACAGGCTGGAAACATCAGGATTCAAGCACCTGTAAAACACAAACACACGGTCATTTACAGAAGAACTCATCATGCAATCACCACTTAGTCTGGAAACATCTCAACACAAAATGTAGCACAATAGTTACTGTATGCCTCGAGAAATATCACCGTTCACGCCTCTGACATTTTGGTTTGTTATATTTACAAAACAATTATACACTAGTTTTAGGAAGTTATAACGCTTAATACGATTTATGTCAAACATGAGTTCAAGGAAGTAAATGCTCTCAAAGGAAAATATAGCTTTAACAACTTTTCTAGTTTTAGTTGGTAATGACGCCTTTATTAAATTATTTAGAAAGAGACAACATGCAGTTAAAACATTAATGACGCCATTGGATACATCACACCAGATTATAACCACACGTTCACAGACGTCTTTCGTCTTTTGCTTAGACTTAACACCTTTAAGTTAATTGGAAGAATTTAAGCTTATGTAGAAAACTTCAATCAACATGGTAACCAATCAGGGTGGAGAAATCGCTGTGGCTGTGCTTCCTGTCAGCACAATTTGCTATACAAGGTTTTAGTTTAAGTGTTATTTTTTGTATTAATTTAAATTAATTAAACAACTTAGTGTCACCTCTCAATGAAATTTGTAGATTTTTTCAAGAAATTGAGGGGCTATAATCTCTTGATTTGCCAGATTGAAGTTTTATTGCTCCTACAATTCCTATAATTAGGTTCAAAAGCATTTTTTCATATACTTTGAAGTTGAATTCCCCTTAAACCTGAGTGTCTATCTTTGAAAGGATGATCATTTTCATTGGGTGCAGGTTTGTGTTTGTGTGATCATCTTCTTCTTTGTTTACTGCACACAGTTGTTGTTCAGCATTTGTTCCAGGTGATGGTGTGTGGGTATCTGTACTGTCAGTGTGCACTTGTTTTGCTTGTTTATTTGCATTACCATGGTTGTCATGTCTGTCGCCAGCATCGCTCCAGCACCCATCAGACGGCATGAATTAACTAGCATGAGAGCTCTGCAGGATCCATTTTAATTTCTTTTTCTTTATCCTTTGTTAGACCAGGAATACCAAAGGTTGAAGGTGGGGATGGAGTCTTTGTTAGCTTCAAATGATGAAAAGGTAAACTAATCTGTTTCCAACTTCAGCTCCAACCTACCTGGGTTCAAAAGACATAATGTTTCTGATTTGTTTTCAACAGGATCGACGTATAGAGGAGTTGACTATTCTGCTTGGCCAGTACAGAAAGATAAAGGAGGTTATCACACTCACGCAGGGTAAGGGTTGCATCTGTCTGAGCTTCTAGAAATTAAAAATCACAAGGAAGCCATGTCTTCTCCTGCAGCCGCCTCTTGCTGCTCATTATGTCTGTAATTTTCTATCAGGGAGTAGTGAAGAGGAGCTAAGTGGCAGTTTGAAGCTCAGAGCCATCACTCAGAAAGCGCACTCTGACATCATGAGATCAGAGGTACTTTACACACATCTGTCCCTTACAACCTGTAGATATTCATATTTGGAGCTGCGAGTTCAAATATTTATCCTCAAATTGTCAATGTTTCTTTTGTTCGTTTAAAAAAATGTTTTGTCTGCAGATGTCATCCAGAGGATCTTCTCCACTCATGCTATCCTCGTCCCCTTTCCAGAGAGAACTGGATTCAAGGTACCAACTCACATCACAGATAAGAACACACACAAACACACACCTACAACATCAGTTAATTTATGTGCTGTTTATTTTAGTTTTCAGAACTCAATGGACACATCGCTGGTGGCCATAGGAGACATGGCTTTCTTAAATGGATCATGGTACGCACTGCTGCAACACACTCAACGTGCATATAAACACAAGCTGATCGATGCTGCAGAAGAAAGACGGATTTCTTTTGTTTTCCAGGCATCGGCGCAGGTTACTCTCCAGCAGCCTGGAAGAGCTGCAGAGTGGATCTTTACAAAAGGTTGGATATTGTGTGCCGTCACTTATTAACTCTCATAATTACAATATACTTAATCAACTAAATTATTTATAAAACTTCTACATCTGCTTCTCTGATTTCACAGTTTACTAACTCAGCTCTCGTTTACTTCAACAGTAACATTCTTTCAATCTGCGTGATCACTAACATGTTAAATCTGTGTGTGTGTCTATGTGTGTGTGTGTGTGTGTGTTTCCATCTTCTTTCGCCTCTCCTGCGTCTGTTGGCTTCAGGCTGTTGAGATCCAGCCAGTTGAAAGTGAATCAGACATAGGGGCAGAGGTACTGATCTGCTGCACGATGACATCCATCCCATCCCTGTACACTTCAGATTTCATATCACATACTCCTGGATCACAAAACAGGAGTGTGTGGGGTGTGAATGCACCTAAAATCCAATGGGCAAAACTTTTTAGCAGTAGTGTACATAAAACCCTAAAACTGAATGTATTTTGCATTTATAAAGTATTTATATTATAAATTATTAAGTTCATTAAGTTCATTTTCAACCATAATTAAAGAAAAGAAAGTAGGGGTAAAAGTGGAAGAAAAAAAAGCAATAAATGAAATAAAATAAAAAGTCCACATTAAAAACATTAAAAAAAGGGGATAAAACTCCTTTAAATGCTTACTGAAAAAAATAACCAAATAGTGCAGCCTAAATATAAATTAACCCATAAGAGCCCGGCGTGACATATTTGTTACATACAGTTCTGAGACATTTTGCTTCAATTTATGGTATAAACTTTGCTTAAAATCCTGTTGAACACAATCTCATTCTTGTCTTCTGTCCCCTAATAGATACCCAGAAACAGAAAATCACATTATAAAATTTTTAAAGAATCACATGGTAATAAATGGTAGATATCCCCACCAAAAAAAATGTAATTTCTTTGTTACATTTTGTTAAAGGGCCAAATAAAGACCTCATATTAAAAAAATTGGACTTTTCTTACCATTTTTTCATGGGTCGGGCCTTTATGGGTTAAATAATTAAATTTATTTTCTCAGGGAAATAATGGATAATGGTATTTTTGAAGCCAGTTTTATTTGCCTTCTAAATCATTTTCCGTTGTCTTTTATAATCGTTACACATGGCAACCACATTTATCCTTTGGACATGAATGGGTGGTTAACAGTTTAGCTAAGAGAAAGGCAGCAGGAAGACAAGAAAGGAAAGATAATGATAATGCAGAGATTTGCTCATTTATAAACTTTATACCACCAGATATGCATTCTGTCTTTCGTGGAAAATGTTTTTATCTGGCTCTCTTGGTGCCATTTGACCACTTGTTCCCACCTTTGAGAGTTTCCTTTGTAAGAAAAAAAGAGGAAATGCCTCCTGTGGACTACAGCCACATACTCTTTATCTCCAAAGACACTCAAATACATAATCATACCATGTCCATACACACACATACATTTACAAAAGGGCCAAGACCTACCTGAAGTGGCTGTCAGAAATGTTTGGCATCAGAACTGCCTTCCAGCTGTTTCTCTCTGCTGGCCTTTCTCTGGTTATTCATTCTGAGCCCCGCTGACTTTGATGCCTGGTCAGATCCTGGCATCATCAGACGTTCACCCTCCAAAGAGCATTCTGTTATGTAACAGAGCGAAAGGCCGAGTCGCTTCATTGCCCCACATTTATCTTGTGATAGACATCAGAAGCTCGGGACACATAAAGCCACTGAGATGTGCACGAAAGCCACGAAGATCAGAGCCAGATAATCAACAAAAGAATACAATAATGTGCCCATCTTAAGATATTCAAATTTATTTAGAAGAACATCATGAATTTCATGAATTCTGAGTACATAACACTAAAAACTGTGGCAGTTGCAGCTTTTTGCAGACATTATGGTAATTTATGTGAAAGAGAAGGCTTAAAGATTAATGTACTGTCTGTTTTTTTGCAGAACCCCCATATGGAGCTCAGTAAGTACCAGACTCTGCCGGGAAAACTGAGTAAAAAGAGTGAACCGAGGGCTGAGCTGAACGGCGACAGAGGGAGAGACGAGTATTTGTCTCCTGTCCAGCTGTCTCCTGCTCACAGCCATGAANCAGAGGGAGAGACGAGTATTTGTCTCCTGCTCACAGCCATGAGAAGGACTACAGTCTCAGTGAGTTTCTGCTTCTTTTAAGGAGACCTTTTACTGACTTTTAAGACCAACATGATCTGCACAACTTCTTACTGCTTGGCTGTAACGAATAAATCTGTGCTTTGGAGTATTACAGTACACTTATTTAGTTTCTTGCCTAAAATTAGATGCACTCTTGTGTTTGTATGTAAAGCCTGTATGCTAGCTTAGCTTAACATGGTCATTTTCTAAGCCATCTGAGTTATTAAATAACACATACTTTTTTATTGCCTAAGAGATGAAAAACTTTTAACCCTATGACAACCATCATAGTATTTTACGGCCTGGGTATTTAATAATCACGTTATGTTGTTTCTGTGTGTTCTTCAAGTATTTCTGTCTTAATGCTGTATTTTTTTTTTTATTATTAAGAATATCCTTCTGTCCATGTAAACACATAGTCATCCAGTGCTAACACCTTTAGTGTTATTTAACCCCTTAACACATGGCTCAAGAAATAATGGGCAGATTATTTTTTATTAAGTTTTTATTTAATCTTTTACAAAATGTAAAATATTATTAATAATAAATTGCATATATTTGGCATTTCTTTCCATGTTATGTCAGTTATTGTAGTGTAAAGGGTATCCACCAGGGGAAGAAGACAAGTATCAGATTTATACAAAAGGGTTTTTAGCAAAGATTTTCCCATTAAGTGATGCAATAGGTCTCAGAAACTGCACATGGGGTAAGGGGTTAAATAGCTAGCAGGTTTCTGGTTGGGCAATGTAATTACCATACAAATATGAAAGTGGTATCAAATCTCTTATTTAAATATAAGAAAATGAGAACATTTCCTTAAATGTGACAAATGGTTATTTATATGAACAGATCTTTTAACATAAGAGAAGAAAAGATCTATGAATTCTCCATGCTGATTAGCTCTTTTTTTAACTAACTTTGCCTCACCTGCTTCCTTTTCTCCTCCTGTCTGCTTTGCTGTCGTATTTCTCTTTTTGCTCTTTGTGTTCTGGCGGCAGTTCGTTGCAGGAGTGCCAGCGCTCCAGCTTTAGGTACTGTACGCTCTCAAAGAAATGTCAACACACTTCCAGGAGAATCCCCTCAATACGCTAATATTCACACTCTGCAATCACACAAACGCACTGTTTGACAAACAAAAACGCTGATCTCCTGAACAAAACAAGATTTTCCCAGTCACAGGAAAGCCTCAGAGGTGAGCAGAGTCAGGCTGAGTAACTGTTTTCACTGAGGATCAAGCTTCCCCAAAGCCAAGATTAAAAGGACTCACTCATGACTCATGATGAGAGCTTTCGAAAATGAAGCCTAGCTTTTTAACATCCACATTTGCTGAAACTAACGTGCACTTTAAGCTAAAAGGCATGAAAGCAGATAGCCGCCCATTCTATGTCGGCTACTGCAGAGCCAGAGCTTAAAGCAGGAGGGTAATCAGACGGATGGGAGAGGGTGAGGAGTGCAAGCTTAAAGGATGTGTGCAGCTCAGCCAGCTAAGGTGTCCCAAAGTAAACAAAGAAAGATGCAACCTGAAATTCCCCTTCGCTCCTATGGTTTCATGCAGCCTGCTCATCAATCCAGAGACAGATAGTAGGTGATAAAGCAAACAGAGAGAAGTGAAAATAAAAAAGTCACCTACCCCAAACACTTTGATGTCATGGTACCAAAAAATGAAGAAAGAAAATAAAGTGTAGGATCCTCTGGGTGTGGGATTATGATTTCCTCCAGTAAGTTATCACATCAGTGTCCAAAACATTAATAAACACTATAATACTATACTGTTGGAAGATGTAAAAAATTACTTCTAATTTTTATATAAACACATGAACTTAATCCCATCTGAGTTTCAGGCATAGTTAAGCACACGTCTGAGGCTTGAACATGTATACAACATTATTATAGATGAAGTCAGTGTGACTAATGCTGGCCTTTGCTTTTTTCTGCTTGCTTTCTTCTTACCTCACTAACCTCCTCTGCCTCAGGATCTCCAGGAAAACATGACCTCTATGATGTTGGTGGGTACCGAATATCAGCTGTACAGTTGTGACTGTTATTATGCTGACAACAGTGATAATGTTGGAAGTTTGAGTCCATGTGAAGTAAAATAGGTTATTTTCATCTTTAATCACATTCAATACTAAAAGTGACTAAGTTTTTTTTCTTTTTTCTGCCCTTGAACATGAATTTAAGGAAGAACAATCGAATTCTGTGAGATTTCTCCAGTTAAACAACTTCCTTTCAAGTTATTTATACTGACTACAGGTCCCCCATCCAAAGTTCCAGCAGCCCAAAGTGTTCGCTGCTGTCTTGTGTCTCTGTGGTCATTTTACCTGTTATTGCATTTATTTAATGCCTGTGTGTAGCTGGTTTGCATGTCTTTTGTGTTTGTTTTGTAAGCTTGTGCATTATTTTTTTACTTATTGTGCATGTTTGTAATCATTGCGAGTCAGAAATTTCCGATCTGGATATAGTTTTTATTTTTTGTGAGTTTCTGTTTAACCCCAGCCAGTTTTCTTGCAGATGCTTTGTGTCTTTGTAATTAGTTTACATCTATTTTTTGGTCATTTTTCTGTCTGTAGTTGTTTAGGTTTTTTTCTTTTAGATTGTTTCTCATTGTATGTGACCCTTTTGTTGTCTATCTTTCTGTAATTTTTTATTTTATTTTTTTTATTATTTTTATTTGCTACTGATGTGATCATTCTCTTTTTTCTGACATATGTAGTTAAAAAGAAACGAGTGTTTGGCTTGACCCGATATGACCCGTAGTTCTTATTTGTAATTCCTCCCTTATGATCCAGTGGAAGTTTGAGATATACAAAATTATTGTTACTAATTACTGATCTCCATTAAATAATCCTAACCAGGTTATTACATAAAAAATAGGATATCAATGCCATTTATTTTTTGTTCTTCCCCCAAACAGGTAAATCTCAAATATGTGTTTAAACTGGGGCTGATGCTCAAATTTTCTGGTACATTCAAAGTCAAAGCACACTAATTAACTCCTCTGTGACGGTGTCCTCGTGTTTATGTTTGGCAGGGCGTCCAGAGAAATTGGAGGAGTGTCTGCTGTCAGACCAGTCCCCGCTGTCCTCTGGAGTGGACTCTGGACAACAGTCCCCGGTCTCACCGGAGAGCAGGAAGGAACACAGAGGCATTAAGAAGCTCTGGGGGAAGTAAGTTTTGAAGCTGCAAAGTGTGTACTTGTCACTCTGAACATGGATTTCTTTCATGGATCTTTCTGTTGTCTCCAGAATTCGTCGCAGTCAGTCAGGCAGTCCTGTCCAGGTCAATGACCCAGAGCTGGGAGACTTCAAGAGAGGAGGCTTCAGGGCCACAGCTGGGCCACGATTGGCCCGTCCGGGGAAAACACGGTACATGGGCACTGATACACCAAATTCTGCATGTTGAGAATAATCTCTCCATGTTGGATTATTCAGTTGAAGTATTTAATAAACAGAACATTATCACAAGGAGCCCCTCTTTCATTTATTGAATTTTTCTTATTTCTTTGTGACAGAGATCTAAAGTTACCATTTTCTAAGTGGAGCAAAGAGCAGGTGTGTGACTGGCTGGAGGACATTGGACTCGGCCAGTACGGCCATGTTGCTTGCCACTGGGTCAGCAGCGGTCAAACGCTGCTGTCGGCCACCCCCCAAGACCTAGAGAAGGTACACGCACACACATATCACCACTTTGTTAAAAGTAATGCATCTAGGACATCAGGATATCTGTTGATATCTGCGGAAATAATCTTCCGTCCAACCCGTCACATTTTTAGTTCTACCTGTCTGGTTAAAGTCATTGTCTGTCCGTCTGCCTGATATTTAGTAACGCCTGTCTCTGCTTTTCAACCTGCTCTTTAGTTTCGCCTGCGGCCTTTCTGTCTCTGTCGTCATTTTTAGTGAGATGATTAACCTGACTGTACACTTTCTTTTTCAGGTGCACAGGTAGCTTGATGAAACAGTCACTTCTAATTCTCTGTCTGCAGGAGATGTCGATCAAGAATCCACTCCACAGGAAGAAGCTGCAGTTGTCCATCAAGGCGTTTTCCAGCAAACAGGCGGAGAGGTCTGCAGAGCTCGACTACGTCTGGGTTACTCGTACGAAATCTCTCACACACACTCTTCTTCAAAAAAAAAATTATCCTGATGGGGTTATTTATTGAGATCTGTGCTGTTTTTTTTTCCCAGGTTGGCTTGACGACATCGGCCTCCCTCAGTACAAAGACCAGTTTAATGAAGGAAGAGTTGATGGACATATGCTCCAGTACCTCACTGTGGTGAGTTTCCAACCAGTAAAAACATCTATATGATTTAAAATTAATTTACAGAAAAAAAACAGAATAATACACACTCCGGGCCACTTTATTAGGTCCACCTTGCTAGTACTGGGTTGGACCAACTTCATACTAACATGATGGCATCACACAGTTGCTGCAGATTTTTCAGCTGGACATCCATGTTGCAATGTGTCATCAGAAGTTGCTACACTGTGGTCATAAAGGGATGGACATGGTCAGCAACATCAGGTAGGCTGTGGTGGTTAAACCAGGCCACGTTGATATTAAGGAGCCCAAAGTGGGCCGAGAAAATATCCCCCACGCCATTACACCACCATCAGCCTGAACTGTTGATGCAAGGTAAAATGGATCCATGTTTTCATGATGTTGCATCTGAATGTGGAGCTAAACAGAGACTCATCAGACCAGACAATGTTTTTCCATCTTCTATTGTCCAGTTTTGGTGAGTCTGTGTGAATTGTAGCCTCAGTTTCCTATTCTTAGCTGACAGTAGACACCCGGTGTGGTCTTCTGCTGCTCTACCCCGTCTGCTTTAGCCCATCTGCTGTTCTGCATATCTTGGTTGGAACCAGTGCTTATTTGACTTCCTGTTGCGTTTCTGTCATCTCCAATCAGTTTGCCCATTCTTCTCTGACATCAAAAAGACATTTTGGTCCAGATAAACTGCTTCTCGCTGGATATTTTCTCTTTTTCAGACCATTCTCTGTAAACCCTGTAGATGGTTGTGTGTGAAAATCCCAGTAGATCAGCAGTTTCTGAAATAAAATTCATTAAATCTCCTTCAGCCATCTGCTGATGCTCAGTTTGAACTTCAACAAGTTGTCTGGACCATGTCTGCATGAGTAAAGGCACTGAGTTGCTGCCATGTGATTGGCTGATTAGTTGTCTGTGTTACAAGCAATAGAACAGTTGGACCTAATAAAGTGGACGGTTAAAGTATTTAACAANACCTAATAAAGTGGACGGTTAAAGTATTTGCTTCATTGTGATTTAAAAAAAACATTTGTCACTTTATTTAGCTGTATCTGCACTCATCTTTATTCTCTCCATCTTAGAATGACTTGTTGTTCCTCAAAGTGACCAGCCAGCTGCACCACCTGAGCATCAAATGCGCCATTCATGTTCTCCATGTCAACAAGTTCAACCCTAACTGCCTCAAACGAAGGCCCAACAATGAGGTAAAGATTCATCAGAGCCAGGAGTGTGTGAAATGACGCTTCTTCTGATAAGCAGCTTAAAACTTTTCCCACTAACATTTATTAAATTAGACTTTGTACTATTCATGCATGCAGTTACTGTAACTGTGGTACAATTCTGTGTTTAGAGTCCATATTATGCTCTTGTGAGAGCCAATCGAGGCTGAATGCTTTACTGTCATTTAATGTTTTCATTCTGTCCATTAATGCAGCATCTCTTGTACCCATTTCTGACACTTTATTTTATCTAATAGCATCTACTGAAAGTACAAATTACAGGTTGT
>CM047984.1:5353007-5379497 GCA_026261665.1 Melanotaenia duboulayi | reverse complement strand
ATATATGTGTGTTTTTTTTTTGTTTTTTTGCATGCTTTAAAAGTCAAAAACAACTTCGTATTTTATAAAACATAGGAGCAAATATTCTAAGGAATTGTTCAAAGGCATATCCTTTACTCTGTGTACAGGATATTTTAGGTGGCGCTGACTATGTTTACATAAACTGGCTATTACAACTATTAATTTATTTGATCTGATCTAGAAAAGACAATATTCTGATCAATTTTCAATGATTGCGCCCATATAAAGTTTGAGTATTTACATTAGGACTTTGATTTCTCTTTGTAAACCTCAGCCTTCCCGTACTGAACCTAGTGTCTGTGTTGTCCAGTTTTATTTAAGCAAACAAGCAAGCTGATAAATAAAAAGAAGTCAGAAACAGGAGACCATGTACTTAGAAAAACAGCCCCGAATTTGCTCAAAATGGCCATGTCTTATTCAGTATCATATCTTTTTGGATTAATATTGCATTTTTTACTAATCTGAGCTGCTCTGCTTTACTTTATGCTACATTACTGCAAAGCTGTTTATTATATTATTAAAGTGCACAATCAAATATTAAAACAGCTGTAAATGTTACTGTAGTGCAAATATAAACATATTTAAAAACTCAGTTCTTGGTAAATGTTCCAAAAATTTTTAATCACTAAGGCTCTACATCTGTAAATTACACTGAGCTCCATCTTCCATCAAAAACCTATTCGTTCTTGACTCTTTCTTGGCTACCTGATTGTTGAACAATGGTGGCGTGTATCACAGTTCCTTCTGAATTATCTTATTTTGCTCAGAAAGGTTTTTGACTGAGTAAAATGCTAAAGGGATATAGAAGTGGTAGCTGTAATAATAATTACATGGAAAATTATTGGAAAAAAGCTCGTATGCTTTTTTTTTTTTATAATCTCCTTTATTTTGGTAATACCAGATTATATTTCTTAAAATGAAAGAAGGAAGTGCCACGGATCATTTTTAATACTTCAGTCATCTTCATTTTAATTGGGATTTATGTAGATAAAAATAAGGACAACATATAAGCAGCAGCACATTCAGTCTTTGTCTTTTTCAAAATACCAATTTGCAAACATTCTGTAGTTTCACCATAGCTCTAGTATTAAAGCAACACTGCATGTTTCTGACCTTAAAACTTTGTCTTTCTGACTCGTTTTGATGGTGCTCTCGCATTAGTTATGCACATTCATGGAGCCATCTTTGCCCAGCAACGTCCCAAGGCTGGGAGACTGCATGTTTTTTGTTTTTTTTATTCCAGCCTGTTGCATCACTTTACAGCTGTGTAGCTTTACGGCACCATGTCACACAGCAACAGCTGGATATCAGCGTCTGGCCATTTTTAAATGTGCACATGCATCATTCATCAAAGAAACACACAAGGACATTATGAGAGAAACTGAGGAAAAGAAACATAGAAAGTGACAGAGCAAAAGACAAGAGTCAACATCCGACAGACTTTCACTGGCTAGAGAGCCCAGAGAAGAGACAGGATGCAAGACGGATGCTGAATTAGCTGTCGTTAGGGGGCCACAGTGTGAAAATCTACCATAGTTTATCAGTGTTGCTTTAAAGGTGCAGCGTGTAATAAAAACATAGTTCAATGACGATGAAATTAATATATCACTAAAAGTGTTTCTAGTGGTAACTGATCACTTTGCTAAAATAACTGTGATGTTTCTATTGTCTTAGAATGAGCCATTTATATCTACTTTCCACATCTCCACATACATGGCAGCTGTAATATTTGTATCAGTATTTTTACTACAATGTCTCTGAATGAACGAACAACTCTGTGTGTGAAATGAGAACCCTCCGAACTTTAAAACTGCTCTACCCGCTTTGTTTGATAGGTGCTAGAGCACCGTTTGGGAAAAGTAACGCTTGTACATAGACACCTGTTATTGCTGCACTTGACACCACTGTATCCACTCACAGATGAAAACATGTTTGTTTGAAAAAATTTTGGCCACTGATGTCCACCATCCATTCACTTTTTGGCATTTCAAGTAATCTCTATGCTCTTTACCACTAGATGTCACTAATTCGTACAGTTGGATACTCTTTGTAGTGCAGCAGGCTTTGTCCTAATTCCTTATAAATGACCTTTACCTTGATTTTGTAACCTGGTGACATTATTGGATTAAGGTTTTACCCTTTTAAATGTGTTTTCCTCCCAGTTTGTGCCATCAGTTTCCTGTTATTTTTCTGCTAAATTTGCTATGAGTCTTTTGCAACTTGGTTGTGTAAAATCTTCAAAAAATTAATAATAAAACTAAATATGTATTCCTGTGTTTTAGTGTCAGTTCACTCCCAGTGAGGTAGTCCAGTGGTCCAACCACCGAGTCATGGAGTGGCTAAGATCTGTGGACCTGGCAGAGTACGCTCCCAACCTGAGAGGCAGCGGTGTGCACGGAGGGCTAATAGTGAGCAAGTTAAAACATAAAGTTTTTGGAGGAAAAATGCTACAAGCCCAAAGAAAGCATATTACATCCTGTTTTCTTTAACAGATGCTGGAGCCTCGGTTTAACTCTGACACACTGGCCATGCTACTGAACATCTCTCCACAAAAAACACTGCTGAGGCGCCACTTAAACACCAATTTCAACAGCCTGGTGGGAGCTCAGGCTCAGCAAGAGAAGAGGGAGTATGCTGAAGCAGTGGGTTACACCCCACTCAGCATCACAGCTAAAGTCAAGGTAAGAAAATAAAAGAAAAGCCACTATTATACAGCTGGGGATAGCAGAAATAGTAGTGAGAGACAATCTATGCTGCATTAAGAGAGCATGCACACACAGTTAGCCTTTCCTCTCTTACTTTGTGTCAGAGAAAACACCTTAATCTGTGGTGAGACCTCGGTAGCCAGCTCAGTTTAATCTCTGAGCCCTTCACTGTGTTTAAGCCTGTGAGAGCAGAGTGAACGGAGGGCTGTTTGGCTTCTCCTCACAGCTCTAAATACCCTGCCATCGCTGCAGCCTCAGCTCTAAGTCCCTCTGTGCTCTGCTCAAGAAAAATTGAAGAATAATCTACCCCAAAAACACAATCCACACTCACAGTCGACCATTTTCTCACCTTGAACACGAAGGTCTTAAATTTCCTAAGCTGCATGTGCAGTACATATTCATGTGGACCAATATAGGCTTGTGTGCTTAACAAACCGCAGATCTAAAGAACACAAAAATAGATTGTTTATGTGTGTGTATGTGTGTGTGGATTTCCTCCCCAGGGCCATCCGGCTTCTAAATGATATCCTGTAGTGCTTTGTGATAATATCATAGTGGCTTTTGTCAGCAAGAGCAAGCTTAGAGGACACAATTATAGAAGCTGCTGTCTGTCGCTGCCTGGTATCACTTTCTAGGCTGCAGAGCAGAGAAAGTTCAGATGCTAAAAAGCACCATTTACAGATTTAAACGCAGCATGTTTTACCTGCTAATAACACCATGCTGTGTGAGTAGAAACTTGGAAAAATCTTCTTTGTATCTATTTGGTCTGTGCTGCATTTATAATTTAACTGAACCAAACCAGAGTTCATATTGTTTGTTGAGTAATGTTCTGCACCATACGGTTCGGTACAGCTTTCCACTGCTTCGTTTACCATTACAGATGGTACCATCCCATGCTTGGTAGGATCAGCTGTTTATCAGCACAGCAACACAGATACAACTTTGCTTCATCTTCTTATAATATAACACTGATTCATCCAATGTTTTTATTCAAAGTGAGATATAAAGGAGTGACTGGCTGAGTTTTAAATACAAAGTCTCTCTTGTAAATGAGACTGTGTCTCAGTGGGACTGCCTGTATAAATAAAAGTTAATAAAATTATGAGTGAGTGAGTGCTGCAGAGCTCTGCTCTGTCAAGAAAAAACTGTCAATATCACCTCTTAATGGCCGCTCAAAATCCCATAAACAACCAATATAAACACAGAAAAATAAATGTTGTAGCCTAGCACCTCCAACCATTTTAGCAAAACACTGAAAATCAGGTCATACATGTTTCCAGTGCAAAAACAGCTGTTGTCTGTTGCTGCACATTTGGTTCATCTGAATTGAAGACAGCTGTTTTCCTGCTTCATGAATTTAGGCTATCTGATGTAGTGGAAAAGAATCAGTAATATCACTGACTTATATAAGTCGTGATGATAAAGGGATTGTTACAACTTTAAAAACCTTCTCCCTTCATAGCAGAGCAGATTATAATTATCATTAAATATATGACAATATATTCATGTACCAATGACCATGAGGTCGATGGTTACCCATACTTAAGGCCCATCATACTTTCATATATCCCTTACACTGTCATGGTTGTTAGCCAGTGCATCCATATTTCAGCAACAGCAAGCATGCCGACTGTGGAGGAGATCATGATAATCTACATTTTCAGGGAGAGACATATAGAGAGGCAATGCAGTAGACGGCGGTGGTCTGTGGCCATTAAATACAGCACTGCTTCTTCTTTGTTCCTTTCGTGGGTCGTACGTCATCTATACCACTCATTACTGCCCCACGCCTTCTGGTGGTCCTGCTCCTTATCTTATCTGCAAGGGTCCCAACAAATGACAAAATTCCACATGTAAATGACGCAGACGACAAATGAAATTCTCCATATCCATGTTTAGTGTAGAGCATAAATGGGCCTTTACCTGTAATCTCATTTGTAAAACAGTGTGAAAAAACTTTTTTTCTTCTTCATTATCTTCTTTTGCTACAGCCAAAGAAGTTGGGCTTCTCCAACCTGACTCACCTGAGGAGGAGACGATCGGATGAGTCCACAGACTACGTCTGTCCCATGGAGTCGTCCTCGTCTCAGTCGGGCCAGTCCGCTGTGAACGGGGTGCAGATGCGTCCATACGCTGGCTTCAGAGGACTGAGCCCCATATTGGACAGAGAGCCTGCCAGGGACCAGGTGGGGCTTGAGGACAGCAAAGATGACACATCACCATGACAACAACAAGGCTATGCTGTGTCAACACCATGGACAACTATGCTGTCACACTTGCCATCAGCCAATCAGCTGCTACTTTGCTTCCTTTGCTTGCAGCCCATAATACCTCAACCCATCCCTTTCCTGCTTCCTGAAACCCCGCCCATCAGCCCAACCCTGTGCCTTACTCTTGCAGAGATGCCCAGATAAACTCGTCTGACTGATTCCCAGTCAGCTGCTCATCATGCTGCAGGGTGACCTCAGACCATGAATCTAGCACACTTGAAGTATTTTGGTTTAGCTTCCAGTCAGATGCCTCACTAACCCAACCTCAGCCTCAAACCTGTGCCATGACCCTAACCCATCACATCACGAGAGAACGCAGACTCTCTCTGGATTCCTGTGACATCATCTTCTGTAACCCACAGTATATATATTTCTTACTGTACATTTTGAATCCATTTACACACCACAAGAAGATTATTTTATATTTGAGAGTCAGATATTGCATCATTTAACATCTTGGATTTTTTTTCTACCAGTTAGAATCCAGTTCTGTGACATAGCTGAGATGAAGTTGTGCAATATTTGCATAAAATCACAGATTGATTTTATTTAATATTTATGTCACTGCAGAGCAAATGATAAATAGCATGTTTTGTTTGATACCTGAGGTGGTGTTTTTCTTTGTTTTTATCTTAAATTGTTATTTTCATATTTGAATGTAATAGTATTTTTTATAGCAAAGAAAATCTGCTAAAGGAAGCTCACATGTGCTCATGTAAATGTCAAAAGATTTAACTAAACATTTAATAAACAAAATTATGTGTGTATAGTTGGTTTCATTTTTTTTTCTTTTCTCAAGACAAAAGGCTGTAATTATCAGCGCAGAGGTGTCATGTGTGGAGACATGAACTGTAGCATGCCTCAGTAACCTGCATCAACCACTAACCTGCTTTCATTATCATCATTCTCACCATCATGGTGGCTGTCATGGCTGTTTATGACACCAGCTTCACCCTCGTCTCACCAGTCCAAGCCAAGATGGCTGATGACCATCACCATGGTAACCCTGTTAAAGGTGGAAGTGCATGTTTTCAGTATGTACCCACAGGTACAAACATCACGCATTCAGTCAGCAGTTTAACATAAAACGTTCATACACGAATGCACACATATGTATTGCAGTCTTCACAGGATTAAGAGAGTCATTAGTGTCTAACTGAAAGCACAGCATGTGTGAAATTGTGACTTGTAATGGGTGTGTGTGTGTGTTGCAGATGGCGAACGCAGAGAGTACCATTTTGCAAATAGAAGCTTTGTCTGAAAGCATCAACAACCTCACAGTAAGCACCACCACACACAAGCTGCTGGTTAATGACTCGTGCAGCTTGCTGCTTGTTGCACAATTTTTAGTCTCTTTCACAGAAATCTGCAGATTCTCTAAAGTGATCAAACTCTCTCATACTTATTTTATTTGATGCTGTTTTCATACAGCTGTGCTTCTTTTGCTTCTGTTTGCTAAAGTTATGACAGCAACTGAACCACGAGGCTTTTGATAACAGTTTTGAAGATTTTGGAGAGAAAAATGGAGAGAATGTAAAACAAAATATTACACATGCTTTATTATTATTTCAGTATTCAGTCAAAAAATTGAATCATTGTTAAACTTGAGTGCATCACATGGTACATGCATGACTGGCTTGGGATCAGTTTACTTCATACTGTATTGCCCAAAAGGCAGACAATATTAAAGTTTCTATTTTTTGTTTAATAGATGTTAACCCTCTTAGCGCCAAAATGCAAGTACAAAGCCATATCTCTTTCCACCGCAAGGTGGCAGACATATGAATCCTAAATGTAACACAACCATTCAAAGTTTATAGGCAAATTGTGAGAAAGCATGCAACATAACGCTTTTTCACTGCTGATTAGGTACTTTCACAGCTATTGGCCATCTCTGAGGATGACGATGGGTCCTTTAACGACAGAGAAAGTGATGCTTCTGTTGGAATTTATGGTGCATCCATTCATAATAATAACACACCTGAAGCATCAGATGTGGGAAATGACAACTCTGAGACTACCTAAATTAGGCTGGGAAGGCTAAATTTGAATATTTAGGAGGGTTTGTGGATGTGGTCGAGGCAGCAGGGGTGGAAACAGCAGCATTGAAATTCCTGTGGGAGCAGCATAGGTCCAGATATCGATGATGATGACTGTGTGTGTGTGTGTGTGTGTGTGTGAAAAATGAGGAAGTGCATAACCAGTGGATTAGACGCATTGATGAGACAACTCTGAATTTTGGAAACTAAGATCAGATAAATACTAAACCTAATGATTTTATCTGTATTTTATATAAATATATAAAGTCACAGTTTATAGTAAAAGTTATGGAATCTAATGCGGCCTGTGATGCCTCAATATGAAATAAGATGGATAATTTTACTGCCATCATAAACTCTGGTTCATATGCACCTTTTTCCTCATTTACAATATGTCTTTAAAACTTTGAAAACTCTGGCGCCTAAAGGGTTAATTCATCCATAAATAAATAATCTCACACGAAACGAGATTTCTCTCCTAGTCTTGATTGATAACAGTAAATCAAAAACTGATCCCAGCTCAGTTGCAAACATCTCCCAAGCTTTCTATCCCAATCCCATGATGCTTTGCCTCCAGTACCTGCTCAGCCGAGATGAGCTTCGGAAGGAGCTGCGGCGGTCTCAGACGGCGCTGGTCTGAGGGACGATGGCCCAACGCTGTTGGCTCACTAATGCTGTCAAACGACCACAGAGACCTCCAGCAGCCTGCCTGTCTCACACCTGAACTGCACCTCATGCCCCAGCCTAACACTGCAGCATTGAGCTGGTTACATTTACCTCCTCTGGCTGCTGATTCCTCATGTAACACCTGCAACTGCACTGTAGATACAGAGGACTCAGAAACACAAATGGACCCACAACTTGTGGATAACAATCAATAGCCACTGCTACTTAGAAGCCATTATGGACTTATTTCTACTTTTCTTGTTTCCCTATGCAATACACACTTTGATGGTCATACTAGCTGAGCGCTATGTATAATGTGTTGGTGAGTTGGGTGGAGGGACAAGGACAGATAAACTGAAATCTGTTTTTGAGGCGCCTTGAATGCATCATCACTATCTTTTAGCGTTTTGTTATCAAAACTAACAGGAGCCTGGCCAGGGCTCTAAGTGGTCTGACTGGCCTACTTGCCAAAAAAATTAAAAATAAAAATAATAAAAAATCATGATGAACTACACTAGTGCAGGGAATTGGACTTCCTGGCACTGTGTTGCACCCACAGACAATTTGTTCTTGTCAGTCCCTAATGATAATGGTGAAAAATTACTAATAAAGTTACATTTTTTTAATAATAAATACGAGCAAAGCACATGGAGTAGGAACAGCTGGGAGGCAGAGGAACGTGATGGACTGGGATAATAGAGGAAAGGGGGAGCAGAAAGGGACCTTTTTTTAAAATAAAAGCACATCCGGATGAGGTGGGAAATGTGGGAAACGAGCAGCAGCAGTCAGCAGCGACAGCAGGTGAGTTCACGGTTTAGAATGATACCGGTGAGATAGCTGATGTGTTACAAGCTGCCAACTTTTATCTGAACTAAATGGTCACTAGCTAAGATTCTCCATGAATAGTGATAACGACCCTGGTGCTACTGTACCTGCTGTAAAAAACTTCTTACATCTTTAATTTCTGTGGTTTGTTGTGGTTCTTTGTGTGTCATCAACCCAAACAGAAAAGCTACTGAATTTTTCAATCTTGGATATACAGGAGATTTTATATTGAATTTTCTGGTATAACTTAGATAAAATATTGGTTAATAATATGTCCTGAACTGACACGTGGATGCAGATGAGCCACCTTTTCGACTTAAACAGTGTGCAGTGTGTTTATCTGGTTGTTAAATGATCTGATTGTGGCGTTTTACTTTTTTACTGCATAAAATATTTGGTCGGTCCTGTTGAACCAAATATATCTCTACATGCTGCCTAAAAGTTTAGGAACCCCTCTATATAGGAATCCAGTTGTGACTATTATATTTGGTGAAGTTAGGGGAGAGAAAGAACTGGACTGGTGGCTGATAGTTTTGTGTGAATGCTGTTCTACATGGAATAATGAGTTTGGATAATAACTTAACCTGTATGTGCACACTTGCACAATACATCTTTCACAGGGAAAGAGAAAGGGCAAAATAACTGATGTTATTCAGAAACCAGATGCGGCCTTGTAAATTCTTTTTATTGTGTTGAATCATTTTGAATCGCATCGGCAGGGGGCTTCACTGGTTAGAGTATCGTATCGCTAGCGGCGTATCGAGATGCGTATTGAATCGGCCTCAGTGGTGGGGATTCACATCCCCAGTGTACACCTCATTTTATTGGTCAAAATAGTCCCCGCAAACGGCTGGGAAGGATTTACAAGTCATGGTGTG
This sequence comes from Melanotaenia duboulayi, assembly GCA_026261665.1. Taxonomy (NCBI): domain Eukaryota; kingdom Metazoa; phylum Chordata; class Actinopteri; order Atheriniformes; family Melanotaeniidae; genus Melanotaenia; species Melanotaenia duboulayi. The sequence continues at coordinate 5,370,093 of CM047984.1, read as the reverse complement.
TGTATAATGAGAGAGCGATAAAATGTAATTGTAAGACAAATTGCAAATTTAGCCTGTTTCAGACTCGATAGAAGTAGAATTGAATGCATTGATCATTAATGGATATTCCTCCATTTGATTCAGTTTGCATTCTTTGCTGGCTTGACTGTACTGGGGCGTACCAGTGCAATAAAGTTCTGTACTGGGATGCCCTTTGGGCCCAGTTGAAGTGGTGAGGATGGCTTAGCTCTTACCCATGCTGAAGAAATGCTTCTTCTCCAGAACACTGATAAAGGTTACTGGTGGGAACCTGTGTGGAGTTTGCATCTTATTCCCATGTATACGTGGATTGTCTCCCAGCTTCCTCTCAGTCTAAAGACTTGCTTGTTATGTTAACTGGAGCCTCCACATTCTGACAAGGCATGAGTGTGAGCCTGATTGAGTTTTGGTCTCTTTGTGTTGGTCCTGTGCTGAACTAGTAGCTGCTGGGATAGGCTCCAGCCCCCCATGACCTTGTACTGGAATAATCTGTTGTAAAAACCAGACTTAATAAATTATCCCATTATCATGTTAAAAACATGCAAGTATGACCGCTCTCGGCTTCCATAGTATCCCCACCATTGCTATTGGATTTAAATAATTTTGTTGGCAACTGTACAGGTCTTGTTAATATAAAGAGCTTTCTTTTATTTTAACATTGGGAAGGAAACAAAGCTGAAACACAAAGTGAAATGTTTTTCAGAGATTATTAAACGGCAAAAACATAAAAAAAAATTTAAAAAACACAAAAAAAAAACAAAGCAAGTAACTAAAATGCCTTTATTCTATGGCACCTCTATGGTCTCTGACAAAAGCCAGTGGGATGAAACATATTGGTGTTTTCACAGGTCAATATGACTATGCCTCGATCCAAAGAGCACCTCGGACAAGAACTGATGAATCCAGGAAGCGCTCCTACTGAAAGATGTTTTGAAGTTGAAATTGATTCTTCGACATTGCTCAACGAAACATGAACTTCCAGGCACAGAATGAAAACTTATCTCTGTGTCCGGACAATACTGGTGGTTTAGGAGTAAGTCCTTTTTAGTAAGTAAGTAACTTCTTGATTTACCTTTCAAGCACAACCTCAACTTAACGTGCCTCACACAAAAGAAAAACGGTTTTAAAATTCCATTCAAACATTACAATAGTGGTTAAATGATCAATACATTACATACATAAAAATTAATACATACAATATAAAGCTATTAGTCAATGGAGTAAAACTATACTAAATCATATTTTAAAAGTAAATGAGATTTAAAAAAAACAAACAAAAACTAACTGATTGCAAAATGCTGCGAAAGATACAGGGCAGACTTTTACCCAAGCAAGGTCTAGCTATAGATGCTTTATAAAAGGAAGGTTTTTAAAAACAAGTAGAGATGGAGTCTGAATCTAGAACTCTGACTGGGAGCTGGTTCCACAAACCATGAAACTTGAAGTTTTTAAGGTAACATGTAACAAGACCATTAAAATGTTAAATCTAATCTTGGAAGAGAAGAGAAGCCAGGACTGTGGAAATGTGTTCTCTTCTGTTAAACCTCATCAAAACTCTTGCAGTAGTATTTTGGATCAGTTGGAGGCTGTTTAAAATAGACTTAGCACAATCTACAAATACAAAATTACAATAATCTAATCTGGAAGTGACAAATGCATAGAAAAATCTTTCCGCAACACTAAATCGTCCTGATTTTTGCTAAATTATTTAGGTAAAAGAAGGCAGTTTAAATAAATAAATAAATAACACCAAGGTTTCCCACAGTTGTACTCGAGGTCCCAATGAGAACTTCTACAGAAAATAAATGACTAAATCTTCTCCTGAGGTGTTCGGGTCCTTGGGCAAAAATCTCAGTTTTTTCTGAGGTTAATAACAGCAAGTTTGTGGTCATCCAGTTGTTTGTTGTTAAACATCTTTGTAATACAGTTAGTTAATTGTTTCATCTGGTTTCATTGATAAGTTCAACTGAGTATCGTCTGCATAACAGTGAAAGTTGGTCCTATATTGCCTAATAATGGCACCCAGTGTAAGCATGTATAAAATAATAATGGACAGAGCACTGAACCATGTGGAACACCATATTTAACTCTGGTCGAGTGATGCTGTTCCTCAGCTGAGAGTCCTCAGATCAGTTTCACTGAATCAGTTACAGATTCATGAGAAATGTTTGGTGCTTTAGATGCTAAACGGATAATTCATTGACTTGGTTTTTTAGATGACAACTTGTGATTTCTTTATACAGCTCACCTAAATTTTTCTTTCTTTTTTTGTTGTTGTTTTGGGGGGTAAAGCATGGAAAAGATAACACTTAAGTATACATACTTAAGTATACATTTAGCAATTAAATAGACATATTGTTTATGGAAACTGGTGCTGACATACATAGAGCCAAGTCACATTGTTTAATACTACTTTTATTAACAAAAGATAATTTCATTTAGTTATAAATGAAGGAAAATAGGCACACATGCCAATATTAAGAAAACATGCAATATGAAGCATCTTTGCTGAAATTTGCAATGATGGTATGATTAGCAATATACTTATGAAAGACAAATATTTTACTTTATTATAGTGCTAATTTCAAGTGTATGAATGAAGGCTGTACTCCTCCCTTTTTTACTAGTTTACTGTGAAACTTGGACCAATGCAGAACTAACCATAAGATAAATGCAGCCTCATTTGTTTACCAGTGTTTGTCCTGTTTCAAGTCAAAGTATACTCAGAGGTAATGCGATTGTCTTTGCGATATGGATATTGCGCATGGTGGTATTACAGCTGCGCTCTATGTTGACCCAGTTTATTTGCCAATGATCTCACATTTCCTATAAGGAGGGGAGGAAACTTTTTAAATTTCCTTTTCCTTTCTTTCCATTTAGCTGCTGCTCTACATCAAACATCAAAGACCACAGGGGGTCTCAGAGGCTCTGACTGTTCAGAGCTAGTGTGATTTAGCCAGAATGCATCATTTATGGTGAGAAGCTAGCTAAAGAAAGCAAAAAACCAAGCACGGTACAAGTGGGGTCCACAGTCTCGCCTCCAACTTTCCAGTATTTATATAGTCTTAATTCATGCATTAGTTAGATTTTGGAAAGCTTAGTCAGATTTGCCCACATGTAAACAACCTGTACCACTAAAAATCCCTTAAGCTGCTCAGTATCCAAACTAGTGCAGAAAAGTTTTAAATATTTGGTTTCACAGAAAAAAATCTCAAGATCTAGAGGGGATTCACATAAATATACTATATGAGCAGCGTTATTGTAAAAGTTTTTTTTTATTGGAGCTAAGCTATGTTTCTGGGCATGCTGGATGTTCGGTAGCATCACATCAGCTTTATAAGCCAAGCCTGACAGATACTGTCCGGGACCAATGTTAAGACCAAATAAAAAAAAAAAAACATCAAGATTTCGGTAAGTACAAAGTATGTTAGCTGACTGAAAATGTAAGAAAATAAATAAAAGTTGATATATATTGAATATGCATATGGATTCTTTGTTGATTAAATTTCAGCACCACTGTCTGCTCAGCTGTAATTCACTCTGCTGTAAAGGCTGCACACATTCCTGCAAATTTAGTTTCTAGCACAGTTGAAGCAACTTTTCTGGGCAACCATATGATAACAACATTTAAACTTTTAAAGCATTATATTGGGTATGAAAAAATAGTCTTATCAACTCATACAGTTTAGACCAATACAAAATATCTGAGGTGGACCAAAATGACTGAATAATACCAGCTCATTGATTTATGGGATTATGTTTTCAGTTGTCCTCAAGTGACACCATAATCTTCATAGATGAACTTATTTTGACTTTCTTTAAACTTTGAATGCATATGTGCAACTGTTTAATGTTTAAATCCCTGTAACACACATTCTCTAACAAGGAGATTAACTACAAAAAAAAACAAGTGTCCAAACTATGAATCAACCACTAAATGTTCTGGTTATTTATGACAGCTTGTATTAAACAGTCTTCTTCATCATATTGTTCACATTTTCAGATCATCAGACCAAGATCACACCTGACACATGACATTTGATGTTGTGGTATAGTCACCACGGTTAACTTTTGTTTGCTACAAATGGTTTGAGATGACAAAATAATTGCTGCACAATTCTGCTTAAATGTCCTGCATTCATGATATAATATTAGTGTAGCATCAACTTTTTATATTTTCTAGAAATTTCATCCATGACTTGAGGATAATGCCTGATCCCTGACTTTTTGTGAGTATTTAACTACACGCACCTGTTCAGCTATGTTAGTTTGGCATGCGTTAAAAGTCAGATCCTGTCAGTTTGAAGAATAGAGAAAATTTCAATTTACGTTTATAAAGTTTATTTATGAACGAGTGGATTAAAAGAAGCAGGTAAAGTAGAACTGTAGATTGGGACATTTTTATAAAATAATAAACAGTAGCTTTGAAGATAGGGGTTATCTAAATCCTGTTTGGCCACTGGAAAAGGAACCAAGAACAAACTGTATTAAATACACAGTAAGGCATTAAATTTGCTCGAGGTAAACAATGTTTATACAAACGTACAAAGTCCTGTACTGTAGGTCAGACATTCAGGGCTTCTAGGAATATAAAATTACTCTAATCTGCCTAAATGATTTTACAGTAAGAACAAAACTAGCACATTTTTACTGGCTCTCCCCTTTGAAAAGGGACAGTTAAGCATTGTGTTTACTAATCAAACACCTCAGGCTTATTCCTGCTACTATCCATTAACTCCTAATACCTGCTGCTGACTGATTTTGTTGCAAGTTGCAAACACTACATCCATGTAGTCTTCAGGAACTTCTTTTTAATAGAAAACCTCCTTGAAGCTGTGCACGTCGGGACACCATAGACCAAGCTTCACATAAATCACAAAGACACACAAATACAGACGCTGTGTATCTCAGCAGGGCAGGGGACAGGAAAAGAGGGCAGGTAGTGGAACTGCAGGGAATTCCAGACCCATTCTGGTGAGTATTTGTACCAAAATATCAAGATTTCTTTGAGATGCCAGCCTGTGTTTTTTCTTATGTACGGGTGAATTGCAATGGTGGACCAAAATCTGATATCAGTAAAAATGCTAACATGAGGTTTAATGGTGTTTTTATTTTTTGTTCCTCTAAAACACAACAATCAAAATACTTTTTTGATCTGATACCATCCACATCTAAAGTTCAGCTCACATTTTTATGCTCTGTAACAAGTCTCTCTCTTCAGTGTATCAGGGAGACCACCCTCTAATCTTCTGTCCTTCGTCATCATCCCACCATGGGCCTGAAATTCAGCATACCCACTTCTAACCTCTTCCAGAAATTTAGCTTTTTCTCTTCTTTAAAAAATCACTACCCCAAACAAGCCTCCTTTGATCAGAGTACATCGTTCCAACAAGGCACCTTCACCACATTACCAAAGCCTCCAGATTTCACATCTCTCATCAGAAGCTGCATCTCTACTGCTGCAACGACAACCCAGGAGTACCTCGTCTTTGAAAATCCAGAAAATAAGTTACACCTGAGTCCCCACGTGTTAACTCAGGTAACTGCATCAGTTATCAACATACTTGATCAATATCCAAAAAAAGTGAGGTTTTGTGTAGTCATAAAACATCTTGTCCTCTAACAGGTCTTCAGTTCAGGTACTACACCTGCGTGAGAAGACAGAAGCTAACAGGACCACAATGACTGTCGAGGCCAGCAGTGAATCCAATCAGACAGCCCAGATGGAGTCCAGCCACAAGAACATCAGTGAGAGGATGGTGGAGTACTGCACCTCCGACAACTGCTATGCCCTCTTCTTGTTCTTTGAGGAAAAAATGACAATGAGAATATCTATGGCATCCATATCTATGGCCATTTGAAAATGTGACATGATTGACAAAGCTTCACAATCAGAGGTTCACAATATTTCCATACGCCTTTAGGAATGATGCAAACAGTTCTGACCAAGAAAATGGGTGACCCTCTGACTCTCCTGATTAAATTCAGCTGAAGAAGCTCATGACAGACAAATACTGTACTGGAAAATAGTAATTCATTACTTACTAAGGCCTCTTTTACATGATAACACTGAGACAGAGAAACACAAAAGTTTTGTTTTGGCCTCTTGTCTACATGATAACTGAGTTTTTGGTGGACAAAACCACAAAGGTTTTAGAACGGGCTCCTGGGCGAATATTTCTTAAAATGCAAGGCGAATCCTGTCTGTGTAAATATGAACTAGAGTCTTTTGTTATTTGTTTTTTTAAAGCAAAACCTGCTTTTTTATTTATACCTTTAGCGAAGATGCATAGATTACATGCAATAGATCAGTGGTTCCCAGCCTGGGTTCCTGGACCCTTAAGGGGTCCTCCAAAGAGCATTGGGGGTCTCAGAGGCTTTGACTGCTCAGAGACAGTGTGGTTAGGCCAGAATGCATCATTTATGGTAAGAAGCTAGCCAATGAAAGAGTAAAACAAAGGATGATTTAAACATGGGGCAGGTGAGGGGTACACAGCTTTTTGGTAGTTGCATAAGGGTGGTTCTCAGGTAAAAAAGGTTGGGAACCACTGCATTAAAAAACCAATACACCTCTATACAAGTGGTTGCTATGTCTTCAGGTCTGACGAGGATTTAGTGCATACATGAGGAAATTACGTTTTCCTCATGTGTTTAATCTACATGGAAGGAGTTTTCATTCTGCTATTGTGGAAATGCAATTGTTTTTGAATATGCAAAGGGAAAAATTTGGGGTTTTGTTTGGAAACATCATGTGAACAGGGACTAAAATACTAAATCTGAAAACTTTGATTTGATTATTTTCAGAATTTTCCACTTTTTGAAAGAACACTGAAGAATTTCTAAGACTAAGTTCTATATTTGTCTGCTGTTTATTTAATTCCAAGAACCAAATGTAGAAACTCACTCAACATTTTATTTCAAAGGTACAGTGTGTAAGAATTACTGACATCTAGTGGTAAAGATAGGCATAGGAATCAAATGCCAAGCACAGCTGTGAATGGATGGTAGTCGTCAAAAGCCACAATCCTTCTTGATATAACCATGATGTCATCTGTGTGGAACCAGTAGCCTCAAGTGCAGCGATGACTGCACTACAGGTAACTAATTTTTATTTTAAATGATCCCAAACAGTCCTCTAGCACTTATAAAAACAAAGCCAGCACAGTAGTTTTAAAACTCAGAGGGTTCTCACACACAGTTGTTTGTCCATTCAGAGACACCGTAGTAAAAATGGGGGCACAAAATGACAGCTGCCATGTATATGGACCCATGACAAGTAGATATAAATGGCTCATTTTGGGAGAATAAAAACACATTTTAGTAAGGTGATTAAAAACCAACAGAACACGAGTTTTAAGGATATATTAAAATTTTGATTAAAATTGGATTTTGTTACATGCTGCACCTTTAAACCTTAAATATCAGTCTGCAATACTGTGCATCTTTATAGTTCAAATCATACTGTATTATTTTTCTTTAACTCTTCATGGAGTACCAACTGAAATACTATTAAACTTGTCATTTCAACCACAGACAAGTTTTTTGTGGTAATCGAGGATATTTCAAGACTTTTGAAATTGGTCACTTTTTTCAAAACTAACAAAAAGATCTAAAGCAGTTTTACTGAAATGGGGCTACACATACGTCTTGGTGTACTTGCAGACACTCCAGGGGAAATATGAGAAACTAAAAAAGGGAGATAACTTGTTCTATTTTTTCTAGCATTTTTAACGAATAGATCTGACTACACTTACGATGACTGTATGATGAGGCGAGTCAGTTTAGGTGGTCAGGATTACTACAGATGTAGAAATCTACATGTATGAACATTTAAAACTTCTAGCTCTTTTTTAGTTGCTCTAATCATAATGTGACATACCATATTTTTAGGTTCCAGATGCCTGTGATTAATTATTTTGTGATTTTGTAGATCCATTGTGATCTGGAAGATGTAATGCAGTGTAAATGAGTGAATATGTAAAATTAATAAATGGGTTCTCTATGCGTACTCAAGCATGTTAAGTTAATTGGATACTCTAAATTCTCCCTAGGAGTGTGTGCGAGTGTGAATAGTTGTTTGTCCTCTATGTGTTGGCCCTGCGATGGACTGGTGACCTGTCCAGGGTGTACCCTGTCTCTCACCTGATAATTCTGGAATAGGCTCCAGCTTACCCGCGACCTGTAATTGACCAAGCAGTACAGAGAATGAATGAATGAATAAAACATGCAAATAAAAAATAATAATTTGTTAAAATAATCTATAAATAGAAATATGACAAATATAATTTCTCTATAAAAGTATAAAGTGTATTTTATATTAAAGAGAGAGAGAAACAGACAGATAGATATAGGCTATCAAATTAGTAAAAATTTTAATCAGATTAATCACAGCTAGCAAATTATCACCGTTATCACAATTCAATTTACTGTAATGTATCAACAAAAAGCAAATGCTCACTTGGGTTTTTCCTCAATTTTTTTTAACAGATACTCACTTTAGTTGTAATAATCAGTTCAATATTTAATAAAATCAAGACCTTAAAAACAAAAAAACATGTTATATGTGCCCCCCTTTTCCTGGTCAGTCCCCCTTGCCTGGCATCAAAACTTTTCTAACCCACGCTTGCAGAGCTGAAGTATGAATCCATATATCTTCATAGATGTGTGCTTGGCTGTCTTAGATTTTACAGCTGTGTCACTGGCAAACTGAAATGTAAAATAAAATGAAGGCAGACATTCAATTGAAACAGACTGCTGTTATCAACATTTTTCATTCTTCAGCATTATGTGATGGTAACATGGATCTGATGGATATGATTCTGATGTTGCCTACTTCTACTAGCACGTCCAAAAGCAATACTTTTGGGTAAATATGTATTTGTATAAACTATTAGTTTCCTCCACAGATGAATGATAAACAAATTTAACATGAGAGACGGTGCTAGCGACACAAAAGTCCATCAGCTGATCACAGACTACTGTCATGATTCTTAACAGAAGAGGGAGAAGGACGCTTTTTTTGAAAGGTTTAGGTTTAAAAAATAAAAAAAACGCAATGTGGGAAAAGTGTGAGTGTTAAAACACCCTCATCTCATCCCCCACGGATGTGACGCCCTCAAATTCATCCATAGAGCTAGTCACAGTTTCTTTCCATCTTGCCAAACGGACTGGGCATAAATACATNACAGAAGAGGGAGAAGGATGCTGCCACAGACGTGGACACAAAGAACTTTTGAAAGGTTTTGGTTTAAAAAATAAAAAAAAAACGCAATGTGGGAAAAGTGTGAGTGTTAAAACACCCTCATCTCATCCCCCACGGATGTGACGCCCTCAAATTCATCCATAGAGCTAGTCACAGTTTCTTTCCATCTTGCCAAACGGACTGGGCATAAATACATAAAAAATTTAATGCAACTAATTACATAAATTAGTTATATATATTAGTGCTGGGCAACGATTAAACTTTTTAATCGCGATTAATCTCATGACATTTGATTAATCGTGATTAATTGCATTGTTACATGCAAAATGTTTCCCCTAATTATGCCGAATTTTAAGATTAAATAACATCCAAACAGATAAGTTAGAAAAAAGTTCACCCCCCTCACAGTTGTTATGAAGATAAACTTGACCTAGTAATCCTAAAATGGATTTTTGTACCAGGCTAAACGTGTTAGTTAGTAGTCTAATTAGTAGTAGACGTACTTGCTCCTTTGTCCATTTTGAAACTCTACTCCTCTTTCATACTCTGCAGCAGTTCTGGAGGTTGAGAAGCTGTCTGCTCTCTGATTGGATAGTTTGATTTGTCACCATCCAATCAGATAGAAGTATAAAGAAATGGACAAAATTTTGATTAGGGTTTTCTGCGTTATCTGTTATATTTGTTTGTTTTTAAGTTTGTTAAGGCTTTAGAGGGTCTTGTGATGTTAAGAACAAAACCATTTTGTGGCATGTGTTTTCTCTTGAGTTATTTGTTTTCTAATTAAATCAACAATTATATTGACAGCAAAGGAGCTTTTAAAATTGCCTTGGCAAGTGTTTCAGTTTTTTTCGTAGGAATTGTAAAATCGACACCCTTAACTTCAGCCCAGACTTTCTTAAACAGCAGCTATATGATTGGGTCACAGATTTGCACCTATCAGTAAGGTGTTCACATACAGTTAACACCTTGTCGGTCATGGTTTTGTGCAGATTCAATAGATGGAATATGAAAGAAGAGACTATTTCATTTTCCACAATTATATCTTTACTGCCAACTAAAAATGCCAACTGTTTCTTTTTATATGGCAGCCTTTTACGAATATCGTTGTAAATGGTGTTTATTAAAAAATTATTTATTTTTTTTTCTAAACAAAAATCTCATGTCCCTTAACCTCAGGCCAGATTTGCCTTGTTATGTCATCTGCGGATTTATAAGCCTCTTTTTCAGCGCCCTATAATAATATTTGATTTCTTCTTCATCATCATACCACAGACCTACATGATATCTTGACTTTTTCATCGGGGGCTCTACGGGTTTAAGTTCCAGTTCCATCAGTTTTTTTTATTTTTTATTTATTTTTTTTGCCACTTAACTACTTCCAGATCCACCGATTTTAAAAATGGACAGCAGGTGTTGTTTCCATAGTCAGTGTAGCCCATATTGTAGTCTGGGATTTTTGGCCTACTTTGATCTTGTGTGGGGAACATGCAAGAATGAATTTGCTTTTTAATCTCTTCAACTATAACAAATTTAAATGTTTGGTACCCTGTAAAGTATTTTCTTCCTTTACACTTAAACTGTCTGCCATCGCTTTTGATACTGTGTTACCAGCAGTGCTTTTAATGTCCTCAGACTTTCTGTCCAAGGCTTTTACAACAGAATCAGCAAGTAGATTTGTAATATCTTTAAGTAGGTATGAAATGATTGCTTTTGTTTCTCCATCAGAATTACCTAAAGCTAAGCCCGACCACTGATCACACGTTATGTTGCTCCTAAAGTTCTGAATCATTTGTTGGATCTCTACTTCTTGCAAGGCGCTTTCTTTCTCCATCATATTCGTTTTGTTTTTTGCAGGTAAAATTTCTGCACTTCCTGTGCCTTGGCTTTGACCAGTTGTGCTTACTTCTGTGCCCAAGCTTTCACATGGCTTCCCCAGCACCAGTAACAGAGAAACAAACACATATTAAACAGATAAACAAAAGTTAAACAAAGTTGAAAATACAATAGTGTCTTAATGTGCGCGTTAACCTAAAGCAGTTTAACCAAGTTTAAAACATATGTAAACAAAATACTGTTAAATTATAAACAAACATGTGTAGGTGTATGGGGTTACTGCCTTTAAATGTATGGCTGTAGGTGCCACCATCACACTACAAACTAAAAAACAACAACAAAAAAAATTGTTGTCCAGGCAGCTGCTGCAACGTAACAGATATGTCGGTGGTCTGACTTTATTTTAGCTAAAGCCACATCTGCACCAAGTTCCTGCTGCAAAGCAACAGCTATTTAGAGTTCATCCCTTATTTTGAGTAAAGTGGACTAGGTAAGGTTTTCCGTTTCTCTTCTTTATGTGAAATTGATCACGTCAAGTTTTTCCCACAACCTCATGTACCTCTGAGCAAACTCAGATTTATTCCGTTGATTTAAGTTCTACAAAATCAAATAACTTCAGTTAAACTCAGTCACTCAAGTTAAAAACATTTTGTTCAGGCAAAGAGTTTGCATTATTTATTTCTTTGTTTTTATTTTGTTTTGTAAAGCTAACTACTTAATTTTACAGTAACTGTTTAAACTTGATGTTTAATTATTAGAGAGAAATAAAAGCAATTTTGGCCCATTGACACAGCCATCATAGGTGGTATAATCCAGCTCAGTGATGTTCAGGGAATCTTTCCAAAGATGGGGACATGGACTGAAGTCTCACTTATCTATTAGGGGACAGCAGACGAGTATCAAATTGTGTTCAACAGGATTTTGAGCAAAGTTTATAAATTAAAGCAAAATGTCTCAGAAACTGTATGTGACTAATATGTGTTATGGGTTAAACTAGCCTATTGCATTGCTCACATAACCCATTAGCCAGTTAAAAAAACTGTCTTTGTTTCTGTACCCTATAAAAAAATAATCTATTGGGTGCATAAAGTGTACAGTTTCATGTCTAAATGACAAAACGCAGCTTTTAAAAATGACAGTTTTTTTATTCGGTGTATTTATAAAAATAAAAAACTAAAGAAAGAACAACCAGCTGTCTTGACAACCAGCAAATAGGAAAAATAAAAATAAACAAGACACTAGTGTGAAGATAATGTAACAACTGAAGTTTAGCTTTTTAAAATAAGTTCAATACTTATCCAATAGACACATTTTATCATGAAATTCCTCATTAAACACTGGAAAAAATTTCACTTTTCAATATGCGAACGGTACGATATCTTTTTGAGAAAAGTACTGATGTAAAGGGACAGATGGTAAAACTAATAAACTACTGCTCGCCGGCTGACAGAATCCGAGCTGCGATGTGTAGTTACACATGTTGGAAAATAGACATCAGGTAATGAAAGAAGTTGTTTTTAAACCAATAATTAAAATGACAAGAATGTTTTTTTTCTTTTCAGATTAGCTATGAAATACTGAATGTCAAGGCACGTTGTAAACCATTCATGACTTCCTGTTCTGACTGTAAACTGCAGATTTTACCATTTTTCATGAACACTGAGAACATTAGGGATTTTCACTCTGTGCAGGGAATTTGTTCAGAAAAAACACGACAAAGACTAAAGACAAGGTTCATCATAGTTCATCCTTCACACCAGTTTCTTTTTGGTCACTTTTACGGCCACATATGCAGGCGGCTGTGTGGTCGTCCGGCTGAGGCACCGGCTCCATGTCAGGAAGTCGCGTCGGCTGCCCCGCCTGTCGCTCGGAGTACATCTGCAGCGCTCTGTAGTAGTAACAGTACAACCTGCTGGGCTGCAGCAGCTGCCTGGCTGCTGCCTGTCCGGCTCTGGCAACCTCCTGTGCTTCTGCATCATTCTCTTTGGCCCATTTGATTTTCTCTAAAAGGTCCGACAGGTTTCTCCTCACAGGGAAGTAGTGAGTTCCTGCCTTTAGATGAATGTAGAAGTGCTCATAATACTGAGAGTCTTGCTTCAGAACCAGACTGTTCCCCAGCATCAGGTAAGGAAACCGATAAGCTGCAACTGTTCCATCCACGTTCACCTGGTATTTGTACTACAAGACGAGGAAACCATGTCATAAATCTTGATATTAAAGCTATAATTCATTCAAAATCCTTGTTTAATGTACTTTTTCTGCCTCACATTTAAAGTTCTAAAATAAACAAATGTATTTATTAAACAAAACTATGATAAATGTGTATTAAGATGTGTATTTATGCACATTTTCTTACCTTAAAGAAGTCAAAAAATCCAACCAGTGGTGCTTTGCCCACATGTTTCTCTCTGTCTCTGAAGAAGAACCACCCTGTGATGCCGGCGTCCAGCAACTCCGGGTTCTTCTTGGACAGAGAGACCAGCTGGAGACGCTCCTCACGACTGTCCCGACCACGGAAAAATGCCCGATCTGTCTTATTAGCCCAAGGAGGCCCTGACAGAAAGTATTCCAGGCATTAATTGAAAAATGTAAAACGTGAGGAAAAAATGTTCCAATTATAATAATTAGGAGAACAAGAACATGAATAACAGTAGGAAGAACTAGACATATAAGAGAAGACTTAACTGATTCAGATCTATACAAGGAATGATGGTAAATGTAGGTTTAAAGACTAAACCGGCTGCGACTAAAGCAAGACATGGCTTGTAGAGCAAGAACATGATAGGCCTGCAGTGGCCACAACTTATGAGTCAATTAACTCACAGCATGCTAGTCAAACAGAGGCTAAAATCCAGGAAAGGGAGAGGAAGACTCTCTAAAAGGTGAAATAACATTAGTTAGAAAGGGAAAGAATGTTTTGTGGTGCTTTGCTACCATCAACAGTCAGAATCCTCCTGCATACTTCAGCTTGTGCTTGAGCCCCTCCTAGCAGTCATTAAGCAAAAGACAGGGCACACCTAAAGGCCCATTTAAGCTTGACGCATAGCACTGCCCACTCATGGAGAATTGACTCATAAACCTGGGCAAGGCAAAATACACATAGTGGTATAAGCACGCCGGCGTATGACAACACAAACAATCTTTATTCAAAAGATTGTGGAGTTCCTACAATTTTCGTCCTTGTCTTCATTTTTCTGCTTTTTTGTTTCCTTCCTGATCCTCTTCTTCTTCTCTGGTTTGTTTCTTTCACTGGTCACATGTCAGCTATTCTGCTCAGCATTTTCCGCTGGTATTGCACCGTCTTCTGCGTCAAGCTACAGATAGTTAAGCTCCCTGAAATCTTATGTGCTGTGGCACATAATACTTCTCTAATACTGTCAGTGTCAGATCACCAGCTAATGTGACCAAAATCTTCAGGATCTGAGGGACATGTGGTCAAACATGACAGTCTAAAAGCCCAGTTTAAACTTTCTATTATTTAGCCAATAACCAGTTAAATACACTACATCTTAAACTGGTTTCTTTATTTTTTTATTCATTCATTCATTTATTTTAATATTATGCAGAATTCAGAGACAAAACTTAGATGCTGAAACACATTATTTAATATTTATATTGATTATTGAAGCATAAACACTCCTCACTTCACGGCTACAGTGAAGCCTCACAGCGGCTGAGGGGTAAGTTACCTGTGTTGCCTTGAACAGACAGCAGGTCATTTGTGACGCCTCTCATGGTCTCCAGAGTGGAGTGTGTGACCTCATAGGTGGGGAGGACAATGTCCCGAGTGTCTGTGGATCCGCACCATGAAAAGATCGGAACAGCACCCTCCATCCTCGCCTCTAACGGCCAGTCACCCACATTGATGAAAAACTCCACATCAGGTAGCCATACCTTCAGCAGCAGAGCAAACACATTAGCTAGCAAATATATCTCCAGTTAAGGACTTACTTACAAGCCTGACATTACCCCACCTTCCTCGTCAGAGACAGCAGCATTTCATCAGAGAACATTTTGAAGTCTGTGTACTTTCCCAGCGTGCGGCGGTACACCTGGTTGTTGATGATGGTGTAGTGTATGAGCCCTCCTCTGTTGGAAAACCTGCGAGGCACCTCCTGTCTGACATGCTGCAAGTCGACGGTGGGAAAAGATTTAAAGTCCAGTAGAATCTGGGGCTCTTCAGGAGGACACTGCATGATGCTCTGCCAGTGGACAGCATCTGGCTCAGGACAGTCACAGTATTCATGATAGATCGGGCCTGAAGATTGAGAAATCATTGGGGTTAATAATTTATCTTCTTTTAAAAGAAACTTCCATAATATCTCCCTGTTAGTCTTTTGTGTGTAAATCAGTGTGAAAAATTATGCATGAGCAGGGACAGGCCCATGTGTAGCCAACCTTGGATGTTGTAAGGTGACCTGGAAACAGCAGCATCTCCGTGGAGGACTTCTACCTTCAGGCCCTTCTGTGCAGTCCCATAAAGCCGGTACCTCATCAGGAAGGACCCGTCGCCTCTGTCCATGGGTGGTGGGACGTGGATACGGACGTGCTCCTTTTTGTCCAGCGGACTTATCTTTACTTTAAACGTGTCTTTACCTGAATAGCAAATGTAAACAATATTAGACTTCATGTCCTCATTTATGTAGGTTTAACCTAATTGAAACTATTTAAATCCTGCAGAGTGGAAGTAATGTTAGCTCTGTTACGTTCAAAGAAACCCCCTGACAGCTGTTCAGAACAAAAGGCGACAATAAGGATGAATAAAATACGCATTTTAGCTATATTATAAGCTAACTCGGCTTAAAAATGTGTTACCAATGACAACATGTTCAAACAACTGTCAAACATCGCTAGCTAATGACTTCTGTTGATATGACTGAGAAATATGTTGCAGTTTAGGGTTAGCTTAGAAATTGTTCCTGGACATGCTGAATTACCGGGAGACATCGTCAGGTTTTCTCCTTTAGAATTGACAGCCTGAATGAAGAAGTAGCGGACTGGTAGAACCGTCTCCATGTCCAGCCCTGGACCCCAGACGAGGCACCTCTCCGGACTGATTACTTCACAGTCAGATGCCGGCAAGTTTGTGCAGATAAATATAACTAAAATTAAAAAATTGCTAAATAAACCATTCCTTAAAGATTCTAGTAACACTACGTTTCGCTTGCACGCCATATTTCTCCAATTACTCTTCCAAAGCGAGAAAAGTCACTAAAAATGACTAAACTATCAGAAACTCCTACGCCGACATGTTGGCAGAGAGACACGCCCACTATCCTGTGGTGCTTTCAGGAACGTCGGGACTTTTCGGTGACAAACCTAGTCACTGTAAAGTATCCGCGAGACCATTTTTAATTAGTACGGATAAAATAGCCTATAACAAATATTGTAAACAAGTACGCAATTTGTAAAAGAAAAAAGGAAAACTGTAGTAACTAGAATTGCAAGATTATTTTAATGTCAGTGTTGGTGATACTTAAGGGTTGTAGTAAATAAATACATTAAATACATTCAAGTTATTTGTTTTGGTAAAGTTAAAGGTTAACTGAGAAAGAAATATCCAGTGGTAGACATTAATTAATATCCAAATGATTTGATATCATTAATAGCCCAGGTACAGATGCTTTTTTTCCTATCGTTTGATGAGAACTGAAATGTCTAATAATTTCCTTTGTTTTCATTTGAGCACCACCATTTAAAACCTCAAAATTTATACTTAGCCATCCAAAATATTTTAGAACAGAGACCATATTAAAGGAAAAGGCCATAAATATATTTTTTCAAAACATCTGGTTATTCTGATGTTCACCAACCAAGTTATCAACCATTTGATTCTGCCTTGCTTGCACCCTTCTTCTTACTTTTGTTCATAAAATATGTTGTTTTGTCAATGCAAACAAGTGTTTGCAGCCGTGTTAATTTTGTAACTATGCATAGTTGTGTTCAGTTTTGTATATAAAAAAATAGGATGAACTCAAGTAAAATAGAACCATCTCAAAATTGTGCAAATACTGAACTTGAGTGAATATATCT
>CM047984.1:5332392-5345329 GCA_026261665.1 Melanotaenia duboulayi | reverse complement strand
TATATATAAACTACTTTTCTCAGTAATGTTTGGCTAATCAAACCGGATAAACTGCATGAAGATAAACTTGAGTTTCAGGTTTCCTTTTAATGATAAATATAGCTTCAGATCTCAGGATTTTGTTAACAAACATTAACTATCTGAACATGTAACCAACAATTTCATTAGAATAAATACTTTTCTGAGGGGAAAACAAAATAATTAGTTAACAAGCTTTTAAACATGCTTTTTAGATGTTACATGAGTGTTAACAGGATGGAAAAAACACAACCGCCTGTCTTAAAAACCATGTAATAACTTAAATAAAGTAACTTAAGATTGACCAATGCACTTTTTTAAATAGTTGTGTGTAAAACAGTAAATATGTGTTACAAGATTTAGTTTTGAAATATAGTTTAGAAATTAATTCAACATGGAAATGGCACCATTCGGTAGAATGACCCAGAACCGATATATAAATGTTATTGTACGTTATGTTATAGAATAGAAAAAAAGAGTTAAAATGTTTTTAAAAAGTTAAATACGATTACAGTTTCTATAAACGGTCACTGTGCATGTCTGTAGATGTAATTACACATGGAAAATAAATGTGGGACTGCCCTTTAAATAATTTAGGCATCAGAGAGTTAAAAACAGATTACAAAAACATTTTAAAATAAAAATGACACTTTTTGATCATGAACTTATTTATTTGACTCACAAACAACAAAGTTTAGATTAAAACTGGCCCAGAAGACCACACTGTATAGGAAAAAATGTTAAGCCAAGACAAAAAGAATAAAATCTTAAAATGAAAAAGCTTTTTGTGTCGTGACTAGATTTCAGAAACGGGGAAAAAGTCCCAGTTTTTATGTTTTGATTGGTGCAGACAGGAAATATTTGTATGCCGTCAAAGTTCAATGGACAAAAATGTTTTATCCAAATTGGAAAAATGATCTCGAAATAAAAGAAAAAAAAAGCATAGAAAGGCTGCGGCTGTATTTAATTTTGAATTAATTTATTTATCATTCTTTCACCTCTTATAATAAAGCTGGTTAAACAGAAGCTTATTGAGTGACGGTGTAGTTATATTCCATAAGCTTGACACATATCTGTATGAAAATCACAAGATAAAATACAAATATCCAAGTTTTCTTCAGTTAATGCAACTTGTTTAATGAGGAGATTTGAGGGGGTGAAAAATATCACATTAAATTAGCAGATTAATAATAAAATTAGATATAATTTCACTGATCTCCCAAAATATTAGTCAAAGAATGATCTTTAATTTCAGTCTTGGTCAAAATCAGGCATATTAACATTATTATACTTAATGCAGAGCATTACTAAACACTGATATTTTTCTTTTATCCTGTTTCCAGTACATAGATAAAACACACTTTCAATTCACTAAATGTGTTTTCTTTTAATGTCAGTCCATCCAGTTTTTATTAATTAAGTGTCAAGATGGATGAAGTGGAATTAAACACTGAGTATTTGTTGTTACATTTAACAAACATGATACATAGTGAAATTAGGGACCAGGTAAGCAGAAAAATGGCTGTTAATAACAGAAAATCACAGACTGAAACGTCAACTTCTGCCTTCACAGGTCATATTCCAGTGAGTGCAAACACCAGCAAGCTACTGTCCAGCTCCTGGGGATTCACCACTGTAGTCTTCATCATCTGAAGCCCAACTCACATGCGGGCTGGGATTCACCGAGGCTTCATGGTCCACACTGGCCTGCAGCAGAGCCCTGCTGCTGGACTGCTGTTCAACTGCACCTGCAACACAGAAGTTCACTTAAACATAAAGCTGGAAAGAAAAAATGAAGTCATTTTCTCATGCTCCATGCATGCAGGTTAAATCACACAATCCTTTTAAAATTTAGATGGCTTGGCCGATCTTATTCCAATAACATTTTATTGTAAATTATTCCCCAAAACCTTTGGCGCTGTATTTTATTTGTATAAAATCAGCAAATCTATTTTCTGTTAGAAATGCCATGTTTCTACATTATAACTCCTGGGTTAATGTAGTTGTTTATGTTCATATTTCTTTTAAAACTGCTGTTGTATTTCTAAAGAATTTCATTTTAACTGCATCTGTTGAAAAATGTGTATGTTTATGCAAAACTGAAAACTACATGATGATGCTACTTCTGACACTTTTTAATAGTGAAACAAATTATTATGTATGTGTTTAATTTAAAAAACAATCCTTATTAAAAACAAATTAATTATGGTACTGTGGACTGGTTGAGCGACTGCTCCATGTGTCTGAGGCTACAGCTTCTCGAGTCCTGAACTGGGGTCCTTTGCTGCATGTTATTATCTGCCCTCTCGGACTCCCACCTACCAAGCTACTGTCAAATAAAGGTCACTAAAGCCCAAAAATCCTTTTAAAAATGTTAATTTAATTATCAGTTAAAATTATGCAGGATTTGGTACATGGCTACTATTTATCTGTATATCTGCTGTCTTTTTTTTTAGCAGTTTACAAGCTCATTTTGTGATACTGGTTGACTGTAGTTTAATTTGTAAATTTATTACATGTTATCAAAAGACACACCATCGAGTTTCTTTAAAGTTTACTCCTCTCCTACTGCAAATGTTGTCATGAGCAAGGCATCAATCTTCAGCTGCAACCGTTGTCAGCAGCAGAGTCGTACTAAAAGCTACAGATCAACTCAGTTTATGTGTAGACAGCACGAAAAGATATGCATAACATTGCTAAATGATTTAGATTTTACTACAGAAAAATGTTGTAGGGATAAAAAAAAATCAAAGAAAGCCAGCAACAGCCCTTTTTAACAGCAAGAGAAACCCCAATCAGAGCTCAACGCTAGTTAAGAATTAGGTATAAATGTCACAAATCTGCACACCTAATGTCAAATCTCGCATCCACCAGCCAGTTCTCCAAAAATGAGCTGTTGCCTGAAAAACACCTGCAAACTGTTGAAATAAATAAATAAATAGCACAGTGCATCCCTTTATTACAGACAACAAATCCTTTATAAACGGAGCTATTATCTGAAACTAGTTCGGCAAAAGAAATGATGCAATTTTTCCAACTAGTTTCACTTCTACTATCTGTAAATAGTCACAAGAGGGCGCTATATCACTACAGAGATCACTCATACAGTTTACTCTTGCTTTTTAACTGATATCAGCTCTAAAAGTTGAGTTATTACACATATCTAAGGCTTCATTCAGTGGCAAAAAACCACATCTTTATGCCCCAGATAAACCGACTGGTCTGAGTTTGCTTGTGTGGCTGGTGGATGTTAGAAGTTGTAACGCAATTACATAAACTGCAAATGTTAATGTAAAGCAAACTAGTTTAAAATGTTTCAGTAAAAACTAGAAATGTATAAGAAAAGACCATTTCTAACATTTTAAGGTGAAGCCAAATGATAAATCTAATCTCAAGCATCAAGCCCTTGATATGCAGGAATGTTTGGAGGAAACATGAAGCCTTCATGGCCAAAACACTGGTATGTTGCAGCAACATGTGATACCAATCTCTGCCTACTGGGTGTCCAGTATGTGTTGTGTTCACTGACCTTTTGTCAGGGTAGTATAACAGACAACATTTTTGTGCATTATAGAACAAATCCAGACTAATCCAAATGTCTGAGCAGAGAAAAGACATGCACAATCTTAAATACTTACATTTGAAAATACGTTTTTACTATGAATGCTGCATTTTCATCTAATTATTAAATAATTCATACAAAACGTTCAAAGAGAATTTGTGTTAACCTTTATCAGACCACACACATCAGGATGCAAAATCTATCACAAAAATACAAAAACTTTGATTTTCTAGGTCTGAAACTTGGAGCAGTCGACCACACTGCTATCCACACCTATCCCAAATCACCATACACCTCAGCGGGAGGAGCTTCCAGTTTAACAGAGGAGAAAGGAGTTACAGTGGGGGAGAAAAACACCGCAACAAAATCATGGACTCAGAAGGACTGGGGTGTGGTGAGGGTAAAACACTCTGGAGACACACCAACAGGTCTCACAGGTTTACAACAAAAGAGTGCTGAGCTGAGATGACAATAATGAGAAGAAATCAGAGTTTTAGAAAACCAGAGAGTTGTTAAAATGGTGCTACTTGCATCATGTGAAACTCAGATTACATAATCCAGTTTGACTTGCAACACAANAACTCAGATTACATAATCCAGTTTGACTTCCAGCACCTAAATAAAAAGACAGAGTATAATGGATCATTGAGAAACCTGACAGATTATTTCTTTATTTATTTATGTTTCAAAATAACTTAGTGGTAAAAAGGTGAAACAGTCTTTCTAGGAGAACACACTTAGATAGCAGCAAATTCCTGTTTCACAGGTCTTTGAGTCATCAGGTTACCTTATGAGAGATTTTCTCTGAGGGGTAAAAGACGAGTAGAAACACTCTCCACACCAACTGAAAATCTGGGCTTAATGACTGGCTAATCCTGAATGGTGAGTATGTGTGCATGCACTTTATTCACATTGTGCAGATGCAGTGGCAGAGAGGAGGATTCAAACACAGCAGATCAGGCTCTAGTGCAGGGTTACTCAGTCCAATCCTATGAGAGCTGCAAGGTTTTCAATGTATTCCTGCTTCAACACACCTGAATGAAATCGAATGGCTCCAACAGCCTATGAATTCTGCACAATGACTCAGGTGTGTTGGAGCAGGGATACATGGGAAAACCTGCTGGATTTAGTAACCCTGCTCTAATGCAAAGATTTTTGAGCGTTATAAACTGAACATTGAATTTTGTTGGAGAATCAAATATTTTAAAACATAATTCCGATATTGAGGGAAAAAGGGGAGGAGGAGCTGGAAGTGGAAGCACAGCAAACCTCTCCAGCAAACAACAATGTGCAAACAGCATGCATGTTTGGTGAGATTCTTCCACCCTCCCCAATAGACACATGCTGGAGGACGATATTGCTGCATGATTTTAAAACATCCTGCAAAGTCAATATTAAGTTGACATGTTTCTGAAAACATGCTGAGGTAAAGACAAGTAGAAAAGTAAAATTATATAAACAAATCTCATTAAGAAGTCAATACACAAAAGAAAACAAGCATTTGTACTCAATAAATAAAATTAATCAAATGTAAGTTTTAGAAATATATTTTTGGAGTTTTTGTCAGTAAACATGCAGATCAAATTTCTATATAGTTTTTAATACATCTCTGTTATAACTGCAGTGTTAAATGTCTCATTGCCGTTCTAAATGCCAGTGACCCAGCCGTGTTGGGCCTACAACACTGTTGACCACCACTGCAGAGTGTTTAATGCCTTGCACAAAGACTCATCAGTAGAAAGGAGCCTTTATCATTCACTATTACTGCAATCCTAATAATATAAAACAGACTGACATGCAGAGATAAATAAAAGAAGCAAACCATGAGATGTTGTTTGCCGCTGATTACCTGTGAAAACAAGTGGCTGACCTTCCTGATCCTGCATATCTGTGGACAATAAAAATAGATTGTCATCATTTTTCTGTTATGGTTCACCTTCACATGCAGTGTAAAATAAAGTCCGGGAAAATAAAAAAAAAAAACAATGAAAACTCTGCAAATTAAACATTAAATAGCAAACAAAATATTAAGTGTTATTACATTTCTTTCAGCAACACTTAACTTTGGAGCACCAAGAGCCCAGTGCCTGTTCAACACTTACAAATTTTTGTTTTATACATTCATTGACCGCTTAATCAGGTCCACCTTGTTAGTACCAGGTTGGAGGCACTTTTGCCTTCAGAACTGCTTTAATTCTTGGTGTCATAAATTCAAAAAGGTGTTGGAAACATCCTCAGAGGTTTTGCTCCATATTGACATGACAGCATCACACAGTTGCTGCAGATTTGCTGGCTGAAAATCCATGATGGGAATCTCCTGTTCCACCACATCGCAAAGGGGCTCTGCTGGATTGAAATCTGGTGACTGTGGAGACACTGGAATCCAGTGAACTCACTGTCATGGTCAAGAAAGTAGGCGGAGATGATTTAGACTTTGTGACATGATGCATTTTCCTGCTGAAGATGCTACACTGTGGTCATAAAGGGATGGACATGGTCAACAATACTCAGGTAGGCTGTGGTGGTTAAACCAGGCCACGTTGGTACTAAGTGTGCCAAGAAAATATCCCCCACATCATGACACCACCAGCAGCCTGAAGCGTTGATACAAGGAAGGATGGATCCATGCTGTTATGTTTCCACCAAACTTTGATCCCAGCATCTGACTGTGGAGCTGAAATGGAGACTCATCAGACCAGCAACGTTTCTCCATCTTCTATTGTCCAACTCTGGTGAGTCTGTGTGAATTGTAGCCTCAGTTTCCTGCTCCTGGTCTTCTGCTGCTGTAGCCCATCTGCTTCAAGGTTTGATGCACTTTGTCTAATTCAGCCCTTACTTAACCAGGCAGGACATATTAAAAACATATTCTTTTTTACAACTGTAGCTTGGAAAAAAGCGAAAATGACCCGACTTTACACAAACAGCTTTGTTTACATCTTCTCACCTTTAGCTTGGAAAATGCACCACTTGAGAGAATTTTAAAGTTTGATTTATTAGACCATGATTGTGTGTTTAGGGCAGCTTAAACACTAGCTGTTTTTCCGGACCTTATTTGTACTTGCACATTTGTACGCAAGGTATGCAGAGTTGTAGCGTTCACAGGGAAACTAATCTTTTGTATCTTCACTTCTGAAAATAAAGAATCTTTTTTATTTCCAATCCATCTACTGAACTGAACTTGTGCCATTTTTAAATCCATGCACACCTCACCAGGTGCTAGAAAACAAGATATTTCTTAGTTTAATCGTGTAATGCTTCCTTTATAGTATCTCTGAGTAAATGCAGAGTTCAAATAAATTTATGATTGCATTTTGTTTCTATCCAACTATGCCAGCGTATTTGGGAAATGTGTTTGTGCGGCAAATAAGAGACCTTAAAAACTCTACGCCACATTGCAGCACTGTGGAGGTCATTATAGAATAATGGAGCTTTAACTAATCCATAACTAATGGACGTTCTGTCAGTTAGCAATCACTAGTGTGTGCACAGCTTACTTAGCATGAACATACCTGTGATGCTGATGAATGTCAGAGCAGCCCTGAAGCCCTTATGTGCGACTGTGCTGTCTGACAGGAACTGAAGCACCATGATGCTGCTATAGGACAGGACGGGAGGAGGGATGCTGCTGCCGCAC
Organism: Melanotaenia duboulayi; assembly: GCA_026261665.1. NCBI lineage: Eukaryota > Metazoa > Chordata > Actinopteri > Atheriniformes > Melanotaeniidae > Melanotaenia > Melanotaenia duboulayi. The sequence goes on along the minus strand of CM047984.1, from coordinate 5,338,115 downwards.
AGTAATGCTAAACAAAAAAATAAATCAGCAGAGGCAGGGAGAAGTTATACTGGGAGGCAAACACAATCTGGTTTAATGCTATCCAGTTAATCCATCCTACCAATCTCCTCTGTTCCTTCAACATCTCCAAGGACAGTGAGGGAATCATACAAACATATCTCAGACTCCTCCAGGTCAAACTCAGCAAAGTCAAGCTGAAATTAAAGTAGATTATTCAAACATTAACACAGGATTACTTGACATTATAAATGGTGCCTGGTTGTTAAGATGTGCACATCACCTTAACAACATGGCCCTGTGGAGCACAGATAACCCAACGGAGAACGCAGTCGTTACTGTAGGATTGTGGGTAATTTGGGCTGTGGATTGTAACTTGATCCTCGACTAAAACAACTGTCCCACACCCTGTTCGTGCACACACGGAGGGAAACAAAAACACAGGCCCAGCAATTATTACTAAACTGTAACACAGCACACACGTCCATACAGACAACAAAAGACACATTATTAGCAGATGGGTTTGACCCTCTCCACCACTACTCAGCCCAAGTGTCTCGAGCCGCTTATTACCGTGTCATAAGGCATCTGTTTGTTCAGTAGGTTGCTAAGAAATCCACGCTCAGCATACATAGTAGTGAATGATTTTTACATACCATGTGTAAATACTGTAGAAAGGATAAAAAGCTGAATGTAGAAAACACTAGTGAACTGTAATGAGCTTTGTGTTTGCTGTTTTTTCTGTGACTGTGTTTGTAGTGCATGTTGCCGTTCCTACCAGGATGAGTGTGTCCCTTGACAGCACGGTGCCTGACAACAAAGCCACTTCCTGCTTTGTTAATGTCAGAGGAGAATAGAAGAGTTGCAGACTGGGAATTCTGGAAAAACACTGGACCTGGAAGGAGATGTCCACAGAATATCCCTGTAAAAACATGAGATGAGTTAACATGAGTTAAAGTTATGTTGCATATCTGTACCTCTCATCAGTGTAGGCAAATCATCCTTTAGTTTAAAAGGTGGGTTCTTTGTAGATGTTTTCTGGTTTTAATGGATATTTAAAGTAACAGTTTCCCTTTATTCTTTTTTTTTAATCCAATGTACAACATTAAGAGCTTAATTCATGTCTGTCAATTCAGTGTGGAACTGGAGGCAGGAATATAAAAGAAGTGGTTTTAGTAGTTATGTGTAACACTTTGAGTTACATTTCTACCCCGAGAACCATGTATTAAAATAAAGTTCAGACAAAGCATCAGGGGCCATGAAGACGGACCAGAGGGATAAAGGGATTTTAAAAAATATCTTAAAGTATTGATACACAGCAAGAAAATGATCATTTTTGATTACTAAAATAGGCCAACAAAATAAATTTTAAGTCAAAGCACCAACACTCAAACAGAAATTCAAGCATTAACAAGCCTTTAGAGACGTGAAGGGAACATATTGTCCATATATATGAGAGTTGACCACTACATCTCACTAAACTTTACACACTTTACCAAATTTATTTTACTACTAAGAAAAAAAATAATGTTTTAGCTCCTTGGGTGCTTTTGATTAAACTGTGGCTAAACTAAAACCTGGGTTCTTTGAAAACATGAGTCACAAAAAAAAAAAAGAAACAGAAGGAAAGAAAACAAATTTACAACTGTTTGTAAATCAAAGTTAGTCATTTCCACCCTACCTTTGGCAGCTATACTAAACTAAGCCAACCATGTAACCTGCCTTAGATTGCAAGAGTTATAAGCATGCTTTATTTGACAAAAATAAATAAATAAAAAAAATTTAAAAATATAATCTTTAGTGACACAGGGAAGCAATGTGACATATCTTTGAAAATTGGAGATAATTGTGCAAATCTTAAATAATCTGTTGCAGATATTCTCACATTAACAACCTGCAAAAATATATTAAAAAAGTAAAGGACAGAATTATGTTAGATTAAATGGTGACGAGGAGGTGTAATATTTAAAGGCAGAAAACTCACCAACAGGCCTGTTGGTTTCCATGTAAACCGTGAGCCGATCATATTGACAATATGATTCATTCTCCACATCAAAATGATCAAATTCCAGCAGGACACTGTAACCTGCAGGAACACCGATACTCCACAAACACAACCTGCACAGACACCACACATGCCATTTGACTCATTCACACATTTATTTAAATTAATAAAATACCAGCCAACTGGTTTCTGACACCAAAATTTTTCAAATGCCAAAAACTGTAAAATATTTCCATTTCTATGGCAGTCTTACAACAATCACATCAAGCATCACAAATAATTTCTTCCTGTCTGAAGAGTCACTCACTGGTTGTTGTCATAGTGATCACCAGGGAGGCTGGGGTTTCTGATCACCCCCTCCATGTCAGAAACAGGCCCATCTTTCACACTGCACAGTCCTGACAAACACACACACACAAAACATCAAAGCAGCATGTGCACGTTATGAAATATAGATGAAGAAGAGTGGGAGATGAGAAGGAAAAAACAAGCAACAACTCACTTGATGAAGTCTTTCCCTGCAGCAGATCAGCTACAAAAAGAAAAGAAAGAAAAGCAGAATGTGAACAGAAGAGGAAAACAATCACATTCCACTAATATGATAATATGCTGGTAGAAATAAAACATTAAACCACAAAACACCAAACTGAATCTTATTATAGTCACCTTATTTTTCATTTAATTAAATAATTATCTTTGTTTTGAATCTTTAAACCAGTTAAAATTGAATTAAACAAGTTTACTCTGTTAGGGTCCCATTGGTATAGATCAGCAGATCAATTAAACCTCCTCTTTACGTTTTTACACATTTACGTTTAAGCTACATCCCCTCACCACCAAAAACATCATATTTAAAGTGAGCCAGTTCACATACTTTTCCTTTCCTTTAAAAAAAAACAAAACATTTATTTGATCATTTGAACTTTAAATTTAAACATTTAAACAAAATCTAACCTTTTTTTTTTTGTAAATGAATAACAATTTACAGAATGATTAGGAAAAATAATTCCTTCAGGGCTATTTTCCACTGCAGAACATCAGTAAAGTCACTTGGAGGCAGACATCTAGATACTGTGTGTACAGCAAAGATGGACAAAGATGGACCTCAAGGGCCACCGTTCTGAAGGTTTTGGATGCTTCCTGCAACAGCCAGTGTTGTGCAAGTTCATACTTCTCATAAACGAGTTCATTTCAGTTGTTTTAGATTAGAAATGAGAATAAAGACTAAATTTCAGAAACCTGTAACTGCTGGGAAGTCACACCCCTGATGGCGGCAGGCCCTGTGATCTGGGTGGTTTGGGGCTGTTGGTGGGTGTTCATGAGGCGGACGTTCTGCTTTTTAAGTGTAGACAGACATTTTCATAAACATCATAGATTTTTACTGTCTAAATCTTTTGCAGAACAGTACGTAATATTACCGTGAGTAATCGTAATTGCATGCAGCTGACCTATAATAGGTTTTGGTTTGTTTGGCTAATTTGCACTGTTGACTTTATTTTTCTCAAATAGTGTGTGTTAAAAGGGAATAACATATTATCTTGTCACATGTTATTTTATATTGTTTACAAACAAAAATGCTTAAATTTAAATTTCTCAGTTCTGACATTTTTACTGTTTTGTTATTATTATAATGATGATCAATAATTAAAGGCTAAATCTTTAAATGAGCATGAAATGAGCATTTCATGCAGAAAGTATCACTGTTAGCGATATCAGATCGTTACCAAAATTTGCAGGATCGCCCAGTCCGCTTTGTTGTGCTAGAGTGTGCAATGCATGGTGGGTAGCGTAGCGTGAAGTCTGTGTAGTGCCGGTGAAATTGTAGGCAGTGAATGTTACAGGACCCCACATAAGCTGAACAGTTCATGTTCAAGTTCTTCATTTACAAGTGTGTCGCGTTCAGGTTAGTGTTCACGGAAAAATGAAAGTATTCACAACGCTGGCTGCAGCACACCTGAATCAGATTAATAGGTCAACATATTTGGGCAGAACTTGGCAACACAATGACGGAGAGCAATTTAAATTGAATCAGTTGTGTTGGAGCAGGGAAACTTCTAAGACCTGCAGGACTGCGGCCCTTGAAGACCGCAGTCACCCATCCCTGATCTACAGAGTTGTGTACAAAAGGATTCAAAGAAAGGTTTTGGTCATGGTAGTGAAGCAGAGATCATGACACTGAACGAATCAAATATCAGATTAGGCATTAAAGCGGTAAGATAGTAACACTGCCAGATGAAGGTTTAGTTCAGGAACGTGATGATTACCCTTAAAAACTTGCACCCCCATGATTAAAATAAATACATCTCTTTGAATACATTCATAGTAAAGGGAGAATTTTTTTAATATGTGTAAAAATCAGTATATATGTTACTGGTGAAGAATAGATGAGATGTACGGAAGCATGGAGCTGCCAACCCAAATCAAAACAATTAGCAACTTATGTTATAATGTGAAAGTTTTATTGTAAAAACGTGAAACATACTATGTTGTAACAGGATTCATTTAGTGGTGAAAATATGGATTATAAACTGTGTTTGTCTTTGCATGGTGAAACTGTGGATCCTGTGGTCAGAGAAATGGGATTAGGCTGCACGTCGTTGGAGAGATTTGGTGAAGCTTGGAGGAAACAGTGATATTGTTGACGTTGCACCCTTAAAGCAGCAACTCATATCTCCCAGTCCCAGCAGTGCATATTTTTTAAAAGACAGCCATTGGCGTAATAACTGGTACACAGCATCTCATTGCGTGCAGATAGGTGATGCACCATGTTGCTCATGTCCCACATTTCTGTGTGAACAACAATAAATCAGAGAAGAACAATTAATTCTTCACAAAAAGATCTGAAATCTGCTTGATAAGAATGTTTTCCATTAAATGTACTTTCCTCCAGTATTTCTCAATCACACAACATCATCTGCATACAGTAGCTACTTTGATTCATGTTCTTACAATAAAATTTATCACTTTATAATGTGATACGTTTCACGTTTTTACAATGAACTGTGAAGTTAAAACTGGATACGATCCTAATTTTTTTCTTTATTTGGGTGAAAGGGCCATTCTTCCGTAAAGATGACACACAGCACAAATGGAAAGGTTTCAGGCTTGCCAAAAAAAACAAAAACTTAGTAGCTCTAAACCCCAGATCATAGTACAACATGTGAACGTTAGCAGAACAAAGTTAGAGGTTTTTAATACAGACAGTTCAGGAGAGGTCTCCAAAATGGACGTTTTGGCACTTTTTGGGCACCACCTGTTCCCCCAGTTGGTGGATCTCAGGTTTTAAAAAGTTCAGTCTTGTACTGGAGTTTGTTTAACCAATTTAGAGCTGGAAAGAGTGAAAGCAAAAGCCAGACTATGACCAGAGAGCAGCAGAGAGATAAGACATGATATATACACATTATTTTAAAGCAGTCATGTTACAAAGCAAAAATAAGCACATCCGCACTTTTTAAGAAGAGAAAGCAAAGCAAAGGAAAGACAGAGGAAACTATGGATAACATTTTAAGCTGACTGCCATCTTTTTAAGCCTCAACACCCATGCACCATTAGATTTGTTTCTGCACCCAAAAATAAGCCAAAAATAATAAATGTAGACAAAAAAGACATCATATCAGTTGGTCAAATTGGTTCTCAGAAGATCTTACAAAGTTAGAAGTTTATATAATACTACACAATTTACTGGTAAAATAATGTCAGCTGGGTCTAAAATCTGCTTTTT
>CM047984.1:5306774-5322742 GCA_026261665.1 Melanotaenia duboulayi | reverse complement strand
AAAAAAAAAAAAAAAAAAAACTCCCACTTTGGTGCAAATCCCCCACCATTAACCTGCAACATGCACCAGAAAAAGCTAAACATTTCTACCTCATCTCAGCAGAGCACCAAATTCCAACATGAAATAAAATGTAGTTTTCTAAATCACAAGAACTGAAATGAAATCAAGAAACACAGAAAACCAGCCAGAAAATAAAGTGGAAAATCCAAGTTTAAAAATCTGTAACAAAAAAAAAGAAAAAAAAAGTTGAAGATCTTTCTCGTGCTGCTTTTTTTTCCAGGAAAGGTTTGGGTCATTTCCCACTGGATCAGCTGGACAGGTATTCATACTGTATGTACAGAAATCCGGATTTAGGAACACATAAATCACAATTCCACACCTCTTTGATATTCTGACAGCTTAACTTTCTTTTTCATGGCTGGAGTTATGCACCATTCATGTTCAGAAATATGCCGAAGCTGAGCAACCTTGACTGCAGTTATTCATTTTGATGCCTTAATCTTGACACCAGGAGAGAATGGTCTGTTAAAGAAAAAGCTCCTTCATGCCTGATGACTTCTGTTTGAGATCACAAGATGATTAGATTACGCTTGAACATGGTTACTTTCTTTTTAATTACTGCTATGAAGGTTGGAGAGGCTCAGTCGAAGCATGCATGTGTAATTCTACTGAGTTTAGTAAACAAACCAAAGCGTCTGCTGGTCCAACTGAGTCTGAGCAACTCACATTCAGCCAGTCGCTTCCTTTCTGACGAGGAAAACAAACTATTAGACATAATTAAAATTTAGAAACCTGTTGACATAAAATTCATGCATTACAAACATAACCATCCTCATCACATAATCACATACTGATGATCCCGAGATGACTTCAGAAAGTTTTTATATTTCCATTTTTTTTTTTTGTAGAAATTTGCAGGAAGCAGAACAAGGAAACTGATACAAATCTCTTGTTTTGTCCTTTTGGTGAAAACAAAATGAACTCTTAACAAATTGGCAGCTACAGAGGCATCATGTTTACGAGTGCAATGAATCAAGTCAGCACAGTCACCAACTGCTCGGTACACAGTTGTCCACAGAGACTTGTGCACGCTCTCGGATGATGCTATTATGATCACGTACAACCCACTGCAACACTCAAAAGATCCCAGTGGGGTGCAGAGAAGCAAAACACAAAGTAGAATTAAATACAGGTGAAGTAAGTTAAATAATAATTGTTTTGTCTCTTAGATCTTAACAGAAGCAGGAAGATTCTCTGCCAAGTTTCAAAGCTTAAAACATGGAGTTACCAGCTGGTTTTGTTGCCTTTAACTGGAGCCACTGTATTTTAGCTTTTATGCCAAGCTAAGTTAATAAGTAGTAAATTCTCTTTTCAGAATAATCCAAAGAACAAAAAGGCAAATTAATCCTCAACAGATTTTTGTGTTCATGCTTCAAGACTGAATACCCACGTTTTAATCCTGAAATAAAAAAAAAAATAAAAATAATAATAATAATAATACATCACAATAAGGTTTTATTATATTACCCTTTCTAATTTGGTTTGATTAACAAATCATTGGTATGACTCAGTAAAATTTGACTTCCTGACATAAACGAATGAGTAATAACCACAAGAGCAAGTTAGAGAGCTTAAAAAGACACTTGATCAGACATTTCCACTCGTCTCACCACACTGTTCGGCAGCTGCCTTTCACTAAACCGATAAGCTCAGCCGCACCGCGACAAGGAAATGAGACAACAGCAGCAACTTAATCACTCAGCCATCTAATAACCTGCTAAGGTTAAGGGCAACAACAGTAATGTTAATGTTTGAGTCACAGGAAGAATCCGACTTTGCAAAGAAATTAATCTTTTACATTCAAAGACAAACTTGCATGTACACACAGTCAAGATAAAAGATAAGTTTCAGAGCTTAACTCGTGGTTACTTAAGTTTAAATAATTCTATTTACAGCAGCTGAAGCTGGTTCAGTTAGCTCTTTTTTGTAAACTAGTGACACAATGTCATTTGCAGAAAAATATGTTTGTTTATAATCTACCCAAGTAGAGATGTACTCAAAAATATTTAGAAAAAACACACCTGATTGCTCTTTTCACATATGAATATTGACAAAAGTTCAGGCACAATTCTGGGTTCACTTGAACGATCTTGTGTACAGTGGTGAAAAATCCCACTGTTCAATGACACCATCAGACAAACCATGTAGGGATTTGTAGTTACTAAGACACTTAAAGACAAGACATGCAAGCACAATCAAAGATCAACACCTTGCTTCTTCAATGCTCATGGTGAACTCAATGAATGGCTATACTAAACTCTGGCTCCCAAGCACCAGTACCCTGCAGGTACTGTTTGTTCCTCTACTGCAACACCTGATTCAATTAAGATGGATCTCCAACAGCTCGATATCAAGTTTTGCACAAGTCTGTTAATGGCCCAATCATTTGAATCGGGTGTGTTGCTGCAGGGACACACCCAACACCTGCAGGACACCAGCCCCCGATAACCGAATTTGGTGATCCCTGGGCTAAGGTAACAGAAAATGAATATGCCAAAGTGCACATGAGGCTTAATGTGGATTAATTCTTATAAAAGTCCAGAGGAAATGCCAGGTCTGTAAGAGGCAAAATTCTTTTTTTAAAAAAAACAACAAGGAAGAAATTCAAGATCACTTTCTACATGTGTATTTACAGAAGCTTCACAGAGAACGATCCAACAACAGTAACAGTTGCACAAACATGCATATATTTGCAACAGAAGATGGATAAAGTAAGATAACCCATTCAGAGAGACAGTGATCTCAAGTTAGTGCTACTTGAAAGTAGTGTACTCGAAGAACTGTGACCATTACGAGATGTGAACCGCTACTGATGGTTTACTTTCAAAACAATCAAGAGAAACACGAGCAGAATAAGCGAGACCATTTTTTCTCGTCGCCAGTCTCATCCCCTGCTGAGCTATATGCTCAGCAAAGGGCTATTTGGGCAAAAATTATTAAATTTTATGGTCACAAATAACTTCTAGACACACACACACAAAAAAAAAACAAAAAAAAAAAACACGAAGAAGAGGTTTTTGAAAGATCTGCTGATGCAAGAATAATCAGTTTGTAGGCACTCAGTAAAGCCATTACAATATGCATTGTGCTTGGTTATAAGAAGAGAACTGGCTGCAGCCGTCTGAGAAAACAGGAGTGCATTACTGGCTAAATCTTTTCTGAAAATTTAACCAGCAGGAAAAAGTAAAAAAAATAAAAAATAAAGAAAGGTCAGCAACAAATCCTGGTGAGGGTTCAATTCAAATTATTCTTAACAAGCTGACGGTTGAAATGGCTTTTGGTCTTTTCCAAAGTCTTGCCGGCCTGTTCCTGAACAAGCCCATTTAAAAATGCTGAAAACCAACATTTTCCAGGTTTATGTCTTGCCTGGCAAATGCTGCGTGTCAGATGAAAGTCGTGCTGAGTAAACTTAAGCAAAAAACAAACAATAAATGCTGCTTGAGTCTTTATTTTTGGAGACACAGAACCTAAATGAAGAAAACCAAGACGGACTGCTGAGAATTTTGGTGCAGAGCATCATTCAATGCATAGCTTTGCCAGATGAAAGGGAGCAGAAGAAAAGCTGCAACCAGAAGGACTGGACTGGCTGAAGATGAACAGAATGAGACCAAAATGTCTTTTTTTTTTTTGTCCTTTTCTACAATTAGCCCCAGCACAGTTAATGAGTACTTTATGGTATGAGAAGAAATGCTGCATTTCAGGAAGTGCCAAATCTCCAGACAACACCTCAGAGCGATGCGAGCTCGTCCAGGGGCACTTTGTGTTCACTGCGTTTCGCTTTAATCTTCAAGCATCATGGAAAACAGCACTTTGAGCACAGGCACCTCTCATCTTCATGTCCTTATCCATCTGTCTCTCCACCCGCCACTGTGTCCCCTTGCTCATTATCTCATGGTGGAGGAAGCTCTGAAGTACGACAGGAATTTGAAGCAGAGGCTCACCACAAAGTACCAGATGTTTCGGGCCATCTGGGATCGGGCGATGAAGATGCGCCAAATCAGCACCACCAGGACAGTGTTAAAGGTGTAGCGTATATTCCTCAGCCTGAAGAAAGAGGTGCACAGGTAAGAAATCATTTATTCACTCTGCTTTATCAAAGTTTTCATCTTTAATATTTGCTTTCCTTTTAATTCCTGAAAATATGTAAGTCACAACTCTGTATGTACAGAATATTAACCATTCAGGCTCCGGAGTTTAAGGAAATGCCAAATTTGAATTTTTAATAAGCATGCGTAATAATTTTGTTTCAGGGCACCAGATGATAAAATTCTAATCGTGAGGCTGGAAAACTGTCCGAAATATATTAGATAAGGAGGGGAAAATGGATTTTGGTGGATTCTGTTAATTGCTAACTAAGCACCTTCATGCCCAAAATAGTCTCATACAGTAACTGTCCTGCAGGTTTAAATCACCAGTAGCAACAGTTATGCTTTCATATATATTTTCTGATTTCTTACAAGTGCTCCTGATGATAATCTGCTTTGTTTTCTAATAGAGATGTTTTCTAAAAAAAAATTATTTTTTTAAAAAGGTGTAGCAGCTGGTTGTCTGGTTTTGATTGTTGTTTTTTTTTTTGCATATTTTGTAACATAAAATCAGTCATACTGTAGAAAATTAAAAAATACTCAAGGGTTTAGGAGTCATTTCCACGAAGCATCCACCTTTACATTCATTAGAAGAGCTGTCTGAATGTAGTTCAAAGCTCAGATAAATGTATAAAGAAGTGCAAACATCTCAGTGTAATATCACAAATGTTTCAGATTAAATCTTTCATCATTGTAACTTTTGCTAAGCTGAACATCAGAATATTTGCTTTTATGTAACTTTTGAGTTGATATAAATATAGCTGAGGCAGATTTATTGAGAGATGCTAATCTTTGAATGGTTTAATTAAGTCACATTTCTTTTAAAGTCAATCCTCAGCATAAATTTCTAGGGAAAATGTACTTTCAGGCCTGGATTCTTTTATTATTTTTTCTTTTCTTAATTTTAACAGTTTTTAAAAGTGGCTGTGTTTCTTCTTCTCAAAAAACAAAACAAAACAAACAAAAAAAAAATCAACCCAGAGAAGATCCACTGGATTCAAGCCAGGCAACACATTTGACTGGGCCATAATTGTTACCCTTTTTTTCTTTCATGTGATTTTGGCAATGTTTCTTCAAACATTGTGCTGGAACTTTCCAAATGCCAAGCCTCTAGATACTGGGGGGGCAATTCCAACCTGGCCTCTATACACCCCCACTACATGATGTTATAAAGTCATCTTTCAAACACCTTCTGGACTCGTGCAGCCTCATAACCACGGTTCAAGCTCTGAGCTGGGTCCGAGTTCACTGTGGTCATCTAATTTGTTGAGCTTGTAGGACTAGATTTTACAATCCCTTAGATTAATCAGCACTTGGTGATGAGTGGGGTAGAGGTACTAGCTTCATTGGGGTCTTCAGGTGGGCCCAGGGCTTCACTGGTGTTTCATTGATGGCCCCACAACACCTCCACAGGGCTCAATGGGGACACATGGTATCCTAGGTGTGCACACCCCCCAGCAATCTGATGACTGGACAGGAAGGCTTTTCCTTGCACCCCTATGCCCTTAAGTAACTTTGCAGTGGACAAGGCAACAAACTCTCTGTATCCTCTGTACAGCATATGTCTCTGTCCGTACGTTTGCAGAATCACAGATTTCTTACTTGTTGAGGTGTTTTCGTGCAGCCGGCAGCCCCGACAGCTCTTCATTGAGGACGTACTTTTTGGTGCCCATACAGTAATTTTCCATGTACTCCGCCCAGTGCAGCTGACGCACGTCAAAGTTAAACACCTACAGGGGGAAAAAAAAAGTGGCAATGTAGCCAGTCATTTTTTTATCTTTAATTAAAAGGGCATTGCTTATTTTTTGCGAATATCATCCGACTTTCTGTAAAAGATCACTGCTCCCTCAACTTGCACTTAAACTGAGCATCATGTCTTACAGAAATGCAAATTTCTCCAGATGTTTATCCTGAACAACACCTCCTTTCACTACACCCTGACATCAGCAGTGAATGAATGGCTCTGCTGTTGCCGGTTCATTATCAGACATTAATGCACCAAGCTGTAGATTTGTGTCCCGTCTCCTGAATGTCGTGTGTGAGAAGACACAGACACTGGCAGCAAAAAGAAAAGAGTGACTGACGCAGAATACAGACTGATGTTAACAACAGAGCCATTTATACCTTCTTATCCTCAGGACTCATCTGGGCCAGCAGCATGGCCATGTTGTCCGTGTTCCACATCCAGGAGTTACTGGTGAAATACTCAAGGACCATCATAGCTTTGTGGAGGCGAGTTATTGTCTTCATCATCCTGTAAAAGAAACAGTATGCAAGTGAAGGATGGGAAGAAACACAAAGGTGGCAAAAAAAAAAAAAAAAAAAAAAAGGAAGAAAAAGACAGTGANAAAAAAAAAAAAAAAAACAAGGAAGAAAAAGACAAAGGAAGCAGTGAAATGATCAGGGCTGACAGAGTGGGATCAGAGAAGAGAAACAGGGGTTTAAATGGATGGAAAAATTAAAACAGTGTCAGGGTGTTGGGAAGCAGTAGCAGAAGTTTAACTATCTGAAATAAATATTTAATAAAAAAAAAAAACACCAGAGGGGGCAGAGTCCAACTCCCTCTCAATTTAATATTTGACTCTAAGAAATGCCCTCTTAACTTTTAAGATTAAGCCGTGGGCATGACTTGAGGATTACATTGAGTTGACTGAGCAAACTTTGATTTGATTAGGTGATACAGTGCTATGAGTTTGTCCACCTCTTGAATGATGTTCAATTTCAGAATTGTTGCTGTTCTAAGAAAAACCCCTCAGCTACTCCAGATACACAACAAAGGATTAAGAGGAGCTGGACAACAGGTTTAGTCACTTTTTGGGCAGAGCTAGTCTTGCAGTTTGTAATGTTTAAGCTATGCAAACCTGACTGGCTACAGTCTCAGATGTCAATCAATCATATAAAAAGGGAACAAGATGGAGAAAAGGGATTTTGCAAAATGCTCAACATTTGATTTGACAGCTACAATATTCAGTGGCTTTATGATTGTAGATTTTTTTTATAAAACTTTAAAGACAGACTAAGTGGTTATTGTCTGCAAATGCAGCCTTCAAATTCGCCAACTCGAGTCGAAAAAGTTGAAAAAAGAAAAAGAAAAAACAGAAAGTTGTAGAACAGTAGATTACTGTATAATTTAGCGTTTGTGCAGTGAAGTTCATGTTAACTCACCTCATCAGACATGTGAGACAGAAGTTCAGATTTTATGGGGAAATTCCCGTTCAATGAAGGAACACCTTCAGAGATCAGGAACACATAGAAATGTGAACTAATCTCTGAGGGTGTTTTTTTTTACATCTCTTTCTGCATTATGTCACTGCAGCCCAAAAAGTACTCCAAATACCCCAAAAAAAAGGAGGGAAATTAAAAAAAAAAAAATGGGACACATCTGTACAAAATACACCACCACACATTTATAGTGGGTCATAAGATGTGACTGAGGGGGATTATAAATGTTTTCTCCTTTTTTCATTCTGCTTAATCTGCCTTTAAAGTAATTAGAAATATTTCAAACAATAAGGCTTTCAAACTTTCAAAGCACTGTGTGAAATCAGGGATGTGATTTCTCCCCGGTGGACATTAGTGATGGATACAAATCAGTTGAAGCTAACTGGATTTATTCAGTGTATAGGCCAGAACAATAAACTAGAAAATTGACCCGTAATTGAAAATTTACAGTGATTCATGATGATTCTCTTATTCCAAAAGTTACTAAAAGTTAATAAAAAAGCTCAAGTCCTTAAGATATAATATCATCAAGCACCATCAGTGTCCTGCTAACACGAGTAAATCCAGTTAGCAAACGTAATTTCTTTGTTAGTCAAGTGATCAAAATATAAGAAATTATAATTTAAGGTGAGAAAGTCTTAAGAGTTAGCATTTGAAAAACAGCAAAACCCACTATGATGAAGCATAAAGAATCTGAGTTATTAAAAGGAGTTTAATACTTTTTAAATACATTTTTTATGTTAACCCAATTTAAACGTTTATCCCAACAGAGGCTGATTAAAATGACTCAGATTCTTTTAGTACAGAGGAAAGATTCAAGAGACGTAACATAACATGCACGGTTGATTCGCACACAAAGCCAGAGATTATCTCCATTTGCAACTGGTGAAAAACCAAATCAGATCCAAATCACCTCCTATGGTCCATGTGAGTTACTATGTTGAGCCATATTAATTTCAGACAGTGAAACATCATGAAATTTGGCTGATAATCAAATCAAAAAGAATAGATGTGCAAACATTTACTGTCTGAAATGCCAGTGGTTTATGAATATGTGGACATGCAGCGGAGTTGCTTTCAGTGAGACAAGGCGTCTCCAACAGAGAACAACTTTCTGATTGGCCAAAAACTCCCGCGGTGCCCCAGATTTCCAGAGATTGGGTGAGAAAAGTGAAGGATAATGGATGTCATGTTCACAGCATGTTTTATTCACAATAAAAAGTTTGATTGGAGGCATCTTCTTTGAATAGAAAATTAAATATAAAAAAAACTTCCAGTTGATGCCAAGCAAAGACACTACAAACATTGTCTCTTCAGCCCTGCACCCATCCTAGTTTCCAAAATCCCAGTCTGAAAAAACACAGGGTGGGAGGGTGGTGGTGTGGGAACATGTGGTGTGGGGACATGTGGGAAAAGGTGGGAGGGAGGGCTGACTGGTAGAGGAGAGAGCTGTGGGTGGGCAGTTGCAATCTTACCGGGGCCTCTGGCCCGCCAGCATGAGATAGCCGTCATAGAGCAGAGCCGGCAGTGTGTGGCTGACGGTGGTCCAATACTGATTAGTAAAGGGGTTGGAGCGCAGATTGACATTGGGCCTTCTGAAGGCCTGCTCTAAGGGATTGGTCTTGAAGGTCATATTTATACAGTTCTCTGTAGGGAAGAGATACATACATGACGGGACAAGGAGTACAGAAGATGAGATGAAAAAGAATGTGCTATGACTCCTCTTACTGATACAAACAGGTGCAGGCCCTGTGTAATGGCTTGGTCTCTGCTAGCCTGTCATTAGCACCATCATGTGACACTGGATTCAGCTCTCACTGTTGAGATAATGCAGCTGCTAGCAGAGATTTGTCAAGGGTCAACACCTGAGTGGTGTTACCAAAGGAATCTGCAAAACAAATCCACCTATGTCCGCTTCTGAGCAGGACTCAGGTGAACGCAGTGCAGATGTTTTGGAAACCCACCATGAAAATAAAGTGAAGTCAGCAAAATGTCAAGACTGCAGAACCCATCATCAGCCCTGTTTAGTTCAGGGGAGCGCTGGGTTATACATTCTTCAACTAACAAAACTGCACACAAGCATATTTTAACAACATTAACACTGCAGCTACAATGTTAGCCAACTACGCTAAAAGAAAAGCGGAAGAATAAAGCAGCAGAGATGCGTCAGTGTGAACCGTTAGGACAGCACGGGTACGGCATGTCCAGGGCGGCGATGATGGGGTTACCTGGGCTCTCGTCCAATCAGCCTGAGGTACAGATCATAGAGGAAGGCCGGAGCCTTGTGGCTCACAGCGATCCAGTACTGATTGATAAGGTGATTGGATGTGAGATTAACATTGGGCCGGCGGACGGCCTGCTCAAGGGGGTTCCTCTTGAATGTAGATATTACATGGTACTCTATGAAGAAAAGGGTGTTCAACACAGGGGATGAATAAGCAGTTTTAAGACCTCTTAAACACTGTTTCCCCACAACTGTTGGGGGAAAAGGCAATAAACGACTGAATTTAAATTTGGCGCATCAAGCCAGTTTAAACAGGCAGACTGATTCTTTTAATGCTACAACTGAAATAACCCATTAACTCAATTTAAAAAGATAAAAGACAGCAGGTATTTGTCACTATAGAAGATCTAGTTTATATTAATCTCTGACCTTTTGTAGTTGCAGGTGTAAGAGGAAGTGAAATGTAAACTTTGTCTTTTTAAGTTAAGCTGAAAATTTGCTTTGCTTATTTTCTTTCCTTTCAGTTTAGATTTCCTTAATACATCTTGAACCATGTGAAAAATTAATAAGTTGAGTCACAGATTTAGAGGTGGTCATTTTTTCCTCCATGAAACAGACCCTGGCACAAAGTTCCCACAAAAGTTTTAATGGCCAATTTAGACTCAGAGACTTTGTGTTAATATAGCTTTAACATCTCCAAGTGGATCTTTAAAAAGGCTGAATGGACCATGTTTCCCCACATTAATATGTTTTATATTTTCCTAAAAAGGCCAGTACATCAAATTTCAAGAAGAAAAAAAACAAAAAAACAAAAAACAAAACGTATCCTCCATCTAATGATCAAATTTATCATTCTGGATCTTCAAATATAGATGGGAAAGTACGAACAAAACACAGACCTTAATATTTCTTGCCTTATTTTTACTACTTCAAGTTCTTTAAAATTCATTCAGATGCACATCATCATGTCTGATGGATGACCTCCCAGTTGTGATTAGATTTCTTTATTGGTTTGTTTTGTTAATGGTAACGCTTCACAAACAGTCCTCGGGTGAACTTTTTGGAGAAACAACCATCATTTGGCATCATTTTAGCTAAAATAAATAAATAAATCAGTGGTGGTGGGACATGCTCCTAACAACTGTAGCGTCACATCTTTCTGTAAAATCGTGAAATTTTTCTTTAGTTTGTTATCAATACATAGACACAGATATGCGTTTTACATTTATTTGAAAAAAACTTAATAAAGCTGTACTGGGGATGTTGTCATCGGCCTGAAAATGCTGGATTACAAACCAGAAAAATGGACTGAGTCCTGAGGTTGAGAAGCTTAATGTCTGGCTTTTTAAATCAAACAGAAAATGTGAAGGGCTGTTTATTATTCTCAGAAAGTAACTCAGTAATGTTATTACTTTCTGAAAGCACATCACCCAACACCAGTCAGGTTTCTGATTATCCATGTTCAAGTGTGTTTCCTTTCTCTCCATCTCATTAACAACAACTTTTACCAGCGGGAAAGGTTCGGAAACTTGGCTCAGGTATTCATATGCCACAGTATTCCAGTTTCTTCTGCAGTGCTTTAATTAGATCGGCCCGACTTTTCCAGCACCATGACCAGAGTGTATAATACAAGCAGAGCAAGCGGTTGCTCTTCGAAGGCCTTGAGGGCAACTGAACTTTAAATGTTAATATTTAGTAAGCGACTACTGGAAATCTCATTTAAAAACAAGCTGGTGCTCCTCAATTTAAATCTCAGCCCATTTACATGAACATCAAATCTGAGTAATCAGATAACTTTGATAACCAGATCTGATCCGTCTACGTACCTACGCTTCAGAAATGCAGTATTCGAAAAGTTGTTTTTTCAGTCCACTAATGGATTTCTTTTGGAGTACTTATGTACATAGTGACAACTTCCTCTGAATTTCGAAACATCCAGCTTTAGTTAAACATGGCCCATGCTCTTAGCATCAGCTGCTAACATGTTAGCTAATCCTGCTAAATAACCTACACGTGAATGTTTTATTTAGTTTTTACTCTGACTTCCTGCTGCTGCACGCCAGTGTTTTTCTTTTGTTTAGTTTACGTTGTAAATGCGTCACTTCTGTCTTTTTAAACAAAATATGTTGAGGAAGCAATGCGGGTTTTTTTGCACATGTACAGATGTTAAAAAACAAAAATCGAGATGTACAGGTCTAACTGCAACAAGACATAACAGTATTGGGGATTTCTCGTTTGATAAAGGGCATCATATTATGCTGTATACATGATCACTTGAATTGTCTTGCAACTCCAGAAATCAGGTAATGATCAGATTTTTTGATGTGCACATAAATGGGCTCACTGTAGGAGCCCAGAGATTTATTTCAAACCATAGTGTTAGAAAACACACCTATAAAATTATTTACACATATGAAAACACAAATTGTGGCTGTGAAAGTGTAAAATTGAACACCTTTGATGTAAAACTCAAAATGTTTATACTCCAAGGCAGAAACAGACAAGCTGCTGGTGTAGGTGTCGCAGTCAGTGGATCAGATTACAGAAAGGGTAGGTCTATTAGAGGCCATGTTTAAGCATAGCTTAAAGCTTTCATCGACAGGGCCTTTAACCCCGGCTGTGTTCAGATGTGGAGGGAAGGAGAAAAAGAAAAAGAAATCATACCAACTTCCCCCCAGTGAAATGGGTTGATCCCACCAGTTGTGCAGTTGTACACCAGGATGTTTTTAGACCTACAAGGAAGATGGACATTTCATAACTACAAAAATGACAATCTCTTCTTGAAACAGGTTGATCAGATGTGGGTGATCCTCCAACCTGTTAAGCCGCTGTGATCCACAGTACCAAGCTGCAGCCAGCATGGCGTTGATGACCACGTCGACTGGCACCAGGTCAGCCACAGCATCATTAGATGCTCTCATCGTGCGCAGGATCCCCTTACCAGCCTGGAGGGGGAGGGACGGACAATTAACACAAGTGGTGATACATTTTTTAATAATTAAAAAAACAAAAAAAAACTTGTTATAAGAACTATTTAAGCTGGCATGCTTTGATGCTACGTAAGTGGAGCTTCGTCAGCTGGTAAACCTTTTAGAGAACCTGGAGCAATCTCTCAACCCGTCATGAGTTGCAAGCTGCAGAAGGTAATGCATTTCAACATGTGGCCAAAAGAGACAGCTGCAATCCCAAATTCCCAAATTCCTGATCCAGCAAGGGCCTATTGATTGATTGGTGATCGGAAGACCCCTCTAAACTTTGCAATTTACTTCATACCACAACTTTCATTGCTGAATATGAAGCACTGAGCACTTACAGCAATGAATATCCCACTTGGTCCGTTGAAGTTGTCAATCCAGCCCTGAAATAAAGTTTGGGGGGGGACAAAAAAACAAAAACAAAAAAAAAACAAAAACATAAAATTATAACAGTTAACCAATTGCTCAAATGTGCAATTCTTTTTTTTTTTAATGAATTACAGAGGAAACTTTAAGGAATGACTATAAAGACAAGAAAAACTTCCTTGGAAGTTGTAACTCTGAATCTGAGCTAAAATATCTGTAAAAGAATATTTTTAACTTTCCTAAAATAAAATCTAAAAATTCTTCTGCTTTCCAGTAATTGTCCTAGTGCAGAGCCAAGCAGAATTTCTTTACTCCACATTCCTAAAATTCCAGAAGTTGCTCCATCGCCACATTCACTCCTCGGCTGCACAAAGAGCCTGTGTGTGTGTGTGTGTGTGTGCATGTGTGTGTGTGGAGTCAGGAAGTTTCCAGATTGGGAGCCAACTGAATGCTGAGGAATGACCAGTCATGGTTTCTTCATGCACACATGGTTTTTAACTAACACGCAAAAAAAAAAAGAAAAAAAGAAAAGGCCTTTATACAGACAGCTTGCATGAGCAAGACACACATCATACACAGAAAACATAGCATAGTTTCACCTTTAGATTTAGTTAAAAAAAAAAATCTAAAGCAGCTCACCTACTGAATTTAAATCAAAATAATGAAACCCAAAAAGCGGAGCAATGTGAACAGCCTGCATTACTCACAGGGAAGGGTTCTTTCCAGCTGGCTCCAACTATGGAGGGTCTGACAATGGCTACATTAAGGTCTCCAGCCTCCTGCTGCACCAGATACTCGGCCAAAGCCTTGGTGTAGGTGTAGGTGTTGGGGCGTTCTCCAATCAGCTTGGGAGTCAGTGCCGATACCAGATCGTCATCCATCCAGCTGAACACAGGAAAACAAGGTTCTTATTTTGGTTCATTTTTAGCACTCAATTATGTCAACGCAATTTTGTTTTCAGTCTTGCTCCATTTCCTCTTAAGTCAGAACCCAAAGCTGACAGGACTGGTGGAAGTAAGAAAACCACTAAGATATAATCTCTAAAAGAGAGAACTACAAGTTATTAATAGGCATTGTTTAAGTGCTTAGCATATGTGACAGGAATGACCTCTCTACTGCTCTTTGTCACTGCCAACCTGACAAAGCCTCTCAATGAACACTCATCGTTTCCTCACTCTGGAGGATGTGAAGAGCTGGCCATTAAGTTCAGCAACGTGTAGAATTCACCTCAGGGTAGCAGTGCCCAGCACAGAACCAGCGATTCTTTAAAAAAAACAAAATATAATCTCATCGACTTCAAAACTCTGAGCTTCTGATTTGGTATGAAGCCACACAGACATTTATTATGCACATTCCTGGAGCCGTTGCTGCCCTGCAGCGCCCTGAGGCTAAGAAACCACACTTCCATTATTTTACCGTCCTGGCACATTACTTCACAGCAGCATTTTGCTTAACAGCACCACGTCACAGGCAAGCAACTAGATATCAACACATTGGCTGTTTTGTACGTTAACAGTGACTGATCAAAGAAACCCAAGGGGACATTAGAGGAAGTGAGGAAAAAGAAAGGGCAAGCCATAAGACAAGAATCAGACTGACTTTACTCGCTGGGGGGAGCTCAGAAACAACACAGGATGCAAGATGGATGCTAAGATAGCCATCGTTAGTGGGTGCCTCAATGAGAAAGTCTGTTAAAGTTCATTAGGAGCTTAAAATCTGCTGCAACAAAGCTGACTGAATTTTCTGCAGACTTGTGCAACATCTTGGAAACATGAAAGAATCTTAGCTTCCTTAGCTTCCTGGTATTTGTAGTCGTCCATCACCTTCACCTCCTCTAGCATGGAAAAGGTGCCTAGCTTACTCCTGGTTCCCTTATTCCTTCTGTGCTACCAACCAATCAGTAGCTCATTTGTTTACATGCACAGCCGAGTCGAACTTAAGCAACTGGACCACCGTCTTCATGCCAACACAGACACACAGAAGTGGAATCCAGTTATTGAGCAGTATGTCTGATGTTGATGGATGGTCAACCTTCTTGTGGCCGACATGACAGAAGTTCATGGAAGGATCCCATCAATTGCTGTTCGAACTAAATATGTTCTTGGAATCATCTATAGTTGATAGTTAGTGGTATTTTTAGCATGTTAGTACTGGACTTCTCTGGTGGACCTGGTAGCAAGTTGTTACCATCTCAAGCAAAGAACTGGAAACCTATATGGTTTTACATTTCATATTTTTATTTATTTTTTTAAACATTGCTGATGTCATCCCTTTTACTTATTGGTTTTACTGGCATATTTTTCTTCTGTACACTGGTGTCTGTTATTTCCAGGTCAAAGCTCAGGACAGAAACTTTTAAACATATGCAGAGCTACAAGGCCCATTTGTCTTCAGTGTGTTACATGCAGGAATAATTAAACTTCAAACTGCATTGTCTGTGTGTTTTGGACCAGCTTAGATTTTTGTCCTGTTGTTCTTGACTTAAACAATAACTGTATATGTTCTCCATGTTGTTCCGTGTAACTGATCTAAAGAGACAAAACTAACAAGCATTTTTTTTTAAATGCACAAAGCAGCCAAGATGGAGAGATTTTTTACTTCCCAAAACACAACTATGTAACAAATCTGAAGCAACTATTTAAAAAGCCACTATAAAAAAAAACGTGACAGACACTTTTTGACTGGTTTAAAGCAAATAAACATGGATTTGTAGCACTACTAGAGGCTGGCAATACAGGCCAAGTTTCTCGTGGCTGCAGTTAAGTAGAGGAAGGAAGTGATCGTCTCAACCAAAAACAAAGTTCAAGGAGGAAAAATAAACACTGCAGCTGCAGAGGACATCAAGAAGAAGAAAATGATTTACATCCCTTGATGGGAAGATGGTGTGTTCATATCTGGGAAGAGGCCAGTCAGTCAGATGTGCTTTGCAAAGTTGTTTTGCTTTTCCAGTAACATGCATCAAGTCTTATTTTTCAAGTAAACAGTTACATGCAGTCAACCATCTGCCAGCTGCCCATTCATCGAATTTACTTCCTG
>CM047984.1:5269819-5296697 GCA_026261665.1 Melanotaenia duboulayi | reverse complement strand
AATTTTCTGAGACAGTCCTGTATATTCTTGCACACAGTATGTGCAACCGGCTGCTCAGCAACTTTCCTCTTATCCCTTACGTCTCCTGAAAAGAACGAGCCATTAGGTCGCACCGTCCCACCTCTCACCTTGCAGTTAGTCATCTCGGCAACTCGGGCTTGAGGGCTCTGCCCGGCTTTTGACCGGACCATGACATAGACGGCTCCGATTTCTGGGCAGGACCTCAGAAGTTTCTCCAGCAGCACCTTCGTCAACAGACCAGAGGAATAATAATAATTTTCCAGCATTTTCCAGTTTAATACCTCATTTTTCCAATGATGCATCCAAACAGGCTCAAACACAAACTCAAACAATGGCTGCTTTGATTC
This sequence comes from Melanotaenia duboulayi, assembly GCA_026261665.1. Classification (NCBI taxonomy): domain Eukaryota; kingdom Metazoa; phylum Chordata; class Actinopteri; order Atheriniformes; family Melanotaeniidae; genus Melanotaenia; species Melanotaenia duboulayi. The sequence goes on along the minus strand of CM047984.1, from coordinate 5,296,329 downwards.
AGGAAATAACAGAAGCAAAGTCATTTGAAAGAGTCACCCCATTGTGTCTTCTGCTAAACTGAGAAGCTTTTTGTTTCAGATGGTGCACATAAAACACCTAAAATAACTCATTCTACATCTCATTTTGGACTGAGAGGCCTGAGAGCTGTCCAACCTGATAAAATCTTAAAGACCTTTAAGGAGTATTCATTTGATTTTACACATTTATATTATTAGGGGAATAACTGACACATAATTGTGGAAAACATAAAATTGTGATTTCTCAGACAATAAACTGTACCAAGTAAACAAGCACTAATGACATTCCTAGTCAAGTCTGATCACTTTTCGACTATTTAAAAACACTGTACCTTGCCCATGAAGCCTGTTGCTCCAGAGATCAGCACATTTTTCCCTGCATAATATTCTGGGATGTTCACCATGATGTCTGCAGTCCTGTTTCAGTGAGCTCCTCAATGACACCCCACCTGCACAGGAAACATCAACAGACAAAGAGATTGTAATAAAACTAACATAAAATGCAGATTAAAATGCAGCAACTTTGTGGCTTAGAGGAAACTGAAGCCTTATAGGAGAGTCCTGTACTCATGTGCCAACCGTCCTGATTTTTATCAACCAGCATTCAGCCAGCTCTCTTTCAGGAAGTCAAAACAGTAGATCTGCGTCGATCTGCTTTTAGTGAAGCTCCGACCCAATTCAGATATCTGAGATTTAGATTGGCCAATATTTTCCCATACTGAATCAGTTTTACGTGAACATTGTGATTATCACCATGTCAGGTTTCATTAGGCTGCAGCACACTTTCCAATTTAAATGTTTTTCTAAAAGAACCCATAAGAAAAACCGTCATGCATTTTAGCTATTGGAATTTTCCAGAATTTTCCTTGTCAGATGAAGACTGAACAGAATGATGAATTGGAGCAACCGTTCTGTGGGTTAATCCCTTCAGTGCTCATGTGTGCTGGAAGTTTACAGCCCTACCGTGACACTTCAGCGAGTGTGCAGTATTTTCTCTTCCCATCTTCGCTAAATGTTTACCCTGGAAACCCTGTAAACACATTTCAAGTTAACGTCTTTTTTATTTTTCAAGAAAAAAATATAAACAAATTAGTGACAAGCTGAAGTAGCAAAGCAGTTCATACCTCATCAGACTTGTAGGTGCAGGTGTAAACCAAACACTACGTCTGAAGTGGTAAATCAGCATAAAAAACTAAACCAAATATAATTATTTATATACGAGTTCCAATGGATATATTTCATTAACTGAATCTGCACCAACACATTTTGGTAGGCTTAAACCTGTATAAGACTCATAATCTTTAAACACAGGCCCAGAAAGATCCCTCTTTGGATCAGGAAGGTGGATCGGGGAATTCATCCCAATATCCAATCTGTGAATAACATTAATATCGAAGCCCAGTACACAAAGCACCTATGCCACAGAGCGGTCTTTTGAGATGAAGACTTTTCCCTTTCAGAATTCCCTCAGACACTGCAGTGGTGGAAGGAGGTGGTCCATAATCGTTCAGTTTGAGACGTCTGGCAGGTTGTGGCAGTTTCGGAAGTGCAGCTGCAAGTTGCCGCTGCCACGATTTGAGCTCACCGTCTCTCAGATGAGGCTCAGCAGGCCAAGAATAAAGTTTGTTGTTACTTTTACACCCTTGACAAGCACAAATCCGTCCCACTGTAGCAACATTTTCTAAAAGCTCTGTAAACTCTGAAACTAGTTAATCTACATTAATAATTTCACATCTGTACATATGCGTTGGTGAGCACAGTTTCTGTGGCTGAAAGGAAAGTTTTTTTTTAGCATTTTTTCGTGACGTTGAAGAGCACAAAGTAAGGCTCTACATGTTTGAGTGTGAAATAGAAAAGTTGGTTTGACCCTGCACAGAGCATTTTGAGTAATTTTTTTACCCACAAAATCCAGGTTTTTAAAGAAATTTAAACAGTATAACATTTAACAGTAAAGCTGGTTTTCACCACAAAGTAATACTATGTTTTTTACAGATAAAAAAAAACAAAAAAAACATTTTTGGGTGCACTAGCCCTTTAACAGGCAAATGGGCCAATCTTCAAGTCACTTCTTAAAAAAAATTGTCCTTAAAGAGATTAACAGCTTATTCTACATTCAAGTTGATTTTTTCTCCCTTCTCATCTTCCATGAGTAGCCTATAATATTGCAGTAAGATTTGTTTTACCTAGGCTCTGAAACTAAAAACACTAAAGTTTCCTCTAGCACAGGGTTGTACTTTGTCTTTGTGGTAAAAACAGTCTGATGTTAGTTATCTGATTAACATAATTTCTCTCTACAGAGTTTCACCCTATTGCCACACACACACACACACACACACACGAATTGTCAGATGCGCACACTCCAACCAGCAGACAACGCATATAGGCCTGTTGCAATAAATTTTGCTGTGCGATAAATTTTCTCAGAAATTATTGCGATAAGCGATAATATTGCGCAAAGCTGTCATGTCATTTTCTACTACTATAATGATAATGCAACAATAATGCAAATACACCCTTTCAAAGATCAATAACTTTTCATTTCTAAAAAATATTTTACACTGGAACTAGAAGAAATTTTGAACAAAACAAAAATAAATAGAATGGATTCTCAGTCTCATTAACAATGAATGAAAACCAAACAACCAAAAACAATAAGTACGATAGATAATAAAGTCTCTGTTCTGTAAACTAAAAAAAAACGAAAAAAAAAAATGCAAATTATCGCAGCTGGCTCTCATTTTTCTTACCGTGCATTTAATTATCGCGACAGGCCTCAAGGCATATCAGACAACCTGTGGCTTCAACACCTGAAAATCAGACAGAAATCCTGTTTTATTCTTTTTTAATTCTCTCAGGGAAGATGGAAACACACGGGTTTAAGAATTATAATGTCCATCACAGAGACGCAGCTCAACAAGCTGAATCTACAGTTGCTGTGTTGAGCCCTCTCAATGGGAAGAGTTTAATGGGCATCACATCCGATGCGTGTGAAGCCAACCCGAGAATGAGGAAGGAGATTAAGTGACACTTTCTCCGCAGTTTTGCACAAACACACACTTCTGACAACTCTCTGTGCTGCATCCGTCTCCTCTCTCCATCCTTCCCAACAGCTGTGAGTGGATAATAAGAGTAGGGCAACGAAGCGACGCAAATCTGATGTAAACCTATTTAATGTTCAGAGCAGAATCATGGCCAGATAGTTTTTTTTAACTCTCAAAAAGAAGACACTACTGTCCCACAAGAAACACCACTGGAAATACACCAGAAGTGAGTGGATTAGTAAAACAGTGGATGCTGCAGGTTTGAAACCTGGACCAGGTGCAGTGCGACATGTAAATTAGATCGTGCTCTTTGCCATTTCTAATCGCAACATCTCAAATTGTGGTTTCAATTTTAAAAAGATTAATTGTTCAGCTCTACACTGAAGTGTGGAGAACTAGTCTACATTTCAACAGTCACAGAATGACAAACACCTCTGAAAAACACCAAAATGTAAGAGATTTATGTCCATACAAGATAGGGGAAGAGAAACTCGTGCATTACTTTCCAGCAGGATCCATTACTGTAATGGTCTCCTCACAGTTCTCCCAGAACTCTGCTTCCACAGTACTCATTAACACTGAGAGCAGAGCACATTATGGCTGTACTAAAACTACTGCACTGCTTTCCTGTGTGCCACAGGATAGATTTTAAAACCCATCTAACTTGACTGAAGCACTGCACGTCCTTGGACTTCAATACATCACTCATTGACTTGTAGAATTCGAAGCATCCGGCCCCCTCAGGTCTTCCTGGACAGGTTTACTCCACCTCACTCAAAACTACAACAAGGTTAAAGAGGAGAGAAAACTTCCTGATTTGCCTTTTAATGTGTGTGTTTTTTTTATTTAAGACTATTGCTTCATTTGTTCAAAATGCCTGAACGCATTATGTAAAGCACTTCAAGATGCCTTTGTGTGATCGTCAAGCTTTCATATCTGCTGAATGACACCATGCAAAACGGTATGAGATAAAACAAGACAGGAAAATCTTGATAAGCGTCAGCAGCTACTGAAATTATTCACTTTGCATGTAGGTGAAGCAACAGACATCTGGGATCATTTTGTTGCTTTGTTTGAAAGATTTTATTACAGATTGTTTTAAGACAGGTCTATTTAGCAAAAACCATGATTACCAGCCTTTAGAAAACTAAACCTCCAACGTGTGCTTTGCGACTCATGGAGCTACAGTTAAACCAGTTACTCTGCTTTGTGTAATCAGACATGGTAACACACCTCACAGTATGAAACTTCTTAAAAACTGAACTCTAAGCCAGGTTTGCATTTACACCAGATATTTCCTTTTTCAAGCCCCATGCTCTCTCGTAGTTGCATTTCTAATTAAAGACAGTTTGAAAGACCTGAACAAAAACTCATGTATCACCTCCAGGCCGAAGCCAAAATTAAGAAGGAAAAAAAAGTGCTGCCAATGAATTCTGCAGTCACACTGCCTCTGCTCCTACACAGCAGAAGATTAAAATATCCAGTAAACATCAATTATGAGTGAAAGAGGGAACATTAATAGGGTATTCCACGCTGCTATGACAACAGCTCTGCTGTGGCTGCGTGGGCTTTGTGACTCTTGTGGATCGAGGCGAGGAACAGCTCTCTGTTGATCCCCGCTCAGAGTCAGGCCAGCGCTGCAGATGAAGCATTTGATGCATAATATCTTGTGCCAAGTGGCCAACTCCAGCTGTGTGCCCGCCTGAGCTCGGACTGCACGCCGAGAGAAGGCAGCTCATGAATATACAGCCCTCTCTCCAAAAGGAGACACAGAAGACCTTTGTAACAGCAAATATTTTTGCTTTTCTGTTGCACATTTCATGGCATCTGGTAGAATTTCTCTAGCACAAGTGTGCACAAGAAAAGTCTACTGTAGAAATGTTTAAAAACTACCTCAATGATGCAATTTTATGAGCACTGACTTAAATACTTATTCTACACTTCCAGGGTTTGCAAGGTCGGACAGTTTTATACATTTATTTCAAAATGCGTAATAAGCCATTCATTGAATGAATACACACACATAAGCAAACAAACTTCCAGTTACAAGTGGAAAATAATATTTATTAACTGAAATGGCTTAGGTTGCCCCACTGGTCCCAACAGCAATCTTATTAAGCAAAGTGAGCAGCGCTTATGTGACCAAATGAAATTAAACTTGCTGACTCAGTGGGCAGTGGCACAGCAATCACTCAGGTTATTTTTAGTAAAAAATTACCTGCTTGATTTTCATACAGTAAAAAGTACCTTGTGGTAAATCAATACTCAAAATGGAAGCTAAAACACAAGCCTAAACCCAGTGTTTGCAACAGACCAATATAACCAAGTGGAAATGCAGCACTTTGCCCTTCGACAGAAGCATTCACAAAGTATGAGGTACAAAGTGGATAACCACCATCATGGTACATGGTCATGTCTTTGACTGGCCTTAAGCTTTTTGCCAAACAAACATATAAAGACAGCACAACCATGTCCATCTTGCTTTTGTAAACATCCCTCTAAACCAGGGATCCTCAGTCCTGGTGCTCAAGGGCCAGTGTCCTGCAGATTTGAGATACATTTAGATATTAGATAAGTTTCCCTACAACACACCTGACCCAACTGGTAATTTACAGACTTGTGCGAAGGTTGATGTCATCCTCGGTTTATACTGCTTGATGTCAGGCTCTGCTCAAGTTCAACTCTGAGTCCAGTGTGTTGCATCAGGTTACCTTCTAAAACCTGCAGGATTTAAGGACTGAGGATCCCTGCTCTAAACTAAAGCCTTGTTTCCAGCCAGAGATCGGGCTCGGGATGGGACAGTAAAGCCTGATCGCTGCTGTGTTTCCACAGCCAAATGTACCTTTATCTGGTAGGCCAGGTATGAATCAGATAGCGATAGATGTGTCAGCTACACAATGTGATGTCATAGTGGCATGACGCCTTCCTGAAAATTATTCCCAACAAAGACATGACACAGAAGTAAAGAATGGCATGCGGCTTTAAAAAGAAAAAAAAAAAAGTATATTTGAACATGGAGCTTTTCTTATTTTGTGAGAAGTGACATTTCTTTTGAGACTCACAGTGTATCAAGCTAAAATCCTGTAGGAGTGAGCTCCAAAGACTGGACGCATGTAATTTATCACATTTACATGACGGCATGTCATAGCTGCGCCTGCTCTCTGTATCCACGGCAGTGAGCGCACACACATAAGACAGGAGCATGCGCACACACACGTTTCGGTCAGAGCGCATGCGTTGGAAAACACGCCAATCAGATGAAAATTAGACAAAAATAAAAGAGTTTTCAAAATGTTCTCAGGCAGATGGAAGCATCTTGGTCACGTTCAGATGGAGCGTTTCTCCTGCTCTGGTATTAACGCCGTGGTCATGGCAACTCGCAGGAATTCCTGAGTCATATTACAGCTTAAAATGGATCAAGTCTTCTTTGTAGGTTTTAACAACACATTATCTAAGATCTGAACTTAAGAATGGGGTCTGACCTTCTGCAGTGAACGTATGTAATGCTGCCCTCTGGACAGGAGGGTCTGTCAAAAAGAGGTTAAAGGCTGAAAAAGAATCCGTCCAGTCCATTACATTTGGATTTGTGTTAAATAAACCAACAATGATTTAAGTTTAAATCTCCGAGTATCCAGGGAATCAGGGGGAACACTGTATTGTTATGGTATTTCAGAAGTGCATAGAGATGTGTCAGATCAGATTACAGTAATCTGATTACTCCCAGATAATTGATTTTGATTGTCATGTAAATGGTTTATTCATCTGAGAACGTCTTTAATATTAATGAAAAATAAACACAATTTGCTGCAAATGAATCGATATCAAATTTATTTGCAATCGAATCAAAAGAGGCTGCAAATCGATTCATGCGGCTTGTTCACGACCAATCAGGTGAGCAGAACTTTCTTCTCAGAAATATTGTGTGACTGGTTGAACATTTGAGGTGGGCGGGGTTAATGTGGAAAAGCATGATGTGGAAAGTTGTCACTTCCGCATTTCCGATGATGCGAAGCTTAACGAATAATTTTAACCAACAGCTGATCGAGATGGTAAGAAAGTACGAAAATGAATACAACACGTGGTAAATAAAAGACATGGACACTGCTGCATGCTCACTGCCACGGACAGTTTCCCGTTAAGTATGAAATCAATTTCGTACCAATTCACCCATATCAATTCATTTCATCCAGGTTGATTGTTCAGTGCACATTGTCCAACGCCCCCCCCATCGCAAACAAAGCTTCTTCTTGTGGAGTATGAATTGACCAGACCAAAACACACTTTTTTCTTGTTCTTGCAGCCTCGAGAACAAGAACAAACTTCTTGCAAAGTATTTAACAAGCTTAAAATTTGAACAACTTGACATCCGCCATGGTGGCACAGTCCCATGATGTTAAGGTGTTGGGAAACCAAAAGCAGATTCTGCAAAGTCTTCGGCAGTCTTTGCTGGGTGAAGCCAGCAGCTTGTTGCTTGATAACAACTAATGTTGTGATGTAGAAGTTAGTTTCTCAATATTTCCTTATAAAAAAGGAAACTTGTGCTGCTGGTGCAACAATTACTGGATCCACTGCAACGAATGGTTCTCCATAACACACCATAAACTACTGGCTCTGCACTGAACCCTATCAATAACAATATACCAGAGTTGTGATGATTTGATCTTAATACATTAAACTTTTTTTTTTTAAACCAACAGCACAGTCCAATTCAAGCCAAGCTAATGGTACGAAATGGATTTCCTGTCTCTTAAGTGGGCCTGCTAGTGTGGTGAATAAAAGTAACGTTCAGTGTGTTGCCTGTGCTGGTAATGCATAATATTGGGTTTATATTTAGTTTCAACGTTACAGAGACGGGTCTAAAGCTATAAGTCATTTATTCTGATTTACTGGCCTAAAATCTGTGCCAGTGTTTTCAGAAGATGTGGCTTGGGAAAAAATGTGTCAAATGTTTCCCTCAAAGAGAAAAAGGTTAATAGAATCCCAACAACACACACCTAAATACACACCTGCCGCTCATCTCATAAAGGAGATCTTTAAGTGAGAGATCAACAAACAATTATTTGGTGGGGCATCTACTGTATTTCATCGTCACAATAATATGTGCTGCTTGGGTGCAGCCTCCTCCACAATCACTACAGACTGTTCAAAGCAGCTAACCTTCAAGACTCAAGGGCTTCTTCCTGCATCGTGTTGCCCCCTCTCTCTGACCCACTTTTTATGGCTAATAAGAAGTGTCCCAGAGCCTGAAAATACTTTCCTCATGCTCACTATGAAGGTAATGGTGAGCCGTTTTGTACTGTGTAATATTGTAGTGGAAGGCAAAGAGTCGTCATCAATTTTTGAAAGATAAAATTCTACTGCGAACCACCAGAGAAAGTGTGAAATGTCCAAAGACATGAAAAGACCACCATGAGTCCATACCATCCAGCTCTGCTGTAAATGCTGAGCCAATCAGAATATAGGCCATTTCAGGGAAGAATATAGAAACTCAGTCCAGCGTTGCTCTGTCACCTTCTTTCTTTTGTTTATGTTTATTGTTCAGGGACCAAGCATAAAAAACATCTCAGAGGAGAAAAGATTAATTGTACACAATTAACTCACTGGTTAATTTCCATCTGCAGTCCCAGGGCAGGTAAACAAACAAATTATAACAGTACAAATATCATTAAACAAGCAACACACTCAAACTGATAAGCTTACTGCCCTAAAATGTCCTGTACAACTCCACTGAGTCCATCAGTTATGGAGAAATTAATTTTCAAGTGTCACATATAAAGAGAAAACTTGGGTTACTTTGAGTAATCAGCACCTGGACTTCTGCATACTTGAGATGACTGTAAACTAGTGTAAAAATGCTGCACTCACTAGTAGGAATGAAGCTTGACTCACTTTTCTTCGTGCTGTCTGGTCTACAAATTGAGAGGGCCTAAAGTTGAGAAAAGACCAGTAAGAAGTGGTGTCTTGTCCTGAAAATTTCTCAGGAAAAGATCTCAATACACAGCAAGCTGGTGCCCTCTTTAAATCACTGCACAATATATAGAACTGGGACAAAAGACATGTGGTATAAAAAGCTTTCTCTGCAGTATTCCCTGAACGCAGCGCCTGATTGTCCTTGAAAGATGATCAGAAAAGAACTAAAATCTCGCCGTGAAAGCTTACAGAAGCTGTGTAATCTTAAACCAGGATGCACTGCTACAGCACCGTAGCTTACAGCCAGCCAGTTGATTCCTGATGCTCACTCTGAATAACTGGTGTTGTGCGTTATAATGCACCTGTGGCTGAGCTGCATGAGTTTGTAAACTGATTAAACTTAAAGCTATGACAAATAATCTCAAGGAGCAACCCACATCTCAATGAAAAAACAAATTCCTAAAACAACAAAATACCCATCACCCAGGAAATTAAAACGACTAAAATCCTGCTTTATAAAAAAGATAATCCCTTAATTCATCTAAAAACTGCAGAAGATGGTAGATTACCAAAACCTTAAATGCCATGTAAGTGATAAATAGATGTCAACTCCCTGCTTACGGTTGGGTGTGTCAGCACTGCAGCTTTCCAGGTGGCTTGTTCTGACTTGCATTACAGTTCAAATGGCCCTCGTGAGGAGGTCATGGGATCAGCAGGATGGGCCGATCATTTCACAAACAGCCTCCGTCTTCCTGTAACAAAACACTCCACTGTCCAAGCTTTAAATGTGCTTGTTTTTTTTTTGTTTTTTTTGCAATTCTAACTTGAAAAGTAGTTTAAGTTCATGATGCAGAACAGTACAAGTCTTGAGCAACCCATCATTTTTTAGATTTACTGGAAAGAGGAAATAGGGGCAGTTAATTATTGGAACATGCAAACAAAGGTAAATGAACAGGTGTAACAACACACCGATTTACACCGATACAGTATGGGCAGCTTTATTCTTCAACGCTCCCTGAATCTTCTTTCTTCTAATAGTTTAAAGTAGTCTTCAGGGGGGATTGTCATCTTTTTCAGTCCAGCCTCCTCCTCCCAGCCCTCCCCTCCTTATTTCTTAAGGACATCATTTTGAGATAGTTTACCTGCTATAGATATTTTCTCTACGCCTGACACTTTCACCTCTCCACTTCTCCAGTTTTCTAAAATGTTTTTAAAGGACACACTGTACCATGCTGAGATACACCGTATTTTTTAGCCCACAGCTCTAAAAAGTTGGTGAAAATTATTTTGTGTCTCTCAAAATGTTGTTTTTGGCATTTTGCATAAATGCAACCAAAGAAATTAAACCTCATTATGTGCCTTTGGCTGTTGATGACAAAGTGCCTAAAGACTCAACTTATAAAGTGGTTGCTATGGAAAATTGTTATGTGTAGACACAACCTGGGTTTAACCCTTAAGTACCACTTCTATGCTTGAAGGATTTATAAGTTGGTGTGAAGTGGCTCAACAAACCAAACACCTCTCTGAAAAAAGCAGCCCGTGTCCAACAAAAAACTTTGAAAAAACCTTTACAAAAACCAGATGGGCCAGTTATCTAAAGACTATTAACAATAACAGAAGAAAACATGATTACTTCGAAGCGAAAAAGATTGCAGACTTTCTGCAGTTTGGTGCATCATTTAAGGAAAACTGGATATTAAAAACCTGATCAGGGTCGTCAACAAAATCACTGAACATCTTAAATAATAAGTAACCTCTAAGATTTGTATTGCATGTGATAAATATGAGATGGTAACAAAATATATAAAAATAATAATATAAAAAAAAGAGTTAAATAAGAGAGCGAAGGGGGGAAAGTCCAGCAGCGTATCCCGTGATTCTTATTACACACAGCTGCCTAACACCCTTACCACAAACACCACTCTGTCCATTTGCACAGTGGGTGACGATTAAAACCAAACCGACCAATGTCTGGCTTTGACAGCCAGTAATGCGATTACTGCAAAGCCTGCGGGGGGTAAATTAAAAGTGATGCACCTCTGCAAAGCCTTGCGACAAATTAGAAGAGCCCCCTGCGCCTCGCGAGTGTCTGGTCTTCCTCATCTGAGTGGTTAAACAAACTGGCAGAGAAAGGTGGTAAAACACTGCTAACAACTAAATTTGATGTTAAAACACCAGAGCTTCGTGGCAGCTGCTGAGGTACATCTTGGTCACGCAAGAAAGTCAAACTTGGTCCACGTATGTGCGTATATCCTCGAGAAGCGTCATGTTTGAGTCAACCCTCCCTGCTCTTGGCGCATCTCTTCAGCCTGTGGCGCCGGCAGTTAGCGCTTTGAAACCCGATCATAAGCTGTTTAGTCGAGGGCAGACGAGGCTTGTTGAGGCGATATAAAGTGCGTACTTACCCAAATGTGTCGATGGTTGCCCACGGCTCGGGAAGTTGGGAGTGTGGTGTTGGCTAAGGAGAGGAGGAGTGGCGGCGTGTTACCGCTACAAGCGACGGAGTGGAGAGACCCAGCAGGAAGCCAGCAGAATAAATGAACCGCCCTGACGTCAACGTACGGCGGTCTCCAACACAGATAGGTACAAAAGGAAGAAGTCTCACTCCTTGTTTCACTCAGTCTCGGTTTCAACAATCAAGCATTAAAAGGAGAAAACAGAAGGGGGATGGTGGTGGAGCACAGGGACGCATTGCGGAGCTGTGTGCCACTACATTGACCGTTTCAAGACTTTTCTACGCCAGTCCACATCTAAAGAGCACCTCTCATCTAGGGATGGTCAAACCAAAGCCTCGCGAAATACTGAGTCACTTGGACACCAATGCCTTGAGATCTACTCACTGCGTCGACACGTTGATCCATTTAAGAAGAGCTCCATCTGCTGGCCGTCTGCGTAAGACGCCTTCACGGGGAGGCGCTGACCAGGCTTTGCGACCGCATTTGTCTTGTGATTTGGTGTTAATAAAGGATATGTGCGCAAGTTAATGTTTTTTCCTATGTGTATTGAAGTGTCAAATCTGAGGCCATACCTTTAGTAAGGTAACCAATGCCATACATGTTGCTCTCGTTTGGCTTGAAATTGAATCCTCCAGAAGCTGAGACTCAGGAATTTCTGCAGAAATCCAATAACGATTAACACAGTTGTGCATTGGAGAATGGTCAGAAGATCAGAAGGAAGACTTAAATTGAGATCTCCTAACACCATTGATCAATAATCCAAAGTTTCGACCCAGTATAGGGTATGCAGGATTTCCACTCTGGAAATCAAAGGGTATTTGCTCCCTTGGACACCTCTTTGATAAAACTTGTGACTTTTGACCAGATTGTAGAAAAATACAATGTTCCAAGAAGAGATTTATTTTCCTTTTTCAGATAAGGGATTANGATTGTAGAAAAATACAATGTTCCAAGAACATTGGGCATATGAACATGTTTTCCTTTTTCAGATAAGGGATTGTATAAAAACACCACACTGTTAACTAAATCTCAGGTTTCTGCTGTTGAAAAGATTCTTTTTCTTATTTATCAAACTTCTTAGAATTACTTATTAGAACACTGTTAAGAGTTGACTTGTAAATAAAAAAAATCCTTGCTAAAAGCTGCACTTCAAAGTTACTAATCAAGTGTTTCACTCACACTTTTACCAGAGTATCAGACTCAATATGAAGTGCCAGTCTCAGAGCGGAGGTATGACAGTAGCCTACTAGGAGCCGTGAACAGAATTTTAGATGATGTCATTTCCAAGTCCAATTGACCAATTGCTGATGTAACCCTTTATCTAAGAATATCGAAATATTTTAGAGGGACATCTCATTGAAGTTGTTAAATTAATCCAACAATGAAGTTCTGTGCAATGACTCAGTGGTTGAGTGTTAGAGCAGAGACATTGAAAACCTGCTGGACTGCTGCCCTTGTGGGACCGATTTGAATAGCCCTGCTCTACAGGCAAGTTAGGACACCTCTGGATGTCTCTTAAATATTTGGAGGAGTAGGAGTGATTCTTAAACTTGAGAAAGTTGAGAAATAGATTTTGTTCTAAAGTTGGAGAGTAGGACTAAATTCCACAATTTCTCAGCACTTAGGACTAAAATGGCACAGCGAGCAGGACAGTCAGTCACAGCAAATCGGTTTTGATCAATACGGCCCCAGACCACTATTACCTGTATGATGCCTTAAAAGGATATTCCGTCTCTGATGTGGATGGGTTGAGGCAGACTTGGAAGAAGGAACTTGGAGTGACAATCTCAAAAAAAGGTGGGAGGACATCTGGGAAAACTCCGGTGAGCCAAACAATTTGCAACCGATCATTACAGTTGAAAATCTTGCACATATGGTTTATTTATCCCCTCACAGTTTTTCTAAATTTGAACCTGATTTCTGTGAATTATTTAATAAAGAGCTTTGCCCATCAACAATATGCACCACAGAAAGTTGCTTAATGTCTTGACTTACTGTACAAGGAAAAACATTATGTCTCAGTGGACCTCCCAGAAAAGCCCACACCTTCTGGGTGGCACAGGTTTATCATGGATTTCCCAGCATGTGTGGCTCACTCCAAAACAGACTTTTTCTATAAAATGTGGAAAGTCTTCTTGGATCATTTTAATGTGAACATTTCAGATATTCTATCTAGAGCTTTCCAGCCTATATGACTGATGTGTAGTGTGTGTGCAATCTGTTCATTGTTCTTGTTTTGTACATTGTTTGCCTTGTGGGATCAATAAAGTTGTCTTTAGTCTTGAGTCTATTAAAACAACAGAGAGAGCGATCATGATTTACTTTCTTACGGAAACAGAGAGCAGCCATTCATGCTATTATTTATTTCTGAAGCCGTCGTTTCCAGATTATTTATTAGGGGTCACAACAGAGATTAGATATTCTTTATCATACAGTTCATGATATGTGGATCCTTCATTCAGTTTGTGGTGCTGCAGTGAACAATTTCACTTCCTTATTGTTGTAATTATTTCATTTCTTTATTTATATTGGCCATATTGACCATACTTAGACATCTGAACAGATCATTTAAGCAAAGAGCAAGAAAATGATTTATAGTTTTTACATAATAAATAAAGGTTTAAAAAGAAAAACACAAACAAATCAGTCAAGCAAAACCCTATCTTCTTCTAAAAGACCTCAAAACTTATTCCTCACTTCAAGACTGGACTACAGCTGTTGTTTAAACCTTGGCTTTAAACAACAGCTGTAGTCCAGTGTTTAAACATTCACCTCTTCATCAGTTAGTCCACTTTTAACACAGAAGACGTGAACACTCCAGTTCAGCAGCTTTACACTGACTGTCTTCTATTGATTTTGATTCTTTTACTTACTTTTAAAGTTTTAAATGGTTTATCCAAGCTGCTCCATTTCAATAACCCCATCAGATCACTACGATCAGATGGTTAGATGGTCTATAGTGTAGCCGGGGTTTCACTTACAGTGAAGGTTTCACAGCCCTTAGAGCCTGGAATAACCTGCCCCTCAACATTCACACTTCCTTTAAATCCTGTCTGAAAACTCACTTTTTTACTTTGGCTTCAGTTTGAGCTGCACCAGGTTTTTACGTTGTGGTTTCTCTTTGTTTTAACTTTGTACAAAAATAGTTTTGTTTATGCTGCATTTCACTGGGCATTGTTTTAAGTGAATTTGTAAAACACTTGGTAAACTTTGTTGTATCTAAATGTCCCAGAGAAACAAATTTGACGTTGAAAAACTGTTTTAAAGATTTTTTTACTTTGAGTGGATTTCCATCTGGACATTGAAAAGAAAAGAAAAAGAGCCAGAACATGTCATGAAAGCATTAAAGAGGAATTTTATTCCCAATGCTTGGTCATAAAATAATCATTTTACAAATCATACTAGTTTTTTCTTTGTCTGTTCATATTATACCAGTTCAAACTGTTTCTTTACTCAGTCTTTTAAGATGATTTATATGCCAACAAGTACAAGTGATTTGACCCTTTTCTTTAGTGGGAAACTGAAACATCATGAGCCTCCTCTTTAGCCTCCATTAGTTCACAGTTCTTAATTCCTTTGTACTGCTAACAGGTATCAACATATTACTTCTGAGGAAATGTTGCAAAGTTCAAGCACGTTTAGGAGCCAGTTATTTTCTGCCCCTTAAGTCTTAACAGATAAAAGCAGTGATGGTCTTCTACTGTCAAGTTCTTGCAGTACATTGTGTTTATGTCCATTGTAATGCATCATAATACTTCCTGTTTCTGGCTACATATAAATAAATTCAAACCCTGTTCCTAAACTAAACGTTTCCTATGAAACATAATACGACCATATTCAACGCAAAAATTCTAATGTGAACAATTCAAGAAAATCTTACGTTTTGTTCCCCAGTGATACCCTTGTGATATTTGTAGATGAAATATAAACTTTAAATTGACGACTCTAAGGAAAAATACAGAAAACAAATCCTAATCAAAGACCCTTTTGTTTCCTGCAGTTGTGCTTTTTGCATGCCAGAGATCTTTATCAGTCCACGCAGGATCATGTGGGTATCAGCCTTATCCTGAATATTTTGTTCATGTGTGGTTGGATTTACTTCCTTAAAAACAGAGAAAATTTTGCCCTCTAGTGTTCATTGTTTTGAACTTGCTTGGAACATTTAGAAATAATGCCAGCCCTGACTCAACATTTATAAAAAATAGATCATCTTTGCTTCTCAGTCCAAATTAAAAAACAAGTTTTTTTTCCCTTTATGTTAAATATTACAAACTCATAGTAAAGGCATAAATAATACAGTGAGTCTAAGCAGTCTCAGTGAGTGTCTCCTGTATTTTAATAAGCTGTCCATCAACGTGTGGATTGTTCTTTGAGCGATCCACAAGGTCATCAGTAAGGATCAGTCTGAGACCACTTCCTCGTGCTCGTGACCTCCAGTCCTACTCTCCACACACAGATCCTCGGCTGTAAGAAAATTGTTAATAGCCAATTTAAAAAATAAAACTTTACTTGTTTTAACTGTGAACATGAGGCTCTGTTTCTTTCCTCACCCGTGAGGTTGGCACTGAAGGTTGTTGGCACACGGGCAGTGATCGCGGGGGCCCTCCTGGTCCCAGGCCAGCATGTCCGTCAGTAGGTTGGGGAGGCTCAGGCAGGACTCTCCCTTCTCTGGTTTGCGGTTACAGACTGGAAACAACAGCTCTGATGGACGTAGCAGAGAGAGAAGGATAACCACAGTCTCACAGGTAAAATTAACTGCAGTTACACACGAGCTTAAGATACCAAACACTAAAACTGGTTTAGTAACAGTGGAGTATTTCTATGCAAGTCTTGGGCCATGTTTAGGAATGAAACATGGCTTTAAGTATTTTACACAATGATTGTCTGCTTTCACTACAATCAGAGGCTCTTTTAGTGGAGCATGTGCTGTTTGCTCTTTTTGTGATTTCAAAAGTAAAAACGAAAAAAGAATCAAACGAGATCACAGATTAGTCAGAGTAGGTCAAATGAAGACAGAGACAGTTGTGGGAAGAAAATCCAGATTAGTGAAATCCACCTAAGTATCTCAATTTAGAGAATAAAAAATATTCAGACAGGCAGATTCATGAGGTTCAACAGGTATATAACCAAAACTTTATGAGTGAAATACAATTTACTTGGAAACAGACTTTCTCAGCAGCTTGCTGACATTTGAACACACCATGCAGATGACATGGCAATGAGTAATAGTTTAGTAAACAGGTAGGGGAACAAATGTAGATTTTATTTATTTGTGTGTATTTCTTTTCATTGTGCACCCTTACACCCTTGTGCTTGCCCACTTTGGCCATAGCAATAACCACCTCTGTGCTAGAGTGGCCAACTCAACCACGTCGGCTGACCATTAACAACTCCTGGTTGAGGACTGGGATGCCATCCCACAGCAAAATGGGACCAGGCTGGAGCATGAGGAGGAGGTGCCAAGCTGTTGTAGCTAGGGTTGCAAAATCCATGAATTGTCAAAGTTGGAAACTTTCCATGGGAATTAATAGGAATATATGGGAATTAACAGAAAATTTACAAATTTATTAACTTGACAGGGAACTTGAATATAGTTAAAGAAAATATATTGCAGCATAATCTTGGCTAAAACAACCAGATTTAATGCAAGCACAGTTGAATATCTATACCATTCAATCACATACACACAGCACACATCTTAGAGCAGGGTGTCTGAGGCCACACCTCCTACATGCGCTGTGTTTTCCTCCACACGAACTGGTGATTTCTACAACCCTGGAGTACTGAGGCCACACTTGAGCTTGCAACTACATAAAGTCAAGTAAGTTTTCATAATATTATTGGGTAAATTTATACATCAATTGAAAATATTTTGAAGAAAACTCCAGTTGTTAACTATATATCTGTTCATGTCGTTGCATTAATGTGTATAAAAGCTTTTTTGTCATCTTATTTTACAGAATAATGCCACGTTTTCCATCCGATGTGTGGAGGCATTTCACACAAACTAATGTTGAAGGAAAGTCTTTGTATGTGTGTAAATATTGTGCAAAGACATACGTTAAAAATACGTAGAAAAAAGCAGCAGCATATTGTTGAGTGCCAAAAATTTCCTGAAGGCTCAAAACATATAGTTCCAAAATTCCCCAACATAACTTCCCATGGAATGTTTCTGGAAATTTACTGGAAATTTGGTCACTATTTACTGTTTGTTTTTATTATTACTGATTATGATTACTGAGACTTAAAGGAATTTGGCACCACCCACCTGTTTAGCTGTGTTGTTCATTCCACAGAAGCACAATTCATTCAGCACCAATCATACCTGGTTGTAAAGGTGACTAATCCGACTTACCAACGATGTATAACACGCCACACATTAGCAAAGGGAGAAATAATAACACAAATTTCCTTGGTTTTTGTGCTAAGTTTTGAATGGTATGTTGTTTTACTTTTCTGATACTGGAGGGTGATGGAGTAAAATCCGGCTGAAGTCCATTTGTTTTATCACCACAGTTTAAGTCTCATTTGAATCTTGTTTGACACAGTTTGTTTTTATATCTGTACTCTTCTGCTTCTTGGATATGGTGAGTAAAAGACTTTACAACGTTCCCTTTACAACTTTAAAATCAACTTCTGTTTTTACCAAGACTACAGGTACACTTGGGCTCCAAAAAATGTCTTAAATGTCATTCACCAACATCACTTAACCCGTATTTGTCGTGATCCGTGGCTTTTCCTTCTGTTTTTGGTTTGTTGTTAGGATTGTGTTTGTACTTTGGTTGGTCATCCTCCTGTTTTCAGATACCATGTTTTTTGGTTTTATTTATCTACAGACAGTCATGCTTCCTGTTTTGTTTTGTAGTCTACCCCCTTTTAAATTAAGTCAAGTTTATTTTCTGTTCCTCATACACCTTGTTTCTGTTTCCTGATTACCACATTTGCTCCCTCATATAAACAAACCTTTTGCTCATCGCCAGATCCTCATCAGTCCAGTCCTCCTTCATTGTTGTTTCTCCCCATCTTTTCTCTGACAGTTCCAGTTCTTGTCAGTCCTGCCATTTTTATGTCTTTAATTTGACTGAATAAATGCAGATTCCTACATCTGACTGTTTCCTGCCTCATAGTATGTAAAAAGGCAATAAAGAGCTGCTTTATAATAATAAAAAGCTGCTGTATTTCAATTAGTCAGTCTGGTCTCAAAAAACAAGAAGCAATATTTAAGTACAAAGGCTTAGAGAGAGGTCCGGTTTGTCCCACATGAGGAATGCTCCATCCAGCAGCAAGGGATAAGATGATGCAGGCCTAATGGTAACAGGGAGAGTTTTTCTGCCAGAGTTTCTGATCTGATGCTTCAGGTGAAGCTAACAGCAGATCCAGGCGACCTAGTTTTTTTTTTTTTGTGTGTTGTAAAAATGGAGCTGGACAATCCAGATTTAAAACTTTCTTCCAGCTGTTGACATTGACAGATCACAGAAAACAGAAGATTTTGAATTTGAGAATACAAAAATAGTTTTTCCAAGGATAAAAAGAGGATGGACAGGAAATGAGTTCATTTCAATATATTCATATTTTTTTTTTCATTTTAGTAAATGGAAAACAACTGTGTTTGATATCTTTTTTTCTTTTTTATAATAAGTAATACTTTTCCAATTCACATTTGACAGTTTGTGTATTTTGTAGCCCAACATATTAATGACATAGGTTGAAGTGAAAAAACAGTCATCAGAGCACATATGACTCAAAATCCTAAACATCGCTGTGGTAAACATTTTTTAAAGTGGTATATAACGGCTAAACCAAAAGATTCAAACAATGAATCTCAGACCACTCAGGGTTATCAGGGCTTTGCTGAAGGGTTACTGGTACCTCTGAGTTGTGTGACAAAGTTTAAATGTCAGTTCTGGTGATATACAGCGATAGTTACAACCACTTACCAATAGACAATGTCCTAATAAAGGATAGGTCTCCTCCATTATATTTTTGTAATAAAAGTGGTACTTGGAGAGGCTGATATTTTATAAGGTGGTCCTTGATGTAAAAAAATGAGAAAGACTGCTGGAATTTCTAAATAAAACTATGTTAGAACCCGTAAAATAAAAATAACTGAAGTTTAAAGTTTTTGGAACATAAATGTGCTCATTTTCCACATAAAGTAAAAAGTCGACATGATGTGATTTTACAGATATGAGTGTGTAACAACTGTGTAGCCCAGAAAGTTTTGTGCTTTTTCCATTTTTCAACATTCACTGTGCAACTGCTATGTTTTATGCTGCAGATCAACATACTTATGTAAGTTCTTGGTGTGTAATGTAGGTAGTAAATGGTGTTATTTCAGGGTGAAGCTCACCACGTTGAAAGGCACAGCAGAGGTCTGGTCTGCAGTCGCTCTGACCCTGGCAGATAGTCCCCTCTGTTCCTCTGGTGACGTTGACTGTGCACTGCCCCCAAACACACATCTGATCTGAGCAACACTCCTCATCCTTTGTGCAGGGCTGAGTGGGGACACAGATATGGAGACAAGTATGCTTTGTTGCTTTAGTTCTTTCTTTTCCTTATACAGTGCAGGGGTAATATATCAGCTACAGCTACAACACCACTACTGCTGATGAGATCCTGACAATGAGTGAAAAATAAAAGAGCTGATGCAAACATTTTATTCTATTCTGGACCTAAAAGAGAGACGTAACATCGATGCAATATGCTTGTGAACAGATACAAAATGAGTAAGAACACAGCTGAGGTTGATTATTCTAATAAAAATGTCACTCAATCAAGTCAAAGCTGGCAACCCACTGTGACATGATGAATATGTAACTGTTATCAGAAAAAAATCAGGGCTGTTTTACTAGCATTCCTCAGCAGTTACCAGTATAAAATAGTTTTAAAGTATTACTTAAAACACTCAAATCCTTTCTGAAAAATCAATGAAACATGCCAACATGGAAACCTTCTGATTAAATATCTTTAATATGAATTTTTAAGGGTCTGCCATCTAAAATAGTCAAAGTCAAAGAGGTTTATTTGTCACATGCACAGTTATACAAAGTACAATTGCACAGTGTAATATGTGCCCTTCTTGGAATATTTGACTATACATTTGAATGAAATATAAAGATTTGGTAAGGACTAGGTATAATATATACACTACTAAGAAAAACTTGACACTTGATGAGATCAGGGCAGACTGGGCAGAAGAACTTGAAACAGATATCTCTGATGCAGCTACATTACACGGAGTAAATGGGTCAACCTCGTGTGCTCGCCTGGCTTAATTCAGTCCTCCATCAAATTCATTTTAGAAGAGTAGACTGTCTAAGATTTATTCTAATGCCAGTGAAACTTGTGAACTTGTTTCAGCCCTGCTTGCCAGGATCCTGCTGGAAATGGGAAGCTGCACATCTGCCCATGCTATTCCTGAAGTTAAAGATAAAATATTTTATTAGAGGATTAACCCAAAAATTCCATGAAACATGGGGGCTTTTAATATCTTATTTTGACAAAATATTGTCTACTTTTTCAAATATGTAAAAGAAAAAAACAAAACAAAAAGGAGTAGCACTCCTCCTCCTCCACCCACCATATCCGTCACTATGCAGGGGAAGCACTTGGAGTTCTCAATCTCATACAGGCAGTACTTCAGGTCTCCACAGTCCTCGTCCACAATGCACTCCTGTGGGATTGAGGGATAACGGTTACAAACTGTGATTAAAACCGAATTAAACACAGAAACAGTTCACACATTTACAGGTCAGACTGTGGATCTCGTCTTCATTTTAAGTAAAATCTCATTTGGTGAAAATCAGCAAAGCTCCCAGCTGAATATAACTTTACCCAACTATTTCTGCAGTACGAGATGTCCATGTCTCCAACTGGTCCGTTTCCATGGAAACTGGGATGGCTTACATCAGTGGCGTCTGAATTAAACAGAAGGCTTTGGTCTCTTGATTCCTCTCTCCTTCTTTACTGTACACTTGATTTGCAACCCAGCAGGTTTTTTTTTTTTAAAGACAAAAATGAGTCTTTAACCCCTTGATGCTGTCACACCCACACCAGTCCTTGTCATTCTCTGCCCAGCCATTCCCCAGTAATCACTCCCCTGATCATCTCAACCTGCCACATTCACTCCAGTCCTGCACTACAGCCAATCACTCCCCGGATCCCTGACCAGTAATACCTGTCTTCCATTTGCTCACCAGCCCTTATATACCCCAGCACCACATTCACTCCCTGTCGGACCTTAAGCTGCACACCTACATAGACTAATCCTGTTCCCCAGCCTGGCGCCCAGTTTTCCTGACCATCTGTCAGCTCCACTGTAGGATCATTCTTCATATCCCTGGTTTCAAATAAAGTCTGTTGAACTTATTTCCTGTCTCCTTGAGGTCCATGTGTTACAGATGCTTGACAAATTTGTGACAGACCACCTCTGACATTTGATTTATTTCTTTATTCTTTTTTATTTAAATTTGCTTTCATTGTCTTATGTATTTATTTTTATATTTATCTATAAATTGTTTATCTAACATTTATTTGTATTTTATTTCAGTTTTTTATTTATTTATTTTTTCTGTTTTTTATATAATTATGAATAAATCCAGGTGTTAAGCGGTTAAAAACAGGCTGATCAATTTACCTTGTAAATGATCATACCTACAGTTAAAGAAACGAGCATCTTCATGTATTTAGTCCAATCTAAATATGTCTTAGATTAAGTCAAAACACAAAAAACATTGTAAAACTGTTACTCAATTATAGCTCAGAAATGAGAATATTTTTTTATATGTATTTTGAGATGTGATAAATTTCAATTTTTTTTATGATGAGATATTTTTCTTTGTAAAAATGTGGGTTTTTTTTCTCTTTTTAAATAAGCTGGGCATACACAGAATATGTTTTATATGTTATATATGTTTTTCCCCCCACAGTATAAATAAGCAAATACTTTTGGCAAACTATTGCTCATGTATGAGATTTAATAAACTATTCTCCAGTGTGTCAAAAACAATACTGACCCCTTATTCATGGTTGTGGAAAATCAGCAAATGGAGCCAAATCCTTGAGACAACACTGAATACTGTGCATGAAGATAGATGTGAAATCTGCATCTCTGCTACCAAACACACATTAATGGTGAATCTGCAGAAATCTTTCTAGAAATTCTGTACATGGTCGCAGTGTGATGTTAATACACAATAAAAATCATGACCACAAACACACACATACTTGCACAAAACAAGTAAAACCAGATGAGGATTTGTTGACTGTTTCCATCCTGAACGCCTGCAGGCTCTCATAAAATCTTTCCCACTTGCTCACACTTCTGGCAGCTATGAGACACGTAGCTCCCCAGAAAATAGCACCTTAATGTTGGTTTTAAAATTGACAGCAGTTATAATTCCTTCCTGTCTTGAATGTAGGTCTAATGTTCCTCTTCTCTGCATTTGTTAGGAAATATGGGAGAGTTTGACGAGACCTCCAATAGAAACCACAGTACCCTGCACTCATCTTAATAAATTCCAGATGCCGAAGCGGCTTTAAGGCTCAGGAGCAACTCGTACTTCTCTTTTCCACAAATTATTATGCAGAAGAAGACATAAGTGCTGTTACAATCTGTGGCTTTGTTGCATCTTAAGCTGTTTTTACATCTTAATTTTGCATCATGAGGACTCTTCACTTCTCTTGTGAGCTTATCGCAGTAAGAATGTTTCTCTAGCATGTTTTTAGACCCGTTTTTTAAAATAGTTTACTAGTAAAAAAAAACCTGAAAGTGTCCATGGAAACAGTAGCTGCACTGTAATAAATTAG
The DNA here is from genome assembly GCA_026261665.1 of Melanotaenia duboulayi. Classification (NCBI taxonomy): domain Eukaryota; kingdom Metazoa; phylum Chordata; class Actinopteri; order Atheriniformes; family Melanotaeniidae; genus Melanotaenia; species Melanotaenia duboulayi. The sequence continues at coordinate 5,273,096 of CM047984.1, read as the reverse complement.
AAGTGTCTTCAACTTCGAAATGAAAGTACAAAAGCTGCCTTAAAATTGTGAGTAAACTCCGCTTTAAGATTAGCCCGGTTTCAACTCAAACGGCAAGTTTTACCCGTTGATTGACTAATGGCTATGTGTATTTATAACAACTTACTTGCATTAACCTTCTGACAGAACTTAATTCATTATGTTATACTAACAAAGAACTCCACGCTGTTACAACTCACAATTTCAATTTAAGATCCACATTCAGCACATTCCCCTGTTGGACTTAATGTGTCCAAACCCCCATCAGGTGGTGTTTAAATAAAAAGAAAACACATAATCAAAAGCAGATAACTCAAATTTATAGGATAGAAATTTAGGAGTCCCCTTGCAATTGCAAAATTTCTACTGAATCTGCATCTCCCATGAGCCTTTGTGGTCCAGGTATGTTGCGTTTTGAAAGTAACCCCCTGCAAGCTTCAACTTAACATTTGTTCAATCAATGATGAAATCCCGAACAACAATCAAGAAAACCTACAACGATAAGTTAAACATCTGGAAACACATTAACCTAAGTTCTGTATGCAATACTCATTATAAAAAAGTGGATTTAAAGTAATAAAATAAGTCCGTATAACCTCATGGGGTTGTACATTTGTACAGTGTAGGTTCCCCCATCATGGAAGGCAAAGCCCCGCTGATGGCACATGCATGTTCTGTTATCATTATCTTGTGTAGCCTTTTATAATTTCTCTGTCTTTGCATATATTTTTTAATTTTATATTACAGTGTGAAGACAACTGAGGAAGAAGGATTTTTTAAGCCATTTTTACCTTTCAGTATATTTGGCTCAGTAATTGGTACATTACTGCATTGGTATGAAGCGACGCTCCCAGCTACAACCACACGAGGGCAGCATGGAGTCATTTAACTAATCATACATTTGTTGAGTTACATGTAAGATACACAGAAATGCTCATTCAGAACAGAGAAACAGAAAAAATCAATTATTCAACTGGACAGATGCAAACAGAACATAAAATTTTAGAAAGGCTCTTAGAAAGCTAGGCTACACACAACCTGGAAAATTGGCTGTCAAACTATGAAGTTTAGCAGTGATATCATTATGTCTATGTTCCAGTAATTTATTTTTATTGATCAGATATCAATAATAGAGAACCTAAAGTTGTAAAGAACCTCGACTCTGACTACACGTTCAGGGGGATGTTTTTTCTTTTTTTTTCTTAGAGAGAAGCTTACCCAGTCTAGCTTGCAGGCCTTTCTGCCTCCCTGGCATTTTTTTCCAGCAGCAAGCTCTATTAACATAACCACCATCTGTACAGCTGCCAGGAAAGCAGGAGATCAAAAACACCGCTGTAAAGGGAAATGCCAAAACAGGCAGCAATAATGACCTCAGCCCAGGCTGGCCTTCTGTTGGTATAAAACCATGAAAAGTATATAGTAGGACTCTTTCCTGGATGAGCTCACCCTTTATAAAAGAAGGAAAGAGTTCAGCCTCAGTTTCAGAAAGAACTTCAGTTCTGGATGCTTCAATAGTAGACAAGTTCCATTTAGGTGCTCTAAACCATATAACAAACATTTTGAATTCTGAATAGGAAAGATGGGACAATGGGACATGTTATCCTGCACAAACCCAACTTTTAATACAAATGCAGCTTCTTGCCAGAAGAACAGAAGAAAATATCACCTAGAAGCATAAACAGCAGAAAAGATTGGGATCACGATAGTTCCTGTTCTCCTGTCTTGGATTTTTCCAAGGATTAGTTCTGGTTTTCAATTCACGGGTTTGCTCCCTCGACTCCACCCCACCAGCAATCTTCCTGTTTCTCATCTTTATTCCCCTTGGATGCATTTTAATTCAACTTTTGCACATTTTGCAAGCTTTCTGTTTGGTAATTCACTTGGCCATTTATGTTTTTGAATCTTCTGAAGTAAGTAAAGTTATTGCCTTTTCAGCCAACCCACCTCCTCCCACATTAAACTCTCATTGGACATTCGGCACCTTTGTGCTCAAAATATTCTCAAAACAAAAAGAAAAAGCAAAGAACTCACATGATTCACACTGTTCCACTGGCCCGAAACCTCCATATGGATGTGTGAGAGATGAGTTTCTCCTGTTCTGTTGTTAGTTTCCTACAGATGACAAAAACAGTCTGCATTCTTAATATGTTAATCACAACCCCTCCGGCCAACTCCTTAGTCCACTAAGGAGCATCTAAAGCATTTAAAGGGGCTTATGCATGAGAACCCACCTTGTCAGTTCTGTCTACAACCTGAGTGACTCTGTCTTTGGTCTTTATCGTCTCCATGGTCTTGTTATGGTAGCTGGGATGCAGATCCAACAAGGTTGAAGAAAATTTTGCACTCTCAGTTGTTATCTGATGGATTTAATTGTAGGAAACACAAGATACATCTTTTTAGGTATGCATTAAGGGAAGAATTTTCAGAAAGCGTGGATCCTTCTTTTTCTTTTCCTAAACAGGCTAGATAAAATCCATTTTGAGACATTATCATGGTGAATGACATGCCTGCTAATAGTACTCGTCAGGATGTAGATATAAAGCAGACATGAAAACTGTGGGCTGTGTTGCAGCACATTCCTAAAATTTGAAGCTAGCCGAGCAGCAAAACAGCCTAACATGAGATTTACAAAGATTTGCTCACCAGTGTGAGACTTTACAGAATGCATTGCTGAGCAAAGTCTTGAGGCAATCCCTAATTTTTACATGCAGGTAGAAAAAAATGCCTGCATATAAAAATTGGAAACAAGGGTAGAAACCCATTGAAATGTACAAACAGAAAGTGAAAGACAGTATTTAAGGCTAAATGTTTGTACAATTCTAACAAGCCTGAAAATCAATATTTACTATGAGCAGCTTTATTCTTCATCACAGCTTGAACTCTCTTAGACAAGCTTTATTTAAATAGTCTTCATTAAAAGTTCTCCAGGCTTCTCAAAGGACTTTCCAAAGCTCCTATTTGGATGTTTCTGCCTTCTGTTCTGCTCTCTGTCCAGATGATCCTACACTGCTTCAATAATGTATAGGTCTGAGCTTTGGGGAGAATTCATCACTCCATAAAACCTGTCACCACTAATTTTCAGTCTATTTCTTGTGTCATTTAGCATAGCTGATCTCATTCTTTATGTGGTCAGCTGACAGCCTTTTCTTCCTGTTTCCCTTCAGTGAGAACGGCTTCTTGACAGCCGTCCTTTTATGGAGAACATTTCTGATGAGGCTTCGACCAACAGGTGATGGGTCAGCTTAAGGGCTAGATGCAT
>CM047984.1:5235637-5254658 GCA_026261665.1 Melanotaenia duboulayi | reverse complement strand
ATGTCTGTGTGTGTGTGTGTGTGTGTGCAACCCAGTTTTTTTAATTTTATTATTTAATTTTATTATTATTATTATTTATCAGTATATGAGTGAACCCCTTTTTGGTCATTTAAGCAAACTGATATTAAGTTGTTTATTTTATAAACCGAAAAGTTCTAGATAATGCTTTTTTTATTCTTTTTTTCTTTTTCTTTTTTAACTGTGAATAAAAGCTGCCAGAGAAAATTGCTGTTTCCCATTTTATTTCTGGGGAGGCGCCGCAAAGACCAGCCTTTTTAAAATTCAGATGTGTAAAGCTGAATAAATAAAACACACCAAAAAGGAAGATTGTTTAATTTAGCAATAAAACTCCGACACATCAGACCTGATCAGTGGCTCACAGTCGAGTGTGTTTCTGGAGTTTCTGGATTATTATTTATAAATTATAAAGTTAAATAAGTAACTTTTTCAAATCAAGGCAATATTGTATTTATTTATTTCAAACAATTAATCTTACAAAGCCTCCAGTACTGTTTACTTCAGGGTTGTTTTTGTTGCTGTTGAATATAAAGAGACGCGCAGACTTGCATCTAGCTCAGTATTTTCATCTTTAAATTGACAAGTCATCACTTTAGAAACACTTAACCGGAAGCTGAGTCTCTCTCGCGCTACAGTCAACTTGACGCAAGACTTCAACTCGGAGTTCGGCGCACTTGTCAGACACTCAGCTACTGTCATGAGAGCAACAGGTCGCTGAAAGGGAACCGCTGACCCGTTTCTTGAGGATAGTTTGCGGTTTCTTCTGAAAACAGACTGTGAGGAAAAACACCGGAAGACTGTCGCGAGCCTGCGGTCGTTTTCTCCGGCTCTTTGTTCTAATGGACTCACCGGCGTGAGACGCACTTTGAGTGTGAGTACAAGACTGAGCGCATATCGGTAATTTAACTGAAATGTCTCATATCTGAAACAGTCTGCACTTTCTTTGCTCGCAGTATATTTAATTTAGAATAGTGGTCGTGGACGGAGTTATTCTGACTTAAATGACGTTGAGGCGCGTCAGGTGGAGTAATTAGGCAAACAAATACATGCCGAAAACGCTTCATGCAATATGAACTCAAGACATATAATTTATCTCTTGATTCTGATGTGGCTGATGAATGACTTGTCTTAAACGGTTTGAACTAGAAACTATTTTCTTTAACTGTTATGCTTTTTCTTTACATTGTAGAAAGCAGAGGGGTAAGGCAATATCAGTTCATGCCACTAACAAACTGATTTAGCTTTTCTCCTTGAAAATGATCATTCAAGCCAGCAAGGAGGCATCAGAGTAGACCTGCTGCAGGACATGTCTGTGCACCTCTGCATTTTCCTGAAGGCTATCTGAACTTTCGTACACTGATGCGGTGTTTATTTATTCCTCTCTGCAGCTGATTCTGTGTGTAACAGGTGGCTCAATGTCCTTCGAGACCTGAAATTTAGTCAGGCGGAGAAGACAGAGGGCTCATCTTATAACTCCCTGTTGTACTAATGTTTCTGCAGAACGATAAACGTCTTCCTCAATTTGCGCGTTAGTAAAATAATGGATTAGTGTTAATTAGAAATAGAAATCCATCCAAACCTAATGAGTTTTCATGCTTTTTTTTTACATAACTATGCCAAGCTGCCCAGAGGGTGTTTGCTGTTGAAATGTTTTTTAATCTCTCTGTTTANCAAACCTAATGAGTTTTCATGCTTTTTTTACATAACTATGCCAAGCTGTTGAAATTTTTTTTAATCTCTTTGTTTACTGAGATTATGGATGTGAGGTAAATGATCATTAAGAAGAGAAAATGCTGCAAGTAGCTTACAGCTGGTCACTGAGAGTGTTGGTCATTAATAGCATGGTTAGGATGAAGGGCTAAATGGTCAGAGGTCCAAGAACTGGTTAAATCTTCTCTAAATTCTGGTTTTAAACAGACTAGGACAGGAAAATAAGTGCATTACCAACTTTCTGCTGTTTTTCATCATTACTGGTCACACAGTTGCTGGAGATTTATTGGCTGCACATCCATGAGAATCTCCCGTTCCACCACATCCCAAAGATGCTCTATTGGACTGTGATCTGGTGACTGTGGACGCTATTGGAGACCAGTGAACTCATTGTCATGTTCAGGAAACCTGAAACTTGAAATTTTGGAGATGGTTTGAGCTTTGTGAAATGGTGCATTATCCTGCTGAAAGTAGCCATCAGGAGATGGTACATTGTGGTCATAAAGGGGTGGACATGGTTACCAACAATGCTCAGGTAAATTGTGGTTTTAAAAACATGCCATATTGGTACTAAGGGGCCTAAAGTGTGCCAAGAAAATATCCTCCACACCATTACACCACCAGCAGTCTGAACTGCTGATCCAGGGCAGAATAGATCCATGTTTTTATTGATGTTACCATCTGAATGTTCAAGCTGAAATGGAGACTCATCAGACCAGACGTTTTTTCGAGGTTGGATGTGTTGTGTGTTCAGAGATGCTATTCTGTATACCTTAGTTGGAATCCTTGGTTATTTAAGTTCTTAACCCTTTCTATCATCTCCAACTATTCTGCCCATTCTCATCTGACCTCTGACATCACCAAGACATTCTGATTCAACTTTATTTTCTCTTTTTCAGACCATTCTTTGCAAACCCTAGGGATATTTCTGTGTGAAAATCCCAGTAGATCAGCAAAACACTCTGACCAGCCCATCTGGCACCAACAGCTATGCTATGTTTAAAGTGTCTTAGGGCAGATTCACACCGGGACAGAAAATTAAAACAACTGCTTTGCTAGGGGCAATATTACCCAAAAACGGTCATTGACCAAGAATAAAGAAGAAAATATGGTAATTGATTGGCCAGGACCAAAAACACAAGTACAGAATGGAGAAAAAATAAATGTACACAGTCTTGAAGTTTCTGTTTATTTTTGTTTAAAATCTAACATGGTTTTTACATGAATCTGGAGCAGCAGGAGAAGCAGCGAGCCATCCCAACAAGTTCTACATCCTACATCATTTCCTCTCTTTGGTTCATTCGATGGTCTTTTTGCTTTCACACTGTAAGTGAACCGCACCAGGGTTCAGTGAACCAAGAAGTGGATCAGAGTTTTCTTGTTGGATCCGCAGTCCAAATGAATTGTATTATCTGTGGAAGCAGACCAGAGCTTTGATCATGTCTACATGACTAAATGCATTGCAGGGTTTCCCTTACGTAGACCAGTGTGTGGCGCAGCGCCACAGAATCCGCCACCCAGAACACGATTTTGAAATAAAAAAATTAGGTTGTCAAAAAAATGTAATAATGGCGCTAACTAATTTTATTGGATAGCATTTTTAACGCATGCACGGCATGACAAGCCCAGTACGTCCATCATTTCTCTGTTATGAGACATTAAGATGGTTTAAAAATGTTTCTGAGTTTTGCATAAACGTGGCTGCTCTGTGGTCCTCTGTGTCTGCATTCTGGCTCCTGTTGTTCTATGACTGGCTGCCCGTGATCAGCTGATCGGCCTTTCTGTCGCTAGTACCGTCTCTATTGTTGCGTTTATTGTTCAGCAGATAAAGAGGAAACTAGTGGTTCGTGGTTCATACCGACACATCTTTACCCCAAAGTATTGTTATTGTCAAAACTCTTCTCTAACAAAGAAGCGTGTGGAAACAATACATCCCGTCTCGCCTTGACCCATACACCCCGGTGGAAATGGGGCTTTAGTTCTCTTTTCTCTTAAAGAACTTACATTAAAGGCTTAGGATTGAGCTGAATAATTTCAAATACTTCTTGTAGCTTTAAATTGTCTTAGCAGGTGACTAAAGAACAACAGATGAGCATACAAGTGTATATTTAATATGACATATCAGAAAGAGTGTGTTTGAATGCCACCTGCTCTACACTGCATACACTCCAGTGACCACCACAACACTTGATTCCCTCACTGGCACCAGGGAAACACTACAAATTGCTACCTGTTCTGTGGGAAACACTGCATTGACTTGATTGGCTGATTAGCTATTTGTGTTAAAAAGCAACTAAACAACTGTACCTAATAAAGTGGCTGGTATTTATGTATATTGTTGGAGTATAAAAAGAAATCTTGAGTAACCATCTTCAGAAGGCGTCACTGTACAGGGTTTGTGTTGTGTGGGTAAGAATGACTTCCAGCTGAGCTGAAGAACCCTCAGAAATCACAAGCTTGTTCTATACCTTTAATTTAAGGCAAATCCTGATACTTATGGTTATTATTGTCTGTGTGCGCACCAGCTTTCTCTCTCTTGCTGGTGTTTGAGTGGCGCCACTCTTTGTCAGGTATGTGGTCTCTCTGGACTTATTTTTGTTAGAAAGTCATAACATGGCTGAATCTTCCCGCAGCCGCCTATATGGAATTTTTGTGAGCTTTCATCTTCATTTCCCACTGCTCCGCAGCCGATGCTTGAGATGTTAATCTCAGACCATTTTCATGTTGGCGTTTCCTACTTATCAGTGCTATGTCTGTGGGGAGAAGGAAAAAAAGCCGTTGCACAAGCTGTCACTTCCTGGAATGACTTATAAGGGGGTGTCACTGCATATATCACCTAAGAGAGGGGGGGCAGCAAGACAAAAATACACCAGGGAGCTGAGCGTCACTGTCACTGGCAGACATGATAGGCTGCTGTCAGATGAGAAAGGCCAAGTTGAGCTTCAGTATGTCAGAAGATTTATGAAAGGTTGGGAACCAACTTTTGTGGTTGTAATTCTACAGTGACTGAAGCTTTAGCTGTAGTTGTATAGTAAAAAAGAAAACATAGCCTCCCTATAGTTGTTTTTGCTAAGCATTATTCCTTTTATTGTAAAACATCATGAGGTTAAAGAAGGGTGGTAGTGGGACAGATTAATGAGAAAAAGACACAAAGTTCATTAGAAATCTGACTGCTATGATGTAGAGTGATGAAACAGCTGTTTAAATAATTTCCAGACATGAAGCACTTGAAGTAATTAGTCTTATTTGCTCTTTTCATTTAGCTTCACAGAGGATATTTCATAAGATATAGCAAAATGATCAAGGTTGGCCTACAAAAGGAAAGAAAAAGCCTTGAGAGTTGTCACTGACTGCTCTGCACTCATGTTCAAAGATCCCAGTTGTTGTGACTGTATAAAATTAGTCAATCTATCACATTTTAGACACAAGTTTCACAAGTTTTAGAACAGATATTGATTTCAGTTTTGAAAACCGCATTGTTATAACCTAAAAATTAAGTAAATTTTGTACATGTTCAAAAGCTCAGAGGTGGAGATGTTTGGGTTGCTGTCTGAAAACATTACCTTGTGGCAAATTTGGCTTGGTTGACATGCTGCTCACCAGCACCACAGGGTTCTAATCCACAAAATCCTATGCCTCTGTAAGACACATGGGTCCAAATCCTGTTCCATAAGTTAGAGTCTTAAATTTAATCTAAACCAACAAAGTCTAGACAGTCTTTTGTATTACGGAGCTGTGGCACAACCATCAATGGTAGAAGTTGCAAGGTGTTACGATATTCACTGACTCTGCTGAAGTTGTTTCTTGCTACATTGAAGACCTCTTCAAATTTACTGTACATTTGTCATCCAGTTGTCATTCAACATGTACACACTGTGGCATTTAATGTCACAACTGCTGGCAAGTTGTAGGCGTAATCCATCCCCAAACCTTTACAGTGTGCAGTGTTAGTGCTGTGAGGATTAGGGGTTTGATTTCAAGGCTCACATGAACCAATTAAAACCTCTCTCACCATGGCCAAACATATGGTGTTCCAGGCAGGCAGCAGTAATCTGTAAGAGAGGCAGAGAGCAGGTTGACTCAACAATAACATCACATTTTAGTCGGGGGAATTCTGGTTTGGACTTTGGATTTGTTCCTTCACAGATTAAGGTGGGAGGAGACGAAGTTGGACAAAGGAGGACAATAAGCCATTTCCAAATTTTCTTTGTATGATATTGACACTTTCTCACGTTTTAGAAGAGTACTAGTCCAGTGTTCTTTGCAACTTTACTTAAGTTCATTGAGATTTGCTGCACTAGTTTATAGAGAGCTCTCTTAATTTCATAATTTCATTTAAGAGTTGATGGTTCGCTAAATTACTGCAAGGCGTTCAGGTGCTGTGGCTTCAAGAACTAGATTGCGAGTACAAGTGGCCAAAATAAGAGTGGCCNACTAGATTGCGAGTACAAGCGGCCAAAATAAGGGTGGCCTGCTTTCCTTTAGAGATAGGGTGAGAAGCTCGGTGATCCGGGAGGGGCTCAGAGTAGAGCTGCTGCTCCTCCACATCGAGAGGAGCCAGATGAGGTAGCTTGGGCATCTGGTTAGGATGCCTCCTGGACGCCTCCCTGGTGAGGTGTTCCGGGCACGTCCCACCGGAAAGAGGCCCCGAGGAACGTGCTGGACGGCCTACATCTCTCAGCTGGCCTGGGAACGCCTCAGGATCCCTCCGGATGAGCTGGTGAATGTAGCCAGGGAGAGGGAAGTCTGGGTTTCCCTGCTTAGGCAGCTGCCCCCGCAACCCCACTCTGGATAAGCGGCAGAAAATGGATGGATGGATGAAATTAAATTAATGAAATAAATACTTTAATCCCAGAGGGAAACTGCAATTGCATGACATTTATTTTATGATTAACATTTCATTTTTACCACTGTACAACAACACAACATACACGTTTTCTGCCCCTTAACCTTAACCCATCTGTACACCGACACCCCTCCAACACATCTTCACCATTTACATCAAATTCTGCTGTACCAACTCAATATTAATAATACTAAACATAATAATAATAATTATAATTAATAATAATTATAATAATGATAAATTCAGATAAAAAAAACAAAACATTTCTTAATTATTTTACTGAGTGTGATATGCCTGGTTAGTTTTTCAAGTACATTAAAAAGTAAATTTTTTTTTTCTTTGATTGTTGGTGCACAGATTTAAAAAAAAAATTGTTTGCAAAAAATTGTGATTTCATCCTAAAGAATAATTATTGAGATTAAATGAGTGTTAGTATCTCAGCAGCTCTATCCACAATTATCAGCTTTACAGGAGATTGGGATGTGAAATCTGATCACGTCAGACCAGATGAGGTGTAAAATGGAATCAAATCTCTCAACAGATTTCCAGGAGGGAATGCAGCTACTCAGCTCTCAGCTAATTTAAAAAAGAAAAAACCAGCATTGTTCCTCATTAATACACTGAAAATCATTAAAAGTAAAATTCTCTGGTCATCATCCTCCGGTATGCAGCTGAGTCAAGTTCCTCTCAGCTAAAGGAAAAGAAATTTACAAAATAAGGCCAAAGCTTAATGTTTGATTTAGTAGTTTTTACTGCTTGCACAATTAAATTTGCACAAAATTTAGTAGCTTTTAATGCTTGGACATTCCTTCACGTTAGAATAACCAAAGACCAAAGTCAGGCAAAAAACAGTTGATTGGCTCTTGAATGCAAACATTATTTCCCTCTCTTTATATTTAAGGGAAATTTCAATGTTTAATCTCAGTCATGGTTTTTGGAGTCATTGCTCTTCACTCCATGTTCAATTCATGGTGCGTATGAGTAATGATACTGATGCATCAGCGGTTGGGTTTGAGTTTGGATTTTTCTCTTAGACAAAAAGTTTTTTTTTTTTTTTTAAGAAAGTGTTTGAAAAATGTAAATAACCAATAAGATGTTCAACGTGTGTTAGTGGGTTTCCTCTGCAGCAGTTGTCAGTTTTAAGGGTGAGTCTATGTTTGCTTTTTGTTCACACCAGAACTTGTTAGCCTTTGTGAGCTTTTGCTGTTGCCACCGGCCATGAAGAGGGTTGTTTACATCAGTGGTTCCCAACCTGTTTTCCTTGGGGACCGCCTTCATGTAAGGCTGAATCCATGCTTGGTTTTATGCTTTCAAAAGTGAGATTCTCACCATAAATACTGTATTCTGGCTGAGTCCTGCCTTCCATAAAGCCAAGATTAAATTAACATGTAGCCTTACCTTTAAAATCAGGACAGTGTTAGGACATTAATCACAATGGCTCTGAATGTTCAAAGCATTGGGGCCCCCCTGTGCTCTTTGAGGGACCCCGGTTGGGGTTAAGAGCCACAGGTTTACATGACCTGCATCATGCTTTGTATGCTTGAATAGTTGTGCATGGTAAAATATATTTTACCATGTCTTTTAGGCACTATTATGGTTTGAAGCAAAGGATCTTTTTACCAAATAGTATTACAATATTATATCCATTTGCTTTGTGTCTTAACATAAACCATTTTATAACCATTACAGAGACACTGCTAAATTTATGCAATTTGCAGATTTTTACCATGACCATATATTTCCTATCTGTGTGTGAATCAGGAAGGATTTCCATGCATTTGAATTCTGGTTATTTTGAGTTTTCCGGTACTCACATCTGATGAATCCGACTAAATGCAAATATTTCTTCTCTTCCTACTTCCTTGATGTCACGAACTACTGAGAAACAAGCAGATAATCTCCAGTCTGATTAGCAGAAAGATGTCTGCAGTTACATCTGATTCATCTGCTTTGTGAAGTTTCACGTTATCAGAGTTGGTCTTTGCAGAAATGATGGTCACATATTGTACTGATCTGATTTTAGAGCTGCAACTGCATCGTTCCAAACGGATATTCATATTCATCCAGAATTCTTTTTTCTTAGGCAAGCCTGAAACTTTTCTCACTTATGCTATGTACCATCTTTATTTATCATATATCACCAACAAATATTCCAATATTTAGTCACTGTTACAAATATTTACTATGACGTCAAAAGTATTTAAATAGGGGTTGCAGATATACTTTTTTTTTTTAAATAAAGGATGCCTTAGATCTAAAACAATTATGACAAATCATAAAATGCCATCTAAGCAAGCAAAGCAGTGCTTCAAAATCTTGTACATTCATAAACAGGAAATAAAGAAGTGTACCTGATGATGTTAAACTGTCTTTCATGTATTCATCTGTCATATCTTTCAAGATGGTCACCATACTGTACAGACCAGTCACAAACCAGAACATATAACAGAATATGAGTATTTCCAGGTGGTTTGTGGGGGTCTGTCTGGTTATCAGTTGTATACCACATCTGGGAGATATGAGAAAGAACTTAAAACACTATTTGAGCCGTCTTGATTCTTTGTGGAGCCTTTGTTGTTGCAGTTTTCAGATCATCTGCATTCAGACACACCGATGAGAAACATGATATGATCGACTTAATCCTCAGGGAAGTTTTGTCGTAAAACTCAGCTGTTTCTTTATGGCCTCATTTACACCGCCTGCGTGCTCATTATTGTTTTCATTGCGATTATTTGAGCTTTTTGTGGCACTTTGATCTTCAGTTATGCAGAGCAAATGTGCAGTTTTCCAATAGAGCCTATGTTTTTGGTGTGTCCTTGATGCAATCTAGAGAAAGTGTTTTAAAAAGTGGATTGACCTCTCTCCACTCATGGCTCACAAACAAATAAACGAAAGAAAACACACTAAGAATAGTAGTATACTAATTTCTTTTTTGACAAGTGTTAAGACTGATTCAGAATATTGCAAACTGATCAAACTTAACTTATCATTTAATGGGACCAATGTAATAATAAAAAAAAACTTTTAGTTTAATTGTTTTTGTTTTATTTGGAATGAAGTAATTAAATGTATTTTATCTGTGTGTTAAAATTAATTATGTAAATGTCATCTATAAGTACGACATGCAATGAATTCTCTTCAGCACCACTAAGATCTGACTCCCTGATTCTTGTCATAATGCAAGACAAGAAGTCATTCAAACATCCTTAAATTAAACAAAATAAATTAGAAAATTTAATGGCTTTCACTGCCAATAAAATCAACATAAAATATTTTTCCTACATTTTTAGTTTGTGTTATGCACACATTCAAGTGTAAGCCATGTTTCCCTCTACTTTTCAAAAAGCACAAAGTTTGAATAGAAACGGTATCTAAAGGAGTTTTATTACTAGTTGACGCTCTGCTGCATGCTATTACTATTCAGTCCCGATACTGTTTGCATGAGCACATGAACAGCTATCTAAACTCCTCGCTGTTCAACATTTTTTTTCAACAATCTCTTTTTTTTCTCATGTATATGTGTTTTTATTATTCTTGTGACAGTGATCTTGAACACCTTGAAGTAATTTAGGCAGATTTAGGATAAAATTTCATTTGGAGTAAAAAAAAAAAAAACAAAAAAAAAAACTCTTTCTTTATTTTTTTTTTTATTTTTTAAAGTTAGGTTGCTGAAATTATGATAGTTTGATGATAGTAATTGACAAGGCAATTATTTTNGGAGTAAAAAAAAAAAAAACAAAAAAAAATTCTTTTTTTATTTTTTTATTTTTAAAGTTAGGTTGCTGAAATTATGATAGTTTGATGATAGTAATTGACAAGGCAATTATTTTACTTAACAGCAAAAACTATTCATTGTATCTTTAAATGACCAGAACAATTAACATGTTTCATTCCTGCAATATTAACATTTTTATTTATATTTCAAATCAGTTGTGATCCTACATGAAAACAACAACAAAGTTTAGTCTTTTTTCACTGTGCTCTGCTGCCCAGGGAATAACAAGTATGTAGATGATGGGAGTATGGACCCTCTCAGAGCCCCTTATCGGCAAGTCAAGTTATGGGTGTGTCCCTTTCAGATGTGGGCCAGTCTGATGTGGTTTAAAGATACTCCATAAGTACCCCTCTCCGGAAACGCTTTTAGTGCTGCAACTAGTATTTACTTAGTTTTCCAGTTTTCCTTTTCTTCTTTAGAAGTGATGTTTAGACAAGATGGGGGGAAAAAGGTGTTTGAAAAGTTGAAAGACTGAAACATTTGAAGAATGAAATGAAAACAGAAGTGCTGAATGGAGTCACCAGTGAGCAGAAATTACAGCATGACATGAATGATGTGCTTATGAGGTCTGAAAACAAAAACTAGCTTGGACACGTCTGGAGGTTTTTCTTTTTCCCTTATCTTAAGAGTCGTGGATGTTTTGTGGAAGCCGTCATCTGAGAAGAGAAGTATGTGATAAATGTTAACGTGACAAAACAATCTGTCATGCTGGAAACTCGTGTACTGTCTCTAAAGTTGATTTCTTTCCAAGGAGCTGCTTATATCGCCATATCTCTGGTGTCCTGTGCAAAGCACTGTTGATGACGTTGGATTATTCTGATTAAATTTCATGTTTGTTTTGTTTTTGGCTCATAAATCTGTATGGAGTCACATGTCTGTGTTTGTTGGACCCCTGAGCTTTTTATTGTAATGATGGATCTGTCTGTTGTCGCAGCAGTAATCTAAATGAATGGAGTGAAAAGACAGAAGGTTGAGAAGGGTTCATAGGAGAAAGAGGGAAACTGCTTTCATTGTGAAATTCCTCAGAAAGCATCATTTCTGGACAGTTTAGTCACCGAACTGGAGTTCTGCCTGAAGGTTGGATTTTTCAATGTTTGTAACTACATTACACACTAATCTGCTTATTATGAATTTATTATGCATAAAATGGGATGAGTTTCATTTAAATATTATTTATAGTCATTTTTAGTGATTATTGAGTTTCTTATTTAGACTAATTTGTTATCATTTTGGTTTTATAGTCGCTGCTGCAGTTTGAGCAGCAGCTTTTTTGACATTCCAGCTGTCTACGTTTCCTGATTTTGAGAATAAATCAGTGTTACAGGTTAAACACGCCTTCTGGCCAAAGACTGCTTTGTGCTCACATTTAAATTCCATGAATTTCATAGGGAAAGAATCTGCAACACTGCTCTCTGAACCCAACACTCCCGACTCTCACTCTGTCTGCAGCCTCTCTTTCAGTCTTCTCTCTCTCTCTCTCTATCGCTCTCTCTGTCTCTCTCTCTCTCTCTCTCTCTATCGCTCTCTCTGTCAGCGTCCAGGCTGTCTGGGCAGGAACTTGTTGACTCAGCTTTGATCCTTCTTTCAGACATGCACTCAAAAAAACTCATCTACGAGTCATTGACTTTACACAACTAAAGCTCTGCTGTGTTGTAAATGATTAACTTATGAAATAAATCCTCTAATAGAAGGCTTTGATATGAGTCTCTGCACTGCTTAAATCCCAGTAAAGCTGTTTTTAATTGCATATTTCACTGTGTTTGCTACTAGTAATTAAGATTACATTTTATCCAGCTAATTTTACTGATTTCATAAGAAAATAACAAAAGAAAACAGCTTATAAATATAATGGCAGCACTGTTTTCTGAAAGTGATTGAAATTAGAACGATTTAGTCTATGGTCAACACTTGTGACAGATCACTCTGCTACATGTACATGGTGACAGCTGTGAGAGTATAAAGGATGTATCATCAGAATATTATTTACAGTTCCCTTATTGAAACAAACGCTGTAGTCAAAGTGTGGATATGGAATGGAGAGATTTCACATAAACAAAGAAGATTTTCTTGTTTGAAAGGTTTCTACTTAAGCTGTACACCTCCCCAAACTACTGGAATAATTGTTTTTATGAAGTGGATTTAACAGATTATGGTTCATTTGTGGATTTAAAGAAAGATAACAACCCCCATTTCCCTGGATTACAGTATGTGAGTGGGTTGTGTGAACGCTCCATTGTCTTGGAAAAGTGAGACGTTTTACAGGTCACACCTTGTTCTGCTGGTGTTGGCTCTTAGTTTGTGGTTCAGGAGCACATTTGTCCTGCTCTGTTTGTTAGCTCTATGCTCCAGTTGTTTGTACCTTAAACCCTGATATTAGGATGTCAGACAGAAAGCTTTAACAATTTTCTGACTTCTGGCTTTCCAAACGACTTTCTATAATTCCAGGCTGCGGAGAGTTTATGGATTTGGTATCGTTGGCTTATGTTTTTCACTTCAACAGCTGACAGGCTTGCTGTTTTAGGTTGGTGGGGATGGTGTGATATCAGCTTCTCTTGAACGATGAGTGACATGCAGCAGGAAGCTATATTTAGTGAAATGTGTTGTACAGCGACTGTTCTGCAGCCTTGCAGAGACCATTTTTGAGGCTTGAAGCTTCATCTCTGTGATAATTATGTAGATAACATTTGTAACTGGATACTAAATATTATCTCAGATAGTGGCTTTAATTGATGAGGAGGTGTTAATTGATGCATAATTTCTGCAAAAAACTGACATAATTAGTTATTTGGATGATCAAAAATTATACCCAAAGTTTTTGGTGGGCTGTGGGCTTTTTGGCTGAGAAACAATTAGATTATGCAACTGTCTTTCTTTCCTGGGAAAGAAGAAATGCTGCATATACAGCTCTTTTTAAACAGGCTACACTTGCTAAGGCGCTGTGTCAGCTGAACAGTGTGCATGTTAATTAGATCTGGTACTTATTCTTTTTCCAGGGTCATACTTGTAAACTACAGCACAACAGGAAGAGATGATGTTTATCTATTTACAAGGTGGTGGAGAAAAAGAGTGTTTATAAGAAAAAAAAAATAAAGGGCCCTGTTGACTAGTAAATGGNTTTTTTCTTAGAAAGGTTTCTAACTTAGAGAAATGAGCTGGAATTATCCAACTAGCAGCCATGATACTGAATTCTCTAAATGATAAATAGTTCTGCTTGAGCATAGACAATCATTATGTTATACATTATATTCATATAGTTACACTAGGTGGGATTTGTATGCACTGATCCACTTTTTTTCTCTTCTGATACTGATAGATATCTGAGATTTCGTATTGGCCGATACCAATACAGAACGACAGTGCTGAACTACCTAACAAATTGTCTTATTGTGTGAAAAAGACTTGAGCTCTTTCTTTTGTATAAGGCAACATCAGACATCAGGAAACTTGGCTTGAAAAATGTCTTTCCTAATTTTTAAAAACAAAGACATATACATGTACTGAGTTACTTATTTAACAGCTGTGCACCAGTATAGTTATCTTTATATAAACTATCTTAAATAAGCTTCACAAGCTTGGTCAAACATCAAAATATAACAAAACTTCTCCAGGTTCCATCAGTGCAAGTAGGAGTAACACTCAATGTAAAATAATAAAGTGCTGAAACTGGGAAAAAAAAAAAAAATTGTTTGACGAACATGTAAAAATAAACAAGAACAAAGCCTCCATGAAATGGTTCAGTTTAAAGGGATAGTCCACCCAAATTTTTTATTTATTTATTTATTTTTGAGCTGAAGACAACATAGTATTACTTAATTTTGATGAAAACCACCTAAACTGTTCATGAATTTGGTACTTTTTATTGCTTTAAAAAACAGGAATTTGTGGTTCAAAAATGGCTCATAACGCCTCCTACAGGGCAAAACCAGGTTTTGTGTTTTAGCCCTCGCAGCGGGGTCCTCGCTTTGCAGGCATAGAAAACCACACCCACCAACGCGTATGAAGGAATGTGAACTTATCTGATGTAGATTTGCTAGTTTCAGACTTCTGTTCTTTCAGAGTTTCTGATGAAATATTTCTGCAATGGGATTAATTTATGCTTTTGAGGGGTGTCAAAGTAACACTGGAGTTTATACTTTACCTGCTGATCCTCATCTAGTGACAGACAGCCTCTCAAATCGTAGCAGCAGCAACATACACCAGCACTTCCTGCAGCTGCCACAACCCGCCGCGAGTCACCACAGCTTTCCAGAGCTGCTACAGCTGCTGACAGGCAAGCACTAAAGGCGCTAACGGCTCAGACTAATACGCTTCTGGACCATCTTGTTCATGTGAAGCTGAGGAGATTCTGGAGGGGAAAAGTCTTTCACCTCAAAGACAGCTCTGTGGCGTAGGTGCTTTGTGAATCTTTGAATACAAAAGCTGTAGAGTAAAACAAGAGCTTCACTGGTTAGGCAAAAAAAAGAAAAGTTGGCACTCTTTTTTTTATTTTTATATTTTTTATTTTCAAATTTTTTCAGACACACACCACTCCGTGTCGGTGATCTGCAGCTTTCTCAAGCTTCTCGTAACTTTCACTGCGCAGGTTTTGCATGTAGCCGTTAAATGTGTTGGCTGAGGTAGTGTGAAAAAGTTCCAGATGGCTGATCCCTTCGCTTTGAAAACAAATGTGAGCCTCCATGTGGCGTGTCGTTAGCGCATGACGTCACCCACAGCCCACAGCTTAGAATTACACTACACAAACCTGCACTTAGGAATCGGACTCATTGTCACCAATACCCAATCTAGAAATTTCATTATCAATACCCATACCAATATATATGGATAAATATAGGGTGAGGGGGCTGAGTGTGAGGACCAGTGACGACAATTTAGTATTATTTTTGTACCTTTTTCTTTCATTTCTTGATTATAAACCACTAACAATTATTTTTAAATGACCTACTTAGTGGTATACTCTAAGCTCCTCTGCGGTTATACATTCTCTGTCTCTCAGGTTGGATGACCATATCCTCCTCAGTCCATCCGAGACGAAACACATTTTGTAGTAGATGTGCTGCAGAACCACGTCACTACTTCGTGTAAGTGTGGTTGGATTTTCAGTGCAGTCGCCTTTAAGAGTTTCTCGCACTATCGTTCCTTAACTATGACTCTTTCTAATAAGGTTAAGAAGATTAAGACACAAGGTTAAGACAGGTGGTAGAAAGGATTTATACTTTAGTTATACAGGGGCGGGTCTAGAAAAGTTTTGAATGGGGGCCAGGCAGGATCACTGGCTNAAAAGTTTTGAATGGGGGCCAGGCAGGATAACTGGCTAGGAGAAAGGGGGGCACAAATGAGACCTTTGTTAGAAACCACTGATCTAGAACATGGTAGGTAGACATAATGCAGAACAACATTACATGATGCATTTACTGACCCTACATACATGTGATGTTTACGTCAGTTTACAGTAAATATTTGTATGCATTGGATCTTTTTGTTGATACAGTATAGTAATAACGGACAACATTTAGGCATAGTTGTGAGTGGGGATTAATCATGATTAATTAAATTGTAAGCTGTGATTAATCTGATTAAAAATGACAGCCCTATATTTTATATTATTTCAGACTCGTCCACTCGGGGCTACACAGACTAAGCTACCAGCTTTTAAATGGATCTTGATTATTTTCTCATTCACTGTTTGGTAAATTAAACAAAAAATTGTGTATTTATTCCAGACGTAGATTGGGAAACATGGAAATGTATATAAATAGGAGGAGAATTGTGTCCTGTAATCCAAAGTGCAGCAGACTGAGAGGAAAAGCAGTGCCTTCCAGCCGGGGTCCTGTGTTTACATCTGCCAATCAAAGCTGGGGTCGAGACATAACCGTGTCTGCTGTGAAGTCAGATGTTAATGGGCATTAGTGAGTCTCATGGTTATTAGTAGTTATTGTTTTATTAGTTATTATGATAACTTGCAGGCAGTAACTGTGCTTCTTAAATTCATTATGCTTCCAGCTCAAGTTTACATTTGTTCTTGGTGCACACGTGCACTGACACCTGATTTTAAACCTCTGGTATCCATAACATGTTGTGTATAAATACATGTCCTCAAAGCTGTTGGCATCCTGTTTCTTTTGAGAAGTTCTTGTATTGCATTTTACAATAATTTAATACTTTGTGTTAATTGACTTACATGAGGGACAGAGGTGCAGCTATCTATAGCTCATAGGGAGGTGGGTCTTTGTTGCTCAGATGGTTGAAGTGATGATACATAAACTTTTAACTCTGTGCCTCTTAATGCACACATTTCTGCGTTTTTGTCTCGACCCCAAGTGATCACTGGTAGTTGCATTATGCTAAGATTGCATTTATTCTTCTAGAAGATGTTTTTATCTAAAGTGACTTAAAATTGAGAAACAGCATTCAAGCTTTGCACCATCTGCATCCTTTTCTCTATTCATGCTAGAAGGTCTGCTGGAGCCTACAAATATGTAGTTATTTACTTTTTTCCAAAGACTTTAATCAACTAGTCCAGACCATAGTCCAGACTAAACATGGAGAAGCAGCATTTAGCTGTTATGCTGCAAACAAGTGGAAAAAAACTGTCAGTGGAGATTAAACTTTCAAATAAACTTGCCCTGCCTTGCCTACTTGTGTTGCTATTCACCATCACAGTGAGACCTTCTTCTCATCACAGTGAGAAATCTTCTCATGTTTTTATGGTGAGAATTTCAAAATCTTCTTTAGTTTGTGACTCATTGGACATAAATTTGCCCATTGGTTGGGTTTTCATGAATGAGCTGACATTCATGAACCAAATAGACAGCAGGCTTCAAAGGGGTGGTTGGGCTTGTATGTCGGGACTGTTTCTGAACCCCTATATGAGACTTGGTTGTTATTTGCAAGTATGAAATATTAATAAAAACAACAGAACAAGAATCTGACTGTGTAAACAAACATCTTAAAGGGAGATCTTGGTCTCTGCTTCAGTTGCCTTCAGTTTGAGATTTAAATGAGGATGTGGTGACCTACCCACAAATGTGGAAAAAAGTCATCAGTTTATCAAAACCGCTAGCATTCACCCTGCCAGATGTGGCTATATAAATAGTTCAAGTTTCAAGGTTGCGATCTTTCCCATAACCTTTTAACTCCATGCCTCTTAATGCACACATTTCTGCATTTTTGTCTCAACCCCAACTGATCACTGGTAGTTGCATTATGTTGAGAATGGCCATCAGAGCCAAACACAAGCAGGCATCAAAGTTTTCTTGTTTTCTTCTTGCTTCTCATCATTTCCTAGTATTCCCAGAGTATTGCGTTTTTATTTTTCCCCCCCAAAGCAGTCCAATAGTCACACAAATTGATTATTGTCAGCTCCTACATGACATAATACGGTTTTTAGTCAGTTATCTAAGAAGCAAGGAACAAAGCGTTGGAAACTTTTATCTGGGCAGGGCTTGAAACAACATGAAGGGTGTCCATGTGCGTGTAACAGAGAAGCTGCCTTGTGCTGCCAAACTTTTAGGAAGTGGAGATCTGAGAAGCCCCTGAGGGCCACTCCAGGATTTAAAGGGAAAGTGTGTGTTTCTCTGGGAGTGTGTGTGACACACCATAAGGACCAACCAGGTGTTGTACTTGGGCAGCACACACTGTTCTTTACCATGACGCAGACTTGGATATGTTGCATGATCAAGAGTTTTCAGGTGATTTTGTTTCAGGCCTGTTGGCAGCTGTGCACATGTGTGTGTTCAAGTAAATGCAAAAGCAGGGCCTTATATCTGTGTGTGTGTGTGTGTGGGAGAGAGAAACCTAATCTTCTTGCAGCTCCTACAGGACAGCAGTTTCCACGACTGTAACTGAGAATAAGCTGAGAGGCTTCCAGCGATCGGGATCTGAAACTCAGCTCTGATAGAGACGTTATCCAGGAAATTCTTGGCTTCAGTCTCAAACTTTTGTCTCTTGTTGGGTGAAATTAAGGGTTTAAAATTAATTTAATGCTTAATGTAAAGCTTTACATTCAGACTGGAAAAAGACATATTTACAGGTGAAATGCTTTAATTCAAATGTCTTATTAATTTGCATACTAAGGTTGATGTGCTGAAATGATTGCTGGAAGAATTTGGTATCTAGTTTATAAAATTTAAACTAAATTTTGAACTTGAAGTCTTTATGAAATTCGTGTTTGCAGTTTGAGTAAATCTTCAAACGAGCGACTTTGTTCACTGAGTCTTGAACACGTGATCAAGACGACTTGCTGAAGTTCAAACTGAGCATCAGAATGAAGAAGAAAGTGACTTTAAACATGGCATGATTGGTCTGAATAATTTGAAACTGCTGATCTACTGGGATTTTTACATGCAACCATCTCTTGGGTTCACTGATTGGGGATAATAGAAAGGCAAACGAAGTCAAATAACCAGTTATTACAACCAATGCAGACCAGCATCTCTGAACACACAACACGTCCAGCCTTGAAGCAGATGGGCTACAGCAGCAGAAATCCAGACCTGGTGCCTCCTGTCAGCTAAGAACAGGAAACTGAGGCTAGACTCACCAACACTGGACAATAGAAGATTCAGATGGTAGGCTCAGAATGTGGTGGAAGCAACATAAAAACATAGATCCATCCTGCCTTGAATCAATGGTTCATGCTGCTGGTGGTGTAATGGTGTGGAGGATATTTTCTT
>CM047984.1:5194939-5235458 GCA_026261665.1 Melanotaenia duboulayi | reverse complement strand
CCTGCTTTCTAGAACATGACGATGAGTTTGCTGTAGTCCAACGGCCTCCACAGTCACCAGCTCTCAATCCAACAGAGCATTTCTGTGGTGGAACGGGAGATTCTCATCATGGGGGCAGCCTGCAAATATGCAGCAACTGTGTGATGCTGTCTTGCCAATATAGAGCAAAATCTCTGAGGAAGGTTTCCAACATCTTGTTGAATTTATGCGATGAAGATGGAAGACAGTTCTGAAGGTGAAAGGGTCCAACCTGCTACTAGCAAGGTGTGGCCTTGAAGCCGGTCTGTATGTTTTTTGTAGGCTTAAAAACAAAAAGAAACATAATTTAACCAAATGGCTGTGAGGCCAGTCAAAGTTGACAGTGTGGACCTGAGGTTGATTAGTTCAAGAAAGATTGTATCTGCTACCTAATCAAAATGATCAAGTACAAACTGTAGATGTGATGATCTGGGTTGATTGTTTAGCACAGTGGTTACCAACCTGGGGTCCGAGACCCCTCGAGGTTCCCCGAAGAGTACAGGGAATCCCAGAGGCTTTGGACTTTTAGAGCCATTGTGATTACTGTTATTATAAAATGTTATTGATCAGCCTGACCTTGTCTTTTCTCAGTTCACCTCTTTGCCTTTCAGCCAAAATGTGTTTTACTGTGGTAAAGAAACAGGTGTTTTAAATCTTAGTAGTGCTGCTGTCAGCTCATTTTAAAGTGATTGCAGCAAACATTGTGAATGATTTCTTTTTGGCTCCTTGGATCACATTAAAAGTCAAGTGTTTGAATTTTTGCAAGGCTGCTTTTCATCAGAGATACTCATACCGCTGATGTTCTGTGAAAAACTGTTTCATGTCAGTTACAGGTCAACTGTTCTG
This sequence comes from Melanotaenia duboulayi, assembly GCA_026261665.1. Classification (NCBI taxonomy): domain Eukaryota; kingdom Metazoa; phylum Chordata; class Actinopteri; order Atheriniformes; family Melanotaeniidae; genus Melanotaenia; species Melanotaenia duboulayi. The sequence goes on along the minus strand of CM047984.1, from coordinate 5,234,594 downwards.
AAATAATTTTTCTGTGTGAGGCACTTGTGCTGCAAATGATCACATTTTCTGAATCTGAATGCTTCTAGGATTTGACTTAAACTAGGGTTTTTCATTATTTGTGCAGTAGATGTCAGATTGCTTGACTGTCCAAGCAAGATAACATTTCCCAAGGAACCAGAAATGAGGAAAATTCTCATGGTGGAACAGGGAAGTGATGTTCCTCTGATAGTAGGTCAACTTCCTCATGAGTTGTTGTTTCTGAACCTGGGACAATTTGTTCAGCTGAGTTTTAAAACATGTAGTCTGCTGTGGGAATCTTCTGTATTTCACGGTTGTTTCTCTTGCACTTAAATGCCACAACAAGATGATTTTTGCATATAATCTGGCTGTGTGACTATGAAAACGTTTTCTCTGTATTTCTGCAGCCACAGTGTTTGAGCTTCTCCCATGACCGCTCAGCTGAGCCCATTCAAGCGTACGCTCACTCATAATCCTTTCAGGCATTTGATAGAGCTGGAGAAGGAAAATATCTTTGTTTCAGAGAAAAAATCTGCAGATTAGTTGATGACTGTTTGAGCTCTGCAGGTTTGTTGTAGCTGGTTGGAGCTTTAATCCACCACACTGATGTATAGTTACTAAAATATACCAGGTCATCGAATGTGGTCCCCTTTATTTGAGTCTAAAGTTTTAATTCTCAAAGTCTACTCGGTGCCCATCCTCCACAGCATGAAGCATATGCTTGTAAGTAAATAAGTAGCATATAATCTGTACTTGCGACCCTGCAAGACTGTTTTTAGATATCAATGTCAAACTGAGAAGCCTACAGATATAATTTTGCAGTGGTCGTTGATTTAAAAAATTCCATTTACTAGATTAAAATTCCAAAACAATGATGTTTTTCCTCATAATGAAAATTGGGAATGGCAATTTAATGACGTTTGAGCACATTTTCTACACACCACATTATCAGATAACAGCACAGTAACTTATAACATGTAAAACAGTAGAAATCATAAAGTTTTAGTTCTGTGAACAAACTTTAAAGTACTAATCATGTTTTTATTCTTTTTCTTGACCTCTTTTTTTTTCCTCCGAGTCTCTCACTAAAAATGTTTTTTTTTTTTTTCTTTTTCTAATAGATGCATCTAAACATGGCAGCACCCACAAACTAGGAGTTTAAGTTCATCAGTGTGGAGAAAAAAGTAGGAGGTAAAAGCGAAAGAGGAGGACACATTTTGGACTCTGGTTGCCATCAGCACAGATGGGTGAGACGGAGGATGAGCGCACAGCTCAGGCCAGCCAGCTCTTTGAGAACTTTGTCCAGGCTTCCACCTGTAAAGGGACTCTGCAGGCCTTTAGCATCCTTTGCAGGCAGCTGGAACTGGATCCTCTGGACTACAACAACTTTTACAGCTCACTGAAGGCTGCGATCAGCTCCTGGAAAGTCAAAGCCTTATGGACAAAACTGGACAAAAGGGCACAGCAGAAGGTGTATAACCAGAATAAAGTCTGCCAAGGCACCAAGGTAAGAGAAGTCAATGACAAAGAGATGTGGATGCCTCTAAAACTCTTCAAAGATCATTTGAAACAAGATTTGTTCTGTGAAGATTGAGTATAGAGATGTTGTAGCTTGTGAGCTCAGTGCCAACATGCTAGCGAACAAGCTTCTGTTTTTGTCTCGTTTTCTCCCTCCTGACAATTTTTTTTAAGGGCCGAAGCTTAAAGTGTATCATCTAGCACACTGGATAAGTTGGTTACAAGCAGTATAAAAACCATTACACAAGTTTACCATGTCATGTATAATTTATTCCTCTATGATAAATTGGTTAGTCGTTCCTCTTTTCTGGAACAGCTGATTTAATGAGAATGAAAAAAATTTTAATACCCATTTACATTTCAAGCGGCAAACATGTCTTCATGTTAAAAGTCACTATCATGGATGCGCTTGTATGTGCTTTTTTTGCTGCAACAAGTCAAAAATGCCCTCTCTGTATGTGGAACAACTTTGTTTGAAGAGTAGAACTGCCAACAAAATTCCTCTTTGTTACAAACAAGAAGCTTTTGCATGTGAATGTGCAGGATTAGGTAACGTAACGTGTGCCATCTGTAGGGAATACTGTAAACAAGCAAAATATCAACAATGGAAACAAACTGAGACGCAAACATAAAAAAAATCTGGTGCAAACTAAAGAAGTACTTAAGTTTATTTTGTGAGCAGCATGACTGATTTGACACGTGTGAAATAATCATTTAAGCACAAAACAGCTTTGTTGAAGGAGGAGACCACAGCAGTGCAGGCCACAAGAGGGAATGTGCTAACAAATCAGCTGCATTGTGACTAAACTGCACACAAAGAAGCAACTTTAGTTTTAGAAACAAATTGGCCTGTATCACACCTTTTAAAAGGCTGTTTTTAGAGAAAGAAGTAGCTCTTAGTAGCACAATGCTGCTGATTGAATTATTAAATGTGGATTGTTTGTTTTATATATGCAAACAGTTAATAAAAGCTAATTAATCTCAAGTTAAGGAGCATGATTAGCTGGGTTTAGTGGCTGTAACTTGAGAATCTTGTTAATATGATACATGGATCATGTAATATAAGATGCTTATTAGAAAAAACTTGGACTGCCTGTGAGTTTAACTGTATTAAATGATTTACAATGAGGCCTAAATGGAGCATGGAAGCTCGAATGTGAAGTCCTAGGACACAATAAGCTTCTCATATTTAGTGTATGTACACATGTATGCACACACACTTTGAGTAGGACTTTTGAGCATAGCGTTGGAGAGGCTTCATATCTGAAGGACAAAGATAAAGCACCCAGATGGGGAAATAGGCCAGAGACTTGCAGAGGGGAGATTAGCTCTGAAGGGTTGGGCTGAGGGTTGGCCAAAAATAACAGCAAAACTATTATTCCAGACATTTTTTTTGAGAAACTGTTATTTAGAAAAAGATGGAGGAACTGTAGCTGGGTGGGTCATTTCTGTTTTCTGATACTGTGTCTAAAAGAAAGCAGTTTGAGAATTATGATTAAAGCCTTTGTTAATTCAATTCTTTTACAAGTAAGATGGGAAAAAAATCGTACTTCCAAGTGACTCAGGTTCTAAACTGTAAAACTATCATTTCCCAAATGGCTGTTCTAATTGTTTTGGCAGTTTATTTCCCAAATAAGCACAAAACTGTGCACTGACCTAGAAATGAAGCATGGACTAAAATCACAGAGGGCCTTTTGAAAAAGTCAGATTGAGCTTTTTGCTTTCCACTTAACGGTGCTGCTTTTCTGGTTTCATTGCCCTCAGTTGAGAATGAGAAGAAGAAGAGAAAAGCTGAAGACTTACTGGGAGGTGTGACCCTAATTCACACTAATACCATCTCCTGTTTGCCAGCTACTGTTTCATCATGAGCAAGAAACATTACAGCAACATTCAGACTCAAGCTTTGGAAAACAACTCCTAAATAAGACCAAAGAGGGGAAATAAAGAAACAACAGTTATATAAATCATAATTTGCACATTACTGAAAGCCTTACAGATATTCATTATTACCTCCACTAAGCCGGAGGTCATGTATTCATCAGCAGTGGTTTGTCTGTCTGTTAGCAACATAAAAGTTATTGATGAATTTTGATGAAAATTACAGGAAATCATAGAAATTGAATAAGGAATAAAATAATACTAAAGAAACAAAATCAAATATGTTTTAAAAAGGAAAATATAATAAAGGCTCATTTGTTTTGCTCAGTGGTGATAAAAATAAATGTAAACATTGAAGTATTTCTGGAAACTCAGTGGCATGTTAGCCTGCAGCTGTTAAATCTTATGTTTGGTTAATCAATGACGTGTATGAGATAGCAGATTACAGAAGATTTTTCTTCTTTCTGCTCCTGTTTTTTAATTCAGGTGTTTGAGATTTATGTTTGCATTGATTGTTTTGATTGGTTAAAGAATTAAATAGATTTATAAAAATAAGAAAATAAAATGTAATGAAGAGTAGAGGGAATTAGGTGAAGTCCAAGTTGTCTGTATTATAGATTTATAATTAAATAAGTCAATTTAAGGCCACAAAAAACATTAGCAAATAATTTTAGGAGCAGAACCAAAAATCCTTAAAGCAGCATTAAGAGATTTTCTTGGTCATACGAGGGCACTGGAACCAACACAGGTGTTTTACCTTGTAGCTGCATTCATGTTCAGCAAACTGTTAGCATTCATTAGACATTTTGTCTGTCCTCAAACGATGTGAAACTCCAATTTGAACTCTTATGTAATGATTCGCTGCATTTACAAGCTAGCTGTTTTATGCCTCATAGCTTTCAAACATCTGGTTTATCAGAGTTTATCTTTCTTTAAAGCTGATTCTGTCAGTAAGAATAAACTAGGAGTAAACGTTTAAGCTGGGGAAAATAAAATTAGAGAGAATTTATTTCCAAATTTCCAGATATGTAGACATAACATTTATTTATTAGGCGTCTCTGTATGTTTTTTCAATCCTTGATGAGATTCATTGGATTGATGCATAATGCTGTCTGATGAGACTTCTGCTTGGCCCAGAAAACATGTTTTAAATGTCAGAAGTCTGAACTGAACATTTTACCCCCTCCTCATTCTTTCTGTCTTTCCTTTTGCCCTTATCAGTGTCTGATCATCGGTGGGGGCCCGTGTGGTCTGCGGACCGCCATCGAGTTGACCCTGCTGGGCTGTAAAGTGGTGGTGATTGAGAAGAGGGACACTTTCTCCAGGAATAATGTGCTCCACCTCTGGCCCTTCACCATTCACGACCTCAGGAGTCTCGGGGCCAAGAAGTTCTACGGGAAGTTCTGCGCAGGCGCAATCGACCACATAAGTGAGTAGAAATCTGTTATTTGTTTACTCCATCTTTATTTTGATGCCTTATTAATAAATCTATCATGAAGNTCCATCTTTATTTTGATGCCTTATTAATATTATTAATAAATCTATCATGAAGTGAGAGGACATAATTTAAAAAAAAAAAACTGGGGATGACTTTGTCCCCTTTTCTATTTTAATAAGAAATAAAGAAAATTCAAGTATTGCATTTTAGTTTAAAGATATTGCAACCATTTTATTTTTCTGTTATTGAAACCTAACAAACTTTTGAAATGCTCCATTAGGATTTTTGTTTCTCTCTGTCTCTCTGCTTTTAAATGGGTCATGAAGCAGGTAGTGTTCATGTGACTGTAACCAGTGTGAGGAGATTTTCTAGCAACCTACTTAACTGTGGTTTGTTTCTGCGCTGTTCCCTGGTGGATGTTTCCGCTGCTTGTTGCTCTCCAGTTTTAGTAATGGTGTCATGTATTAATATCTTCTTGAAAAGCAAACTTCGTGTGAGTGTAGCACTCATAACTGTAACCCACCTGTAGCTTCAACTCTGTGTCAGCGTAACTTTTATATGTCTCTTGTTAAAAATGGAGCATTTGTGTCAGAGCTTAAATCTTGGCAGCTTGGGTTTGCTTTCCATTGTGCCACACTCTAATAGTCTTCAGACTTTATTTAATTATTCCTAATATATGTTTAGGCATCTAAACGTCTTCATCAGGGTTAGAAAAATATTGACTTGCCTTACAGTTAACTGCTGCAGGAAGTAAGTAAATAAGTAGATTGTTCAGTTAGGTCATATCTAAGAAGTCCGGCTGTATTTTACTTTTTTATAAACTTCTGAAATGAATAAATATTAAACTTATAAATGAGTACTCGTCATTTTATGGCCTAAAGGAATATTTACAGACAGAATCTTCTGAATTTTGTCAATCATCTTTCTCCAGAATTTCCTTATCCTGTCACTTCCCCACATACAGTGTGTATATGTAGCCTACCTTTTGCTTCACTGAATTCCAGCAGATCAGGTATATCGCTGTTGTTTCTATGCATCTTGATGAGCTGAGTAGGTCCGCATTAACCACCTGTATTAAAGTAGTTTTCAACTGGTGTTGGCTCTTTTTTAAAATGTTTTTTAAATACATTTTCAAGATACTATTACATTGGATTGGATTATAATTGGATTGAATTTAAACTAGTTTACCTTTTTATGTAAGATGGCCTTAGATGACTTTTTGTTCTGACTTAGTCCAATATAAACAAAGAATATCTTTGCAGCTGATATATGGCATTTAATCTCTTTAGTTGCACCAGTCTGATTTCCTAGAGTAGCAAAGGTGATAAAGATTCAGCAGCCGTCACCTTCTACTCATACTCAAAGCTTCAGGATTGTGACAGTACTTCTGTCTTGTCTGAACAGCTAGCTCCAGCTTGGCTTTATGTGTTTTATATATATGTGTATGTATTAACATTATGTACATATGTACCCACTCTAGGTATCCGCCAGCTCCAGCTGATGCTGCTGAAACTGAGCCTGATTCTGGGAGTAGAGATCCATGTCAATGTGGAGTTTGTAAAGCTTGTGGAGCCTCCAGAGGAGCAGAGTGATAATAGTAAGTCTGCAACTGTGAAGAACAAATTCAGAGTTACACAATCATAGTCATAGACCTTCATGTTATATATTTATTGTCTTCATAAATCTGTCCTAAAGTTTGGAATCGATATAGGGCAGCAGTTTAGTTTTAGAGGCTAGGGAGTGGTTTCATCTCAATGAGTATCCTCACAAATATAGAGAAAATAATGAGTGTTTGGCATCTGTATGAGTGTGTGTCATGAGTGACTCGCTGAGACATGCCTGCACGTCTCAGCTATATATGGAAAGCTCAATGCATGCAGCACATGTTGAAATAATCAGAAATGTTCATGGAGAGCGGAAAGTAAAGATATCATTGAACTCTACTGTTTTAGTTTGTTTTACATTTTGTTACATTTCTTTAATTTAATCTATTTTTTTTTCAGCATCCTAAAATATATGGGGCCTTAACATTTCTTATTTGGACTTCCTTCGTTCATGACTCTTGGACATGATATAACTAATCGCAGGCTTGCAGGGTAGAGGAGCATGTTGTGGCTAGAAGTCACATGAACCTTATGTGGTCTGAAAGAGGAAATTATCTCTCCCCTAAATCAGCACTTTGACATGAGAGGCATCCAGAAACATTGTACAGCCTCCAGGATGTAACCCATCACTCTGTCGTCTCATTTTCCTGTAGCTGTTCCTTTGCACTTTCCTGACATAACATGTTTGATTTGTCATCTTCCTCAGGTCCTGGGTGGCGGGCAGAGGTTCGGCCCTCCAGCCATCCCGTCTCAGACTTTGACTTCGACGTGGTGATTGGTGCTAACGGCTGCAAAAACACATTAGATGGTGAGAAATTATTACAGGTCACAGAAAATGATGCCAGCATAGCTGGCAGTTGGTTGAAAGTGAGGAAAGTTTTGTTACTGACCCACATTTGCAGGACATGTATCCTGCAGTCAGTGTTGCAAAGCTGTTTCCACTCACTAAAGCATTTCCTGTTGACATAGTTTCAACTGAAGGCTTAATGGTGTGTATAGGGTCAGTATTGTGCATCCAGGATTAATGTTGTGAATTTTTGTGAAATATGCTGTTTGGACTTTACTGTTTTTCCTTCCACAATAAAATTAATAATTATTTCTACAGTGAACGTGATCCTCCAAAAAGTTCTAACTCCTGATGATTTTGTTTCCATGACTGACGTGAAACACTCCGCAGCTTTATTTGTTGGTGCAATGTTGTGGGTGTTGTTTAAATAACAGACATTTATGATGATTTGGTTGCTTTTTGGTCTCTTTGTATGTTTTACCCCATGCAGTAATGCAGTTTGCTTCTTTTCCTCCCTGTGCAGGTTTTGCTCGCAAGGAGTTTCGAGGGAAGTTGGCCATTGCTATAACAGCCAACTTTGTCAACAGGAACACCACCGCAGAGGCCAAAGTGGAGGAAATCAGTGGTGTGGCCTTCATCTTTAACCAGAAGTTCTTTCTGGAGCTCAAGGAGGAGACAGGTGAGATGTGGAGGTGTTAAATGAGTTATATTTTAGTTAAGTGGAGCTCCGGTTAAAACATTTTGTTGTGCTACTCTTGTTGTCCCAGTGTTGCAGGCTTTATTTTAATTTTCTTTTCTTTTTATATTTTATTTTATTAATTTTTTTGTTTTTATTGTATTGTTGATTTTTTATTTTTATTTAGTTTAATTTATATATATTTAATTTTTATTTTATTTTATTTATTTTCAAACGAAATGCATTTTTCTTTTTTAGTTATTTTCTGTTGTTACTGTTTTTTCTGTTACTTCTGATTTAAAGATGATGGCTAGCGAGTCACTTGACTTTAGTAACATTATCTGGACGCGTTTGTCCAAATTCAGATGCTTTCAGTCTAATATGTTTACATGCGTTTCAAAAATCTTGTTTTACTTTGGCTGAGACGGTCATTTAAATAATGTGTGAAACTAGCACTAAAATCCTCTGTTTAAAGAATCTCTTCATGTCTTCAGGAATAGACTTGGAGAACATTGTTTACTACAAGGACAACACCCACTACTTTGTGATGACGGCGAAAAAACAGAGCCTGCTGGACAAAGGGGTCATCATAAATGTAAGTTAACTCATGTACACAGTAAATGATGACATTTGCTCTTTCAAACAGCCACTTTCACACTCTTTGCTGTTCAGACTGTTTTGCTTTGTAATTACTGTTTTTAAGCTCAGTGGGCTGCAGCTTTGTTGCTGCTGTCTGTTGTCTGTCTGCAGAGCAACGAGGCTCATAGATTCGTTCTACATGGAAAAAAGTCTGCTCTCTTTAACTTTAACTCATCACATTTATTTTTATTTTTAAACTCTTCTCCAGACTCAATGGGTCATTGTTCAGAATATGTAGGACGGTGGCCCTCAAGGGCCTGAGTTCAAGAGCCCTGATCTTGATTTCTTTTACCAGGATTTTCTTTTAGCTTTTGCTTTTCCCCCACCCTCTTCAGGCTTGAAAATTAGTGTCCACACAGTTTATATCAATTCAGTTTCTGACTTTTCAGAAAATTTGGTTCAAATTGAGCGTGTTCATGTATGGAAACACAGTTGTAGCTGGAGATTCACAAAGTGATGTGCTTTTTGTGCCTATTTTAAAAAAAAAAAAATCTAGATTAATAACCTCAATGAATCTACTTTCCTCTTTTAAGAGAGGAAAAATTCAAGATTCAGATTTATTGTCAGGTTTATAAGTAAGTAAGGAAAGTAAGGAAACAAGTTTCCCTGAACAATTAAATTCTTACTTTGCCATCCACACTGTATGCCATAATGATTATAAAATAAAAAAAANCACACTGTATGCCATAATGATTATAAAATTAAAAAAAAATAACTTTAAAAACTAGATAGTAGATAAAGATAAGGTAAAACTCTAAGTAGATAATCTATGTAAATAAATGTGCAGTGTGCCACATTCAACACTGAATAATCAACTGTGCAAACTGTCATGAGTTAGACGGTAAGATGCATGTGCAATATCTATTATATCTATTATAAGTAATAAGACACATAAAACAGTAATATTACAGTTACTGTGCTTGACAATATAAAGTCAGTGTGCAGGGTACAGACCGTTGTTGTTACAGACTCCTATCAGCTGTTAAGGAGTCTGATGGCCGAGGAAAAGGAAGAGTTTCTGTGTCTGGCTGTCCAGCATTTCAGACTCCTGTATCTCCTGCCTGAGAGGAGGAGAGTGAACAGTCCATGTTGGGGGTGGGTGGGGTCTTTGATGATGGACTCTGTGCTGGTAGACGCTCTGCAGAGAGGGCAGCGGAGTCCTGGTGATCTTCATCGCTCTCTGCAGGCGTTTGCGGTCCGTGACAGTAGAGCTGCCGTATCACACGGTGATCCCAGCTGGTCAGGATGGACTCAACAACGCAGCTGTGGATGTTTCTGAGGATCTTTGGTGATATGCTGAACTTCCTCGGCCTCTTCAGGAAGTACAGCAGCTGCTGAGCTCTCTTCACCAGCTTTGTGGTGTTGAGTGTCCAGGTGTGGTCCTTGCTGATGTACACCCCCAGATATTTAAAGCTGCTCACCCTCTCCACTTCCASCCTGYGSATAAGCAGTGGCTGATGAGGGTTCCTCTCCTTCCTCATGTCCACTATCATCTCCTTGTCTTGTCTGTGTTGAGGGTGAGGTTGTTGTCCTCACACCATGCCACCAGAGAGGCCACCTACCTCCTGTAGACTGCTTCGTCCCCGCCAGTGATGCGTCCTATCACAGCGGTGTCGTCCGCAAACTTCAGGATGGATTTGTCCTTGTGGGAGGCCGCACAGTCATAGGTGAACAGGGTGTAGAGGATGGGACTGATGACACACCCTGCTGGCTGATGTCCTGTTCCCAATCCTGACAGACTGAGGCCTGCTAGTCAGAGTCCTGGAGCCAGTCACAGAGGAGGGGGTGTAGTCCCAGGGAAAACAGCTTGTGGGTGAGCTTGTGGGAATGATCGTATTGAATGCCGAGCTGTAGTCAATAAAGAGCATCGTGATGTAGGAGTGTTTATTCTTTAGCTGTGAGAGGGAGATGTGCAGGGCTTCAGCAAAAGTGTCTGAGGTGGACCTGTTGGACCGATAGGCATACTGCAGGGGGTCCAGTGTGTCTGGTAGGCAGCTCTGAATGTGGGTCAGCACCACTCTCTCCAAACACTTCAAAATGATAGGAGTGAGTGCTACTAGCCTGTAGTCATTCAGGCAGCTAGAGGGGATCTTTTTGGGGAGGGGGACAATGGTAGTGGTCTTAAAGCAGGATGGAACAGTTCTCTGGTTGAGGGAGATGTTGACATGTGTGTCAGCTTGTTGGCACATGCTCTGAGGACTCGTTAGGGGACATTGTCAAGGTGCTTTACTGGGGCTGATCTTCAGGCATTACAGTGCAAACACTGCAGGCAGGGACATGGCGTTAGTAGAAAAATAACATGCTATAGGTGCAAAAGGTCACAGCTGTTTTTTGTGCTGAAGAGGAAACTGTTATCAAAAGAATTGACAGTATAGATTGTAGCTACACATAGATGCAGTACAGGATGTTGTATTGGAAATATATATTCCTTTTAGGAAAACTGCAATACTTTCATTATAGTTTCAAGCTTCTAATGGATTTTTTTTTTGTGAAAATCAGCACTTAAACACACATGGACTCACGAACACAATATATTCAAGTCCAAATCCCAAAGCTGAAGTCAAAGGGCTTTTTGGGTGGACAGGAATGTTGATATGCTTGCCAGTTCAGTGAGTGACGGGTCACCATAGCGGATGATGATGAATGAGACTTTAATTAAAGGCTTATTCTCTTTCACTTTACTTATACATCTCTCACACACCCATAGAAGCACATACTCCCACGTTTGGCAGAGGTGAGATGGTATAAATAGTTTCTTTTGCTGGTATCGGTCCGCAGACTGAATCCTAATAGGAAGACTGCTGTTAGTCCCGACATGCTGGTCTGCCAGCCCAGTTATCTGACACTATACTTAAACACACACACACCTAACTCTGTTTTTTAATTTTTATACTCAAGATTTTGCCAGATTTTTGCTTGCAGATTATATCCCCATTATTTGGCTATGTAAACGGATTGATCTTCCCACAGTGTGTGTTATATAAGCACACACACACACAGGAGTTGAAACCCTGCCCCGCCTGCTCGTTCCTCAGTGGTCTCCCACTCATCTTACATTGCCCACTGGTGCTGAATGACATGTCCCTGCGTCAGCTGGGACACAGCCTGCGCACATGTAGCCTAAACTTCAGAGGCCTCATCTCTCTGTCATTGCGTCAATGTCCATTATATTTATAAAGTACATTCAAAACAACTCGGCTCATCAAGTTGGACCAAAAAAGAAGTGGATGAAATCAAAGTGTCAAGCTCTACCTAAGTCAGATACCAGTGAGAAGATGCAGATTTGTAGGAATTTGTTGAGTTTGCAAAGACACGATCATCTCCATGTTTATGTTTGGATCTTGGAGCGCTTTACCACCGTAGCTGGAATATAATCATGTAGAAATTCCTTGTTTGCATCATTAAGATGGAGCCAGACCGCTGAGAGCCTTGAAAACCGGTGAAAAAAAAATCAGTCCAGCAACACAGCGAAAGCCAGTAGAATAAGTCTGAGCCTGGTGCTTTTTTAAAATTTTTAAATACATTTTATTTGAAAGACAAACGGCTGCAGCACAGAAACAGCTAGTCTATACCTACATCACACATGTCAAAGGCCCAGTGAAATGGTGTCAACAGGCACGGATGTGGGCAGATAGATTGGTACTATAAAGGTCATTTATTAACTCTAGAAAGATTAGCAGTGCAGTGTTATTGTTCAAAATGAGACTAAAGCTTTTCATAAATCCCATTTTTCAGTGTAGTTTACAGCAGGATAAAATCATTTTACTCCAGAACCTAAAAGTGAAAAAGGTCATTTAGAAATTGTAGAAGATGGAAAGGTCTTTTTTTTTATTTTTTACATCTCACTACTTTTTTGTAACTATGCCTTTCATGTAGAGAGACTCAGAGGAGTACATCTTGGTATATATATCAGTGAATTTTATTTCATTTATTAAACTTGTTTCTAAATCAGTGCTACAGTTATTTTTTTACCCAATCTTCCATTCTGGGTCACAGTAAAATACAGGTAAAACTAAAAAAATTAGAATATCATGCAAAGCTTAATTTATTTCAGTAATTCAACTTAAAAAGGTAAACTCATGGACTCATTATATGCAAGGTGAGATTTTACAAGGATTTATTTGTGATAATTTTGATGATTATGGCTAACAGCTTATGAAAACCCAAAAATCCTAAGTAAGTAAATAAGNAAATCATAATCTCAGAAAATTTGAATATTCTCACTTTTTGAGTTTCACTTGTATAACTTGATAAGATGGGATAACAGGTATTTATAGCCTTGAATGATGATGATCTTGGGTAGAACGTAGACTGAGGTGAGGGCTGTTTAACACGGTGACCAGCAGGCTGATATGTCAGACGGTTATCTCTCTGTCTTGTCTTTTAAATGGGCATCCTTCAAGAAGTTGTTTGATTTCAAAGTGCTGTTGTAAACCCGTTTTTCTTAACGCAGGACTACATTGAAACGGAGCGACTGCTGAATCCTGACAACGTCAACCAGGAAGCGCTGCTCTCCTACGCCCGTGAAGCTGCTGACTTTGGCACAAACTACCAGCTACCATCGCTGGACTACGCCATCAACCATTACGGACAGCCAGATGTGGCCATGTTTGACTTCACCTCCATGTACGCTTCTGAGAACGCCGCGTTGATCAGGGAGAAACATGGACGCCAGCTGCTGGTTGCTCTGGTGGGAGACAGTCTGCTGGAGGTATGAGAATCTATAATATGTTTGCATGTTGCCAGGACTGGTGTTCACCGTGCGTCTACACTGACCTCATGTTCTCCTACAGCCCTTCTGGCCGATGGGTACAGGTTGTGCTCGTGGTTTTCTTGCTGCCTTTGATACCGCCTGGATGGTGAGGGGCTGGTCACAGGGAAAGAGCCCCCTGGAGATACTAGCAGAGAGGTGAGTGTGGTTAAGCTCTACTTCCTGTAACTTCAGCAGTAATATCATCAACATCCATCAAAACAGTTGCTTATTATTAGTGAAACTTGGGTCCACATTAACCGTGGACCAGATTTCTCCAGCATCAAATCCAGTAGAAGAATCCACACACTCCTGATGCGACTTACTAAGGAAGTTTGTCTAAAGTTAGATCAAATGTCATTTATTGATTAATATTGACTCAATGGAAGAAAACAAATTTTCTGAGGCTTATAATGCAACAAAATCTGTGAGTATGTTTAGTGTTTTAATCTTCTAGGTTATCATTTGAACTCTATTCTGGTGATGTTACTTTTTAATTATTAGCTCATTTTTCATTTGTGTCCGTGTTTTCTACAGTAATGTGGAAAGACTACAGCACGCTGATTTCAGACAGAATAATCAACAGAGGTTGTACAAATGATGCTTCTGCAGCAGCGTACAGAGCCTGAGAACATTTTCAGTTCAAATCAGCTTTATTTGAATGGCGTCAAATAAAATGTTCATTGTTATCCAATTATATATCAAAACAATATATTAAAACAAATCCACATTATTTAACTTACAAGACCTGAATTCATATAAGGCAATTAAAAAAAAAGACAAAAAGCATACCTATAGGAAACCAGTGGACTGATCTGCCAGCGCTCAGCGGCATAGCCGCTAAATGCTGCTTCTCCATGTTTTTTCTGGACTTNGTGGACTGATCTGCCAGCGCTCAGCGGCACAGCCGCTAAATACTGCTTCTCCATGTTTTTTCTGGTCTGAACTAGCTGACCTGAATCCTTGGATCTAAGAGCTCTGCTAGGGTTTATATTCTCTGAATATATCACAGGCGTGTTCAGGGTCTAAACCGGTCTGTGATTTGTAAACGATCATTAGGCCTTTAAAATTTATTCTGTGACTGACTATAAGCCAAGATATTAATGTGATGTGTTCAGATCTCTTAGTCTTGGTTAAAACTCTAGAGAGTAAAGAGCAAAAAGTGCAGGGAGGTGCTCAGTGCATCATGGGACACCCCCCAGTGGCCTGATCCCATGGCAGCGTAACTGAAGGTATGGCTAAGAGTCACCCCAGTCAGCCCTAAACAGAAGCTTTATCAGAAATGAAAGTTTAGGTTTAGGTAGAAAGGTGTCTGCTTCCCAAACCTAAACTGGAATTTCCTGTTTATTGAAGTTGTTTGTCCAGCACACACTTCCACATTGTATTAATGACCTATAAATACATGAACATATTTATAAACACAAGTGTGGGCTATTATATCTTTGGCTAAAAACGCTGCTGAATCAGTGTTTTTATAAACACACACAGGTGAGTTGTTTGTCTTTGTGTTGCTGCAACTTCACACATGCTGCAATGATAAACAGCTGATCAGTTCAGTTGTTATAACTTGGAAGGGCTGTTTCTTCTTTTCTGTCTTTCCCAGGGAGAGTATTTACCGTCTGCTGCCTCAGACCACCACAGAGAACATCAGTAAAAACTTTGAACAGTACAGCATTGACCCTTCTACCCGTTACCCCAACCTCAACTCCAGCTGTGTGCGCCCACATCAGGTCAGTCCAGCAGTGAGAAACATGCATCTGAACCTGCTGCAGCTTACCTGCTCTAACAACACAACTCAGTGCTGGCCAAAGCACTTTAAATCAGTTGTGGACATTATTTTACATAAATCTGCATTTAGAAATATGTTTTTCAAAACTCAAAAGTAGAATAGAAATTTCTTCAACTTGTTTTAAACAAGTCCACAGTTACCATGTTGTAAGATTAGATCTTCGCTTCGAGTGTAGAGATGCAAAACCAACAACCCCAAAAATAAAGAAAAACAAGGCGCTGTGCAAAGATGATATTCTAACATGCAAACTATTAAGCTGAAGATGAGTACTCTGATATGGAACATGTAAATGTATCACATTTCCCTAAAAAGCTACTGAATGATGTTACATCATCTGTAACTGAAAAAGTTCCGTTTCTTGCTATTATCTGTGCAGGTTTAGTTCTTAAATGTGGCTGCCAGGATATTTGTATGAACAGCTACACATTCGGTAATGCTAATCTCAGTTCAGGTGGCCTGTGTGCCTCTTCATGTATTGCCAGATAATATGACTGAGAAAAATGTCCCATGATCATCAGGAACAGGTATCAACTTTCTGAATCAGATTAAACTGGTTTTAAAAACCTTAAATTACATATTGACTCTCTCAGGTGCGTCACCTGTTCATAAACGGACAGCAGGATTTTGGTCAGGTGGAAAAAGGGGCTCCAACACGACGATCAGTCAACCTGTCCAGGAGAGGTGAGTGTTTTCCCACTTACCCCCCACTTGGGGGTCAACTCCACTCCAGCCACCAAAACTATTATAAAATCTAATGTTATGCTGCAACTAAAAACATCCAATCACCTCCACTACCCTACTATCTTATCTGCTATCGTAGTTGATCTTTATTAGAGATGAAATCATGAGTAAGTTAGTGACGTGTTTGATGCTGAGTGCACACGCATCCTGGAGATTACTGAGCTGATTCATGTTCATGCTGCTGTAGTAAAAAGCAGGTTGTAGTTATAGAAGGATTAGTGGCAGTGGAGATTGATGTCATCTACTAAGACGGGACTATGCAGCTTAAAAGCTTGTAATTTAATCATCTCATGACTCATCATTGAGATCAGGTGCCCTATTAACACTGTCTGAAAACTTTAGTTGAATTAGTTCGCTTACAGTTTTTAAATAAAACTTCTTGGCAATCTGAAATCGTATCTTAACATTTAAACAAAGGCTTTAAGGAACTTAACATCAAATGTTATAAGTGACTGAACTGTTAAAGTACTTCAGTGGTTTACATAGTAAAAGCTTTCCCAGCCTTCCTTTTAAAGAAACGAGCTTTATCCAAGCCGCAGGCTCGACACGCCTCATCCCAGACAATACAGTTACAGTATATAACATTACGCCAGAAGTGCAACTTAATGTGATATTAAACTAGATAAGACAGAAAACTTAAACACCAAACACAAAAACTAAAAAAAAATGTTTTCTACTCTCACTACAGCTGAAATTATTGCATTTTAATACTTGGAATACTTTATAATTATGTTTAGTTTTATTTTGGCAGGATTTGTGCAGTTATTTGTTTCAATCAGCTCAGAAATCTTTTTCTTTTTTTTTAGTTTTGTTTTTATTTCATTTAGAAAACAATTAACTAGAATTATTAAAATCACATGAGCTTTTCATAGGAGAACATGTGCGGTACGGTAGCAGAGCCCACTTGGTGGATCTGGTGGTTAAATCCTGATCTGTGAAGGAANTTTGTTTCAATCAGCTCAGAAATCTTTTTCTTTTTTTTTAGTTTTGTTTTTATTTCATTTAGAAAACAATTAACTAGAATTATTAAAATCACATGAGCTTTTCATAGGAGAACATGTGCGGTACGGTAGCAGAGCCCACTTGGTGGATCTGGTGGTTAAATCCTGATCTGTGAAGGAAACACTGTTACGCATTTTAAGGCACATCAAAGTGTGCCAGATCTTGAGATTTTCTAAGTAAGCCACTTTGTCCAGTTTGCTGAATCTCATCTGCTGCCAAGATTTCTCTGCTTTAGCCGTGGAAAGTGGATCCAATTTTTAAAGTCACATGGCTCAAGTCCAAATGAACCGATGGTTTGAACATGACATCGTGTCAACACCTTTTGAGAAACGTTCCATCCCCGATAAAAATAAAGCCCTTAGGGGGAATACTTTATCCTTTCCGGCATGAACAGCATCCTTCCTTTGATGCTGTGTGGCCATCCCGACAGTATGACCAACATGGTGTTCTTCTCCTGCAGAGTCCGAGGTGCGTCCTGGCCGGCTGCTGACCTGGTGTCAGAAGCAAACGCAGGGCTACAGAGGTGTGGATGTCACCAACCTCACGTCTTCCTGGAGGAATGGCCTGGCGCTCTGCGCTCTCATCCATTGTCAGAGGCCTGAACTCATGTAAGAAGTTGCACAAAGACACAATGTGAATCAGGAGCTGTTGATGGTTATTCAGGTGTGGGCAGTTTTCTCTTGGCTTGTGAGTCATCTTTCGGACTCTTTGAGTGAAACTCATCCTATGAGATGACATGCAAACAGACAGCTGTAAGTTTAGGAATGTACTCATGTTGTAAAACATTACCAAGTCAAGTGTAAAGAATCCTTGATCCTTGCTGGTGAAGGTTAATCTGCTGACTGCTAAAAGCTAAATGCTCTGTTTTCAGAGACATAATTAGCTTTGACTCACGTCTTCTGTTGCTGATAAATTAATTTTCCTGGCTGATGATCAACTTCGAAGTTGAGTGTTAATTTACAGAAGTTACTGCGATGATGAAACTCTTTCATTAACAGCCTGACGGCTGAATGACTTGATCCAGAGCACGTGCTATTAGATGGTTTTGCTGCTCACTGGCTGCTTACACACAAGTGAGAAAACCAATCAAAGTGCCACAGTGATGGGTTGCAATGACATCATCTCTTTTGGGATTTTCTAGACTAATACACTCATGTCATCTCAGCTCCCATCATAACACCAAGCTGTTAATTCCACACATAACACCAGTTATATGGAGATGCCATGTTTGCTCACTTGTTTTTTTTTATTTTCCCTGTGGTCATAACTTTAACTAGTCCAGTGGTTCTCAAACAAACGAAGAGATAAATCACTGATATTAACACCTTAATTTTTTAACACATTAAATTAAAAATGCCTGATTAAAAATCTGAATTTGACATTACTGCTGTGAGAGAAGCTGATTTTGGGCATTTAGGTGAGCCACCAAAAAACACTTTATCCCCCTTACTTATGAAGAGTCTGACAGTTTTCCAGCCTTGCATTTCGAGGATGACCCATGTGATAAGTCACACATTTACAATGTAAGCCGTATGAATCCTGGCATCTGCCTGTGCTAGGAATATTAAGGATGTAACAAAGAAAACCATACAACCGTATTTTATTCATCTTTTTTCAATTTCAGTGATTTTGACTCTCTGAACGAGGAGGATGTGGCCGGGAACAACCAGTTGGCATTTGACGTGGCTGAGCAGGAGTTCTGCATCCAGCCAGTGACCACAGGAAAGGAAATGGCTGCGGAGGCCGTACCGGACAAGCTGCTCATGGTCCTCTACCTCTCCAGATTTTATGAGACCTTCAGGAACTCTCCGGGAAACAACAATGGTCAGAGGCATTCTCACTTCATTCACATATTCACAGCAATACTTTGCAAATAATTGTATGAAACAGATTAAGAAATTTTTAAAATAAGTGGGTTTTTTTTTTACAACTATATTTGATTATTTATCTATAACAGAATTCCTATGATTTGTATGAGTTGTGTTTTTAGATGGTTAATCTGTCAATTATTTGATATATCATTGAAGCTAAAGTCACTGAACTCACAAGACACTGCAAACTGCAAGCCTCATAAATTACCACAGAATTCAGATAGTTGATGCCTCTTTCTGACATCCCCTTTCATCACCCTGACTTCCAAACCACAAACTAACATGAGAACATTATTTCACAGTCACTCCAGTATGTAAAAAGAAGAAATTTAGTTCTACTGAACAAACGGAAAGAGAAGCAGTATGATTGCTGTTCTCAACTACAGTTTAAATCTTATTAAGACACACCCCTGAAGGCAGCTTTAAGACCGTGGATACTTCTGGCTTCTGCTGTGGACACTTTCCATTTTATTTTTATATTCCGTTAAAGTCAGTCAACATCCTGTGAAATTATAGAGCCGTCTGAATGTATTGCATGAGCTTGAGTTGCATGTTGCACAACTGCGGTCAGGTTAGTCCCTGCCAGAGACCTGACTGGTATGCATGCTATGTGTGTGTGGAGGCCATATCCAGTCCCTCTGCATAACTTCACAGGCCTTCATCTGTGGTCGCACCACCCCTGGAAGCTGCTGCCTCAGCCTCATTTCACATATACTGCTTTAATGTTAATGTGCAGGAAGCCCTCTATGTCACCCATGCTGCTGTCGTTACAGCGTTCCTCCACACCTCTGAAAGGCTGGGGAGAGGACAGACTTTCAGAGGCATTTTGGTGGGAATTTAGTCACAGACGTTTTAGTTGGGTGGGTTGGTTCTATTTAAAGAGTAATGAGGTTACAGTGTATGATTTTGGTGTAAATTTAACGACCTGAGGTTATTTTGAGAAGCATTTGTCATTTTCTGTCAGAATTTACACTTCAGGAATTAACCATAGAATTAACCATAGAATTAATTAACCATAGAAATGTAAATTTGGACATTAAATTTTACTCAGTAACCCTGAGACATGTTATTAGTGTATGAAATATGATACAGCTTGTATCCCGGGAGTTATATATATATATGCAAAACAGTTTACCTCCACTTTCAGGTGTCATGGCAGGCACTCATTAAAATACTTGGAAATTTACTTGTTCAACCATAGAATGCCGTGTTATTATAATATTGGGGATATAGTCTTTAAAACCTGGATACTTTTATGTAAAATAACAAAAACAATACAGAAGTAAATGGTCAGTACTGGCAGTTTTTTCTCATTTTGTCACACGTTTCAGCCAATCACTGCAGGGGCTGATTTATGGAGCCACAAACAAGGTGTCTAGGAGTGTAACTTGTTAGTAACTTGAGACACCCATGTACATGCTCTCAAGTGTTTTCTTTTTGTTTTCATAATAATTGCCCTTTTTGAATCCACAGTCTGTGTTAACAACTGAACTTGTGGGTGTTTTTAATGAATGTTTAAAATGATGCAGAAAATAAACCAGAACTGATAAAACTTTGAGGAAACTGATATGAACTGTTCAAAATTTTACTCTTTCTGCTCAGAGTTTTAGTATTTAACAATCTGGTCAGAGCCCCAGATTTTATTAAAGTTGTGTGGAATGCCGCTCAAAACTGAGGATGACGAACTCTTAATGTTTAAGTCAAAGAAAAACGCATCAGAGCCATGATAAATCCTCAAGTTTCCTCAGCTTCTGCACAAACACTTTTTTTTTTAAATGTTTGAACTGAATGGAACAGGTTATGTTTGTGTTAAGAAAGCTTCACAGCTAGTATAGAAACAAGAGTCAGTATGATGTGTGGGATAAAAAGATTCTATAATTTACTTTTAGTTTTAAATGGTATGGCACCCAGTTATTTATCTGATCTGCCCCAGTTTTACAAACTGGAAAGATGACTGAGATCTTCTACCCAGACGCTCTCAGCTCAACCAGGGTCTCATCTAAACCAGAGAGGAGTCTTGGGTTTTGCAGTGGCATCCCCCAGACTCACTTTTTTTTTTATCATGGCTTTTAATTAAAGTTTTATGAGGTTTTTATAGTTTATATATATTTATGCTTTTATTGTGGTGTCGCTTTGTTTTTACATTAGTTTTTTGGTAAATGGACTGTACTTACAGCACTTTTCCAGTCATGTTGGCTAATCAAGCAATTTTACACCACATGTTACATTACCCCACTCACACATTCATACCCTGGTAAACACCGGGAGGCAACGTGGTTCAGTGTCTTGCCCAAGGACACTTTGGCATGGAGTCAAGTGAAGCCTGGAATCGATCCACCGACTTTCCAGTTGGTGAATGACTGCTCTTCCTCCCGTGCTACAGCCACCCTTTTAGTCATTTTATTGTACTTGTTTGCTTCAATGTTTAATTTTGTTGTGCCTTGTTATCTTGTTACCATAGAAGTAAATTTGATATTGACAAGGTGTACAAATTCCCCCTAAACTGAAACTGGTTTTCTGTTAGTTGTTTCTTTTTTACTTTTGTTTTTCTATAGTTTTAAAAGTCTGCAACTTATCTTACTCTAAATAGAAACTCATACGTTTTATTTACCTCTGCTATTTGTATGTTTTATATTTTCCAGTTTCAAAGTTGGCTGATGAAAATGGTGAAGAATATTCGCCTACAAACAACCACAGACTGCAGAACTTGACTCAGCCCAGAAAGAGGATACCCAGGGTAAAGTTCTCTGTCTGTGTCATTTATTTAATAAAAGCATGTTATAATCTATGTCTTCCTTCCTGAACAAACATCCATATAAACTGCTGGCTAAGGGTTCCCCATTCATCACAACACAGTTCATGCACTGAAATCTAAGCTTTAGGTTAGATAAGCTAATTTAACATAACAATCAACACGCTCGATGTAATATAGTCTGTTTTTGTTTCTGATGTAATCAGCCAACAACTGTTATATGATGTATTTATTTCTTCTTTATCAGTTAACTGCAGTGAATGAGGTTCAAGGGTCAATAAAGTGTATATCAATACTAAAAAATTAATTTTTAACCAAACAAATCAAAGGATTGTGTTTCTTTGTAAAAAGAGAAACTGTCAGCTTTTTATATCTGAGTTAAAGTTATTGCTGCTATTACAGGATGACAAGAAACTGGAAGATGATTCTGTCAATAAGAGGCGGCGCAAGGGGAGCAATTACCTCAACGAAGTACGTACACCAGTAAAGTAAATTTTAAAAAAAAGTTTGCTTTTCAAACAGCGAAACAATTATATAGGTGAATGAATGCAGTATTTATCAGTTTATTTTCCAGTAAAATGTGATAGATTTCAGTCCATACTGTCACCCTCTTCTCTCTTGCTCCATAATCCAGTCTGGTTTCCTGAACTCTCCACAGTTGTCCTGCCACAGTGCTCCCCCTGTTGGTGAAGATGGGGACCTTTGTGAGAACAAGGTCCGATCCATGGCAACTCAGCTGCTGGCCAAATTTGAGGAGAACTCCTCAACAGCAAAGACACGCACCAAGGTGAGAAGCACACCTCTCATAAAATGACAGGTATTTAGTCTTTGAGACTTGAATTCAGGTTCACTTAATGTTTTGACCTTCTTCTTTCTGACTTCCTCTGTTCTTTCAACCTTTTCTTCTGGGGCTTTGTATCATATTCTTAGTATCATCATCCTGTAACGCTACTTTATCTGCCAGGTATTTCTAAAACAGATTTCTGTTAAGGGATGTATCTCATTTATCAAATAATAAATGATTAAAATCAAATCATGTATGTATATCTTATAACGAAGGGGCTGGTCATCCTTACCATGGATGCTGTGAATGCCAACAGCTGGAACCCACTTCATTAATATTACTCTTTTACCCCCAAATACATATATTGTTCTGTATTTTTCCCATTGTGTATTAGCATTACTATCATTGTCATTAAGAACAGATTTTACCAGGGAGGGTGTGGAGTGGGATCCCCCTGTAGTTGGAGCACACCCTCCCACTTCCTGAAGTGGTGGACCACCATCCAAGTATGCCCACGCGATGCTGTCAACCAAGACAGCCCCACAGCGTCCAGAGCCTTAAGGTGGAGCTCATCCATCCCCAGGGCACTGCCACCGAGGAGCTTTTTACCACCTCAGTTCTAGCGATAGGAAAACCCACCACCTGCTTCCTCATCGGAAGACATGTCGGTGGGATTAAGGAGGTCTTTGAAGTATTCTTTCCACCAATTCACAATGTCCCGAGTTGAGGTCAGCAGCCCCCCAACCCACTGTACACAGTGTTTATGGGCAACTGCTCCCCCTCCTGAGCCGCTGGATGGTTGACCAGAATCTCCATGAAGACTCTTTATGGCCTCTCAGAACTCCCACATGCCCGGTTTTTGCCTCATTTGAAGTCTATTCAGGGGACATGGAGAGGAGGGTCAGTCAAATAGGTGAACCTCAGATTGAGGAGGAGCAGGGTGGTTTTTGTCCTGGTCTGGAACAGTGGACTAGCTCTACACCCTCTTCAGGTTCTTGGAGGCGGCATGGGACTTTGCCCAACCAGTCTACATGTGCTTTGTGGACTTGGAGGAGGTGTTCGACTATGTCCCCCAGGAACTCCTGTGGGGGTGCTCTGGGAGTATGGAGTACCGGACCACCTTGTATGAGTTGTCCAGTCTCTGTACGACGGGTTCCAAAGCTTGGTCTGCATTGCTTGAGGTTTGGTCTCCAAGTCTGCCCTTTGTCACTGATTCTGGTTTTCAGAGAGTTTCTAGGTGCAACTGAAGTGTTGAGGGGATCCAGTTTAGTGGCCTCAGTGTTGCATCTCTGCTTTTTGTAGATGACGTGGCTCTGTTGGCTTCATTGGATCGTGATCTTCCGCTCACAGCCAAGTTTCTAGCGGGTGGGATGAAAATCAGCACCTCCAAATCTGAGACCATGGTCCTCAGCCGGTGCTGCGTCTGCAATGATGCAGACTCTGCATCGGTCTGTCGGGGTGAAGAAGGAACTGATGCCTTCTGGACGCCTCCCTGCTGGAACACACAGCATGGAAGAGGATATATAGGACGAGGGAATGATGGTGGTCTTGGAACTATTGTTAACAAATACAGAAATGAAAAAAATAACAGACTGGAGATGGTGTGAACACGGACTTTATTTACTTCCTTATTCCCCATCCAGCTCGCTCTCTGATTGGCTACATTCTGTACCACGTCACCATCCACGCAGTCACAATGCACGAGTCGTCGGCGTTCCTCAGAAATTGGCTCTGAAATATTAAACATGTTCAGTGTTCCCAATTGTCGGCTACAACCCGTTTCAGAGCAGATTATCGGGACAATTCGGCTCATAATGCACCTCAGACCAAATGATAATTGTACAGGGAAATCTCATGATGATCGGGCGTTTGCCGTCCGAGGTCGGGACAAGAACAGCCCAAAAATCGTTGTGTGTACCAGGCTTTATTTGTATTTACTTTGTTTCTCAATGTGCTTAATTTTTTTCTTTTTTGTACGTCTTTGCTTGAAATAAAAAAAAACATGCATGTATAAACCAAAGATGTGTTGCGTAGAAGCACCAGCCTTTTCTGCTTTTTTTCATCTCACGCATTCCTTTTTTTTCCGTTCGTCTTATCCTTGCAGCAGTCTGAGGACCCATCCAGTGCTTCCTCTTCTCCTTCTCTGTCTTCTTCCAATACCCCATCTCCTTCCTCAGATGAGAATGAGGAAGAAGAGGAGGAGGAGGAAGAAAACCCCCGTTTTGTAAAACCCAAAGTCACCCCTCCTCTTTCTCCTCAGCCTCCGCCTCCTCGCCCCAAGTGGCAGGTACTTCATCTCCAGGACTTCTTTACCCTCAGCACCTCTGTTTTCAAGCTGCTTTAATTTACTTAATATCTGTTTAAATTCATACTTCACTTTCTTCCTTCTCTGGTCTCCAGCCTTCTGTCTATCTTCGGTTATTGGAGAATCCCAGTCTTGTCGCTCAGCAAACCAGTTTCCTCTCTTCCCCCACATCCTCTCACACTCAGAACAGCTACAGTCGCTCTCCATCACCATCCAGCTCGAACCCATTAAGTTCTCCTTACTCACTGAGCCATAGTGTCACTGAAGCTTATCACCCAGAATGCACCTCTCCTGACTCCCCAACCAGTCGTTTCCCTCTTCCTGCTCTGTCTGCTTCAGGTGCCGATCAGTCCTCCGAGGACTCTGTGCAGCAGGTGAATTTCANCTGTCTGCTTCAGGTGCCGATCAGTCCTCTGAAACGTCCAAGGACTCTGTGCAGCAGGTGAATTTCGTCCCACTTCTGAATAATAATTTCCATCACAGTTTGTTTATTTTTCTCTAAAGCTCTGACCACCTCCTGCTTTCCCTTCAGAATCAAAACAAGAGGTTGTCGACTAGAGAGTTTTCAAGAAAGAGTATAAAGGAGAGAGCTGGGCTGCTCTCCACCATGTTTAATGGGTCCCACAAACCATCTGCTCCTCTTTCTGTGCCTCAGGTTGTGTATCACAGCAGTTAATGACATGAAAGTTTCATTCGTTACTAAAATCTAAAAAACTTTATAGCTTTTAGTTTTTTTTTTATATCTTAATTATGACTGCTGAGTTTTTAATTGATATTTTACTTTGACCAAAAAAAGTCAGTTGATGAGCTCAAATTAAATATTTTGGCTTTTGTTTGACACCTTAAAGCTTTTTTTTTAATTTAAGATCTCAAATTGCATCAAGTAGAAAGTTTTGTGGCGTTTCTGGCTACATGTAAAAAAAATAAAGGGGGCGAAAAACGGATGATTGTTTAATCTAACTTGAGAGAACTTAACAAGAATATTTTCATAAGCTGATTCTGTGTTTAGCATAATTTGTTATTTTGCTTCTATATTTATACTTATTTTTAATTTTTCATTTTATGTAGTATACTACATTTCTGTTTTATTCTAAGTTTTTACTATATTTTATTTAAATTGACTTTATTTGACTTTTCTTAATTTTACCTTATTTATGTTTTTTTTATTTTATTTTATTTTTCTTTTTTCCAGTTTTTCAGATAGTTAATAAATACAGACCCATTTCCAACCTCATTATTTAACTATCAAACTTTGATTTGAGGGAAATATCTTATTCCTTCTTAGATTTTATCCTCTAACATCAGTGTGACTCCTCCTTTTGTAGGTGGAATTATCTACCTCTTTTCCTTCCTCTTTGACACCACCTCCTCCAGCACCTCCTCTGTCTGTATCTACAAGCTCCACCATCTACTCTGTGGTCCACCCTGTCCCTGACCCTACTGCCCAAGCTGGTTTCACCTCAGTTTCCCTCAACATTCCCGGAGACAAGGACAAGACACAGATTCATTCGTCCACTCATCTGTCCCACACTGACCCTGAAAAAACTGAGCAAATCTCCTTCATGTCCACCTACAAAACAACTGCTCCAATTTCTTCACCTTGTGTCAGTGAAATTCAGAAGATCTCAACTAACCGTGATCTAGACAAGGAAAACAAAAGTTCACAAAATGATATGAATAACGAGCCAGAGAGGGTCCACAAAGTCGCTCAGGAGGCGTTTGATGATAGAAAATTAGCTAAAAATGATCACATCAAGGTAAAAAATTTCTGCATTGTTTCACATATATATTTTTATATTGAATACTGCATAACTTAATATGGGAACATCCCTGAACCATGAGTTATATCTTAAACTGAAGAAGATTTTTAATTGAAGAAGTAATTTAATTCCTAATTATATATTAATTTGTATAATGCACAACATTAGTAATATATAAATTATATACATATACACACATATATACTGGACTCAATTTAAAAAATGTAATTAATTAGAGGCTTTGTAATTAATTAATCTCAATTAATTGCATTTTAGTCGCATAGCAATATTTACTTGGAAAAACCAACATTTTATAATTTAATGTATTTAAGTGGACGACTAAATCAAATAGACGCAGACATTAATATTGTAAACTTAAACTCTAGTAATGTCTGGAGAAATGCATTAATGCTCATTGAGGAGATGTAAACGTTCTTTGAAATAGTCACTGGAGGGGGATGAAAACTCACTAAATACAGCACCAAAGTAGTAAAATGGTCAACACAGATTTAGCCAAACTCTGGGGTGTCCAACAATTTAATCGGTGCGCTGGCAAATGTTTTGTGTTGTTTGGAACACGAACGTCATTTAAAGAGGTAGTGCACCCTAAAATGTGTGGGTCTTTTTTTAGCTGTAATCACTACAGTATTAACTGTGATGCAAACCACCTATACTGTTATAAAATTTATCATTTATTTTCACAGGATTTTGTGGGTAAAAAAAATGACTCACAACGCCGCTTACAGGGTAAAACCAGGTTTTGGTTTTCATGATGTGGACCCGTACTTGAGCCGTACTGATGCTTCTCTGTCATGATAAAATTTTAGAAACCTCACAGCTCCCTTCCTTCCAGATTCAAATGGGCAGGTCCTCACCTAACAGGCATACAAAACCACGCCCACCAGCAAGTTGCGTTTAACCGAACCATTTTTAAAAGAAATGACCTACTTCAATAAAGTATAATTACATCGTTAAATTAGTATTTTTTTGCTTCAAACGATGCATATCAGCTGTGGCTCGATATACAATGGATGTTCATTTTGGTGTTTATTTAGAGCACTGACGGCTGTGATGTTGAGAGCCTACAAAGACCTCCAAAATCAGTTGTTCGCTCTGAGAGTTGTCCCACTGGAGCTGCTAGTTACAGTAAAGAGGTACAAGTCAATACCTCAGTCCAAACACATCCCAGTGCCTTTAAAGTGAACCATTCATTTTCTTCATCTAGTTTCTGTCTGTGGTTTCCTGTTCTTCCATCTTTTCCCTCTTTTTCTTGTGTTTGTTTTTGACCTGGTGTTGATGTTAGCGTACAGTTGGAAAGGTATCATCCACCATAGATGCTAAAGCTCAGATTCTGGCCATCCTCTATGAAACAGACCACAGGCCCAGTGCTGCGCCGGTAAGATGCATGCGAGTGCTTCAGAGTAATCTCTAACTTAAACCATGCAGTTCTTCTGGATTAAACCATTAATACAGCTTGCGTGGTAAACTAGCAGCATCATAATTTGCAGTGAGTGATTTTTATTGACTCTACCCTATGTTGACACCAGGTTATTTGACTTTTCAGGTTCTGATTCTCCACCATGTAGTTTGTGGTTTCACACCACAGACAATTAAACAAAACAAGAAAGCTTCAGAGGACTGGCTGTGTTTGTTTATTAGTTAACCTCTAGATGTGTCCATAAAGCCATTACTAACTGCTTAAATATTGTGTAAATACACAATATTTAGCTTGATGCTTCACCCAAGTTTCCAGAGATAAAGATCTTCTTTCTCCTCACCGGAGTGTCAGAGATGCAGTGAAGCCAGGACGGGGTTTCATCTATAATATAGATGATAAGATAGATTGATATAGATGGTATAGATTCTATATCATCTATATCAATACATCTTGTCTATATTACATATTTCTACAGATTATGGCTGGGTTTACTTATAACTTTCCTGCAGTGATGAGGAGAGATGGTATAGAGATAAAGTTTTCTGCAGCGGAAATAAAGTTTTATATTCACATTTCAGTCAGACGTGTGTTCTCATGATTGTGGCATGAATGACCCACGTTTTGCTTTTGAAAAAATCACTTAACATCCCTTCATGTTGCTATCATGTTGCTAACTGTGTCAGCTTGTGATAATCAACCTGTGTAACTTCGTGTTTGTGAGATTTGTGTTGTTTTTTCTTTTCCTCAGGTGGTGGCCTGGTGGTAAAGGACAATAAAACATGCCAGAGCCTTGTATAATGTCTCTAACCTTTTTCTTTGGTCTTCTTCCCCTCAGTGTGTGGGACGTAGGGAATTTCCTCCTGGGCTCGGTGGAAGCGACATCTGCCACTTCTGCACCAAGCGGGTCTACGTCATGGAGCGACTCAGCGCAGAGGGCTTCTTCTTCCATCGCGAGTGTTTCCGTTGTGACGTTTGTAACTGCACTCTCCGTCTGGGAGGACACACATTTGACTCGCGGGAGGGTACCTTTGATTTTCCTTTTTTCCAAATCATGTATTTATTCATTTAAAGAGATTTTTCCGCAACTTTAAACTTGATCTGTAATTTTTGCAATTACACAGCAAAATTCTACTGTAAGATGCATTATGCCCAGCGCCAGTCCAGCACTCACCAGGCCAAGTTCAGGAGCAGAATGGTAAGAAAAACTGCAGCAGTAATGTGCAATTACTGTATTAATTTTTGTAAATGCAGAACATTTAGTGGATGTTATGTTTTTACTTCAAGGCAGTTACTTGTGAAAAAGGTATTGCAGAGAAATGACATATGTTGGAAAACTGAATCTTTGGTGAAAAAAAGAGCGGATGGAGCATAACATTCCTATCACTTTATTTATTTTTAGTCCTCCCACCTATGCTATTATTGCAACCAAAAATATCTTGAACACAATAGAGTAGAAAGAAATAGAGACAATGGAAATGCAGGCTAAGGCTTGTCTCTGCAGAGAAATACACTACAACTCACCTGTAGTAGGTTGTAAGAAATAAATGAGGGACTTCTTGTGTCGATGCACACATTTATGTTTGACAATTTGACACATTTTTGTCTTTGATTGTTGTAGGAAGATCAAAACTGCATCAACCCCCCGTCAGTGGACAGCGGGATCTGCTCCACCTCAGGCACCGTCCACGTGCAACCCCAAGGTACCCTGGTTTCCTTGCTTACGCGAGGCCTGAACTGGCCGAGGCGTGCTAGTCGGGCTGTGTGTGTGTTGCCTCGACAGCTGTTGGGAAGTGTGTGTGAGTCTGTCACAGCTGTGAGGTCCCACTTCAGGAGTAACTCGCGTGACTATGTGTTCCTGTATGAGCTGCTGAGCCTGGGCTGTCCTCTGCTCTGCATGATGCATGAGGTGTTGGGACAGATCTACCAGGAGGCCCAGCTGGTTCCACTGCAGCTTACATAGGAGGGGACTAACAACGTGCTTATCTTATCATCGGAGCCCACAAGGATTTTTTCACATCTTGCACTTCCCAAAATGGGTCTATCAGGTGTTAAGAAAATTTGACACCAAATCAACTGTACTGTATTTAACTTGCATAAAACCAGCAGTATTGAACGAAACAGCTTTAGAAACTGCTGTATTTGATTTCTGATCATTTTATTTAGTGCTCTGTGAGGATTTTTTTTGCCTTTATTTACAACAGTCAGCCCATTAGATAATGCCATCTTAAGCACCCTGTCACATAAGTACTGTGTTGTTCGACTCTGCTGGTGTTGTTGAATTCCTCTCTGACATGGGTTTGTTCCAGGCAGCTGGAGCCTCAGACTGTGTATACCTTGGGGGTATAACTGTTTTCATTTGACTCTGCTGGATTGTCACAAAAATGTTCCACCTACCAATTTCTGTTCTTTATTTGGTTTTGAGAAGCATGACCAATTTAGTTTTGATTTAATAGCAGTACAGTGACCTGGAACATGCCCAGACTCTAACCTCGAAAGTCGTCTGGATTATGTGGTTTCTTTCTAGTTAACTAAAAATGTGTCAGTGTTTATGATGTGTAAGAGATGTAACACTGACTATTGCTTGCTGTGATTTCAACAGAGATGTGCAATGGAAATGCCAAAACAGTATCATTTTTTTCTTATATAGTAAAACAAACTATGTATTTTGTTACAGGTTTTGTTTCTTTATATATTCCAGGCTCATTATTTATGTTATTTGTTTTATGGCGTTTTTTGGAAATGTAAAAATTTTAAATGAAATTATGGTTTAAAATAAAATTAAGTTAAATAATAAATATTTAGCAACAATCAAGTATTTTAGTTTTACTCAATAAGCATGCTTTTTTGTTTTTACGTATGATTAAACCTTTTCTTTTAAGACCAAAACAATGAGCCTTATTCATGACTTTTCCACACAAGTGGACTAATTAACCTTTTTTTTTTTTCTTTTTTTTTTTTAATTGACACACCGAAAGCTGTCTTTTTTTCCAAGAATTGCAGTAATTTTTTTTCTGTTATTGCTTTTTTTCTTTTGTGTATTATAAATGATTACTAAATATGATTTCAGTGCTGGTTGGCTTAATTTTGTAGTCACATCTTACAATAATTTTAATTTCTCCAGTACTACTTCCTGTAATGCTCAGCACATTTTTCTTTCCATCTTTCCTTTTCCTTATTTTCCCACATTGTACCCACAAATTAATGTTCCTCTATCATGTTCACTTCATTTTGTTCAGTCTGTTTTAAGTTTCCAGTGCAGACAGTTGGCCAGATTTGGTCATAGGATTTTGTTGCATTGTTTTTGCATTGGCTGCCTTTGAAGCTCCGCCTACTTTTTACCTAACCTTGACTAACCAATCACAAACCAGTACAAGCCTCTGTTTGCCATGCTATGCCTTAAAGGTGTTATGTGTTGCAAATTAAATAAAAGTAGAAAACATGCGAACAACGTGGTGGCACTGACACCTTCTAAAAGACTCAAGTATTCAAGTAATTTTGTCAGAGTGAGCAGATCTCATGAACAGACAGAAAAAAACTATAAAATCTGTTTTTTCTTTTTAACGATGTTAGCAGTGGTCTGTCCTGAAAGTTATTTTTAATTTTATTGAGAATAAAAATCTTCACAACATAGTTTTTCCTTTATTTTCTTGTCACACCATCTTGACACTAACATTAAATATTAGTAAAAACACCCTGATGGAGCTTGTATGGGTTCATTTTAAGTTTGTATCCATATTTATATTTTATATAAAAAATCTTGTCATATTATATCCTGCATGTCAATCTGGTTGTAATTTTAGTTTGTTCAACACTTGGATTTGTTCATTCTTGTAAAAGTAACTACATTCATATCAGCACTGGATGTGTTTTTGTGTTTAGTGCTTATTAGCCGTTTCTATTGTTGGCATTGTTAGAACTTTTCTTTGTGGGTTACTGTAAAGTATTTGAGCGGTCAGTGTCCTACTTGCATTAAACGTTGGTCGGAGCACAGTCTGTTTAGAAAATCAGAAATTAATTATTTTAAAAGGCAAGCTAAATCTAAAAGCTATCCAGAAAGGGGTTAAAAGAGATGTGGATTTTTCTTGCCATCCGCAGGGTTCAAGCGAGAGCTTGTGGATTTTTACACCACGTCACTTCTGCACTAAAAAGTTATTACTTGGGCTTCACAGTAAAATGCAGCATAGAAGTCCACAGTATAGCGTTTACTTAAATCACTGTCCGATACGTTTTAGGTGGTGGAAAAACTCACTGTTCTGTGGCTGCATCATGGACAGCTGTTAGCTTAGCTTACTTCTGGTTCTGTCAGTTTATTATAGTGTTTGGTCTTTTCACAAGATTTGTTAACAATAATTAAAAAAAAAAAAAGTTAAATCATTCTGCAGCTCGAAGTTTCCTGTGAAGTTGATCAAAGCTTGTGTTAATGGTACATTAATGCACACATAGTACCTTGGCTTAATTTTTGCTGCCTTTCTAACTCATGTTATGCTGTGCCTTTCACCGATCTCTAACACCAAGCATTTACCAAGCATATATTTTCCCTTCTTCTTAGGCCCATTTGACAGTAATGTGTGTCCACGTGTCTGTGGTCTGTCTCTGGTTCCCTCTGTTTCAGGAGGAGGCCTCCCCACTTCTGCGCCCCTCTCCAGATCTCTCTCATGTATCTCCTAGTCTTTGCTCAGGAGATAAGCAGCCCATTAGCAGTTTTTTTTTTTTTGTTTATTTGTTTTTTACACACTGCCAGATAAATTTTGGCTGTACTGTTTGTTTTGTAGTTGTATTTATATTCATTCTCAATGCAGGCTGCCAGCCGTATTTGTTTTCTTCAATGATAAGTTCTGTAAAATTGCTTAAGTTATTATATTTAGAAGCTGTAAATATCTTCAGAAATAAATCAGTTTGATGACATAATTTATTTGCATTGTCATTTGTTGCCAATCAGTTGAATCACATCATTTGAAATATTCCAAGAGGCTTAAAAAATTGGCTTAAAAAAAAAAGACTTTGCTGAGATATATTGTCAGAAAAGGAACAACAGGCCTCATGCAAAAGCTTAACCGTGACCAGTTAAGAGCTCAGTCAACCTGAACAGAAGTGAAGTGAATCTCTTCTCTCAGCTTCCCCATGGGTTCTGCTAGTGGGTCTCTCTGTCCTTTCCTCTGGTTCTGGTATCAGTGTAGTTTCTCATAAATATCTTAAAAAAAATGCTGAACTAAACTATTAAATGAGTGTAATCTAATGGCATGATGGTTATTCCATCATATTTTAATTTCTTTGTGATCAAGCGGAATCACTTCTGGAAAGATTCTGTATAAGATTGTTGACTTCATTATCCTGTGAGTACAAATAAATACGTGATTTGTTGCTTGTATGTAAAAGTATTAACTTTTAAACTTATCGGTGTAAACTTTTTTTTCCTTTTAGTGTATATACAGTTGTTTAAACTGCATGTGTCACATTTATTTTTGTCACTTGAAGGTATTTATTGTGTAGAAAAGATGTGTTGCTTCATTTTAAAGTATCTGGATGTTTGTGGTGGTAGATGAATAACTGCTGAAACGTAGCTTTGAGTTAAGGCAATGTGCATGAACCATGTCTGTTAATATTTCTGCTACTTGGCATTAGTTTAAGACCTGTTAAAGTTTAATGGCCACGCGCTGTTGTTATTTGCAGGTGGATCGTCCAGCCTGCAGTCAGAGCAGCTTGACAAAGGTCACAAGAGGCAATTTGAGGATACAGAGATGGCTGTTGATGCTCTGGATTCTTCTTGTATAGTCAGACCCTCAAAGGAAGACGGTACCACAGTTCAAGGCCAAAACCAGGACGGCAGTAAAGGTCGGTAGAGCTTCTGTAGGGCTCTATATTCTCTAACTTTCCAGCTCCCAAAATCAGAAGATGACTCTTTTTCTTGAAGGTATTAGCTTATTTAGTGCCCCTCAAATGAGTTTTCAGTCCCTGTTATTACTTGAAAATATGATATTCCCTGAGGGAGACTCTTAAACTGGCTGAACTTGAACTGGTGACTCCACCACTGTGTTTGTGTTGGAGTCCCTCCCCTGTGATTATGTGTGGGAAATGAGGGTGAGGCTGACATATAATAGCTTTTTTCCCCTCCACACTTGGCTAAATATTTGTTATTTTATCTCTGCAGCTGAGATTTCCTGGACCGAACTTTCTGCCCACACACACTTCTGGACGTGCAGAAGCAACACAGGCTGAATTGTTTTTGCTTCTAAAGCTGCATTACTGAGAGCCTCTTTACTCTTTCCTGGTTTTCCAGTAATGCAGAATAAAAATCTTTAAGCTCAATATTTTTATGTCACATATACACTCACTGGCCACTTCATTAGATACACCTTGCTAGTACTGGGATGGATGCTTTTTTGTCTTCAGAACTCTAATTCTTGGTGGAATAGATTCATCAACCTACTGGAAATATTCCTAAGATATCAACATGATAAGCTGCTCTATTACACTGACATCTGGTGACTGTGGAGGCCATTGAGTCCAGTGAACTCATTGTCATTTTCAAGAAAGCAGTTGGTGATTATCTAAGCTTTGTGACATGGTGAATTATTCTGCTGGAAGTAGCATCAGAAGATGCTACACTGTGGTCATAAAGGGATGGACATGGTCAGCAACAATACCCACATAGGCTGTGGTGGTTAAACCAGGCCACGCTGGTACCAAGGAACCCAAAGTGTGTCTAGAAAATATCCCTCACACCATTACACCACCAGCAGCAACATGAACCATTGTTACAAAGCAGGATGGATCCATGTTTTCATGATGTTTCCACCAAATTCTGACCCTAACATTTGAATGTGGAGTTGAAATGGAGACCCAAACCAGCATCGTTTTTCCATCTTCTATTGTCCAGTGTTGCTAAATCTGTGTGAATTGTAGCCTCAGTTTCCTGTTCTTAGCTGACAGGAGGCACCTGGGGGTCTTCTGCTGCTGTAGCCCATCTGCTTCAAGGTTGTGTGTTCAGAGATGCTGTTCTACACATCATGGTTGGAACCAGTGCTTATTTGACTTCCTGTTGTTCTTCTTTGATGTTACATCCCCTTTTCTCTACAGGTAAAAAGGGAATTAACACAGGAGTCGGAGATGGAATATAAAAGAAAAACCCACCATTCATTAACAATAAAAGAAAAACCCACCATTCATTAACAATAAGTAAAAAAATTACAATCTCTCTGAGAACTCTGGTGGTCAAAACAATCCCAATTTCCACAAAATAAAACATATAACTCCGACAACTTAAAGCTCACGTAAACACGGTGTAATCTACAACAAAACACTCTCTGATCAGCAACCCCTTTCTTCCTCATTCTGATACTCAGTTTGAACTTCAAGTCTTCTTCATCATGTCTCCATGACTAAACTGATTGCTGCCACGTGATTGGCTGATTGGTAATTTGCGTTAACAAGCAGTTGAACAAGTAGACCTAATAAAGTGGCCAGTGAGTGTAAAATATGTTTAAATGTTCACATTAATTCAAGAAGGGCTTCCACATTTTATAAAAATAAAATGTTTGTTTTGGAGTGAGCCACACACGGTAGGAAGTCCAGAGGGATATGGTCCATAATCAAGCTGTGCCATCCAGAAAATGTGGGTCCACTGAGTCTTAATGTTTTCCTTTTCAGTCCTTTTTAAAAAGAATTTAAGTGTTTAAAATATTCTTAAGAACCAACATTTGCAAATATTTTATACCAAATTTAGAATTGCTCTGTAACGTTTATTAAATGTTAAATCTAAGATTTATTTATTCATTTATTTAAGATATCACTAATATATAAGAATAAAAAGCTGGGACAAGGACATTTATACGAGTGTGTATCACTTCTTCATTTTACTTCCATCACTTTATTTTTATTTATGGTCTTTTTTATGCATTACGAAGTTGTCTTATGAGTGTTGCTGCTACCGATTAAGATGTGACATACCTTTTTAAAAAAAGTTTTTAAGATTTTTTTATGCCAACTTCAATGATCGTGGGCAAAATGAATTATGTGGGATGTTGATGGACTATCAGCTTGGAACAGTTTGAGTTTCTTCTGAACATGAATGAAACGTCACCTTCAGCAGCTTTAGTTCTCAGTGATTAGTGCACATGATCAGGAACAGTCAATATGCTGTTTAACTCAAAGCTGATGTTTCATATACAGACGTCTTACTCTGCTTTTTGCTTGCCGTACTTTTTTTGTTCGAGTCATTTGGGCACTCTCCTGAAATACAAATCAACCTGTCTCCTTTTCTTTTTCTTCAGGTCAGTGTAACAGCAAAAATAACAACCGATGGAAATGGAAGATCCGTGCAAGTGAGTGTATTTCAGATTTGCTCTGTCCTGCTCTGCTTATCTGCTCTTTTTCCTGAGCTGGAAAAGCCGAAACTGAGCCTGAGTCTGATCTATAACTTCTCTACTTGGTTCACTACCTTATTTTTTTTATATTAAGATATTTGTTTTAGTATTGAATTTCGTCTGGTCTGTAAAGTTCATACAGTCTGTTATTATTTTGTTGTTGCTTATAATTATCTTCTTTACAACTCCAGCTGTTTATTAGAGCTGGCTGAACGTAAAAATCATGTGTTAATGGGAGATGCTGAACAAGACCTGCTTGTGCATCACATCAGCTGTGTTGTCATACTACATTTTCAACACTAGATGTTGATGTTGCCCAGTCTTGCAGATTTTATTTAGTTTCTTTTGAGTATTTAGTGCAAGGATGAGCCTCTCCAGTTATTACAGGTCGCAGGTTTTAGATTTTTCCTGCTCCAGATCTTGTGATTGAAATTAAACAGATCTCCTCTACGGCTTGTTGTCAAGTTCTACTGAAGCATTTGGAACCATAAATCTGATTCTGGTGTGCTGCAGCAGGAAACATCCAAAACCTGTTGGTTTTGGATGTCCGTGAGANGTGCTGTAGCTGGAAACATCCAAAACCTGCAGCACTCTGGTGGTCCGTGAGGACCAACTTTGCCCACCTCTGATTTAGTGCATATGACTGACAGATAAAACAACATATTTTCTTATTGCCCTTCTCTGTCAGACCATATTACCCAGTATGCCCCCCCAGTGTTAATGAACTAAAATTTATCAGGTATTTTACACTCTATTGTGGTACATTTAAAGACAGAAATAAAAAAAAAAAGAAACTCTCCGGTATTTTCATGGTTTTTAACAAGACTTGTCTCCTGTTGTGTTTGTGTATGCAGCCTTCCCTCTGATCTTCATCAAGCACGGTCAGAGAAACTTTCCACCAGACAAAGAAGGAACAGAAACCATCCTAGAAGCTGACCTGGAAGAAGTCGCCTCTGCTGGAAAACAAACTGTATGTTACATTTAACTGGTGCTCTGTTTACCTTCATTTGGCAAAAACTGCTGAGCTGAATTTTATAAAAGATGTCAGAGATGTGGATCATAGGTGAAAGAAGACCTCATTAGTATGAAACCAAATCTTTTCTTTAAAATTATTAAACTGGGTGTTGACCTTAGCAGTGAATGGACTCAAGAATTTTGAATGGATTTTTTTCTAGATCTTTGTTGACTCATTGTATATATTTTTTACCTTTACTCAGGACTCTAAAACATCAGCAAATACCCAGAATCCCTCAGAGGGAAGCTATGAGGCCCCAGCTGTGATAAAGTCCGTCTGCAACAAGCCCACCCAGAGGAAACGGTTGACATTGTCAGTTACTGAGAAAGAGAAGCTTGTAAACTTGGATGTGGATCTTAAACAAGAAGAAACTCCCATTAACAGCATCAACACAAACCCAGATCAACACACTGGCCAGGTGGATAATTTGATGATTCAATGAGGCAGCAAAGTGAAGATCAAGTGTGGATATGAAAATGTTTTCTTCTTTTTTTGTCATCGAAACACAGAAATGTGAGGGAGATTAGAGGAATTAATTCCACATCATGTTGATCCCATTTTTCCTTTCCTGTGATGTGTTATCAGGTCCAAACAGAAGTTGATAAGCCTCAGACGAACTCGAGCCAGGTTGGAGGAGCACCCTCAGCATCTTCCCCATCAGCTCTCCAGATCATTGCAAACGCCTTCAGGAGGATGTTTAATGGGAGCAATCACGCCAGCAGCTCCAACACTGCAGTCGTAATGTTCGTATCAGACACTCTGTTCGTAGTTTAGCTGCTGATGGTGAAATAAGTTTCCTTTTTTTTCCCTCTCAACTATCCAGGAGACCCAAACGTGATGGCCCTCGCAAACAGAGGCCTTTGTCTGAAGGAGCTTTTAGCTTTTCCACGGCCTTCAGCCCCCTGACGCTGGAGTCTACCATGGAGGAGAGGAGGGCCAGCATGCAAGACCCCAGATGGGCATCGGTGGAGGCAGATCCATGGGGGGCAGGCCAAGACCTGCCTTCCTTGTTGCAGCAGGTGTCCCTAAAGAGCCTGAGAGACTCTGAAGGTGCACTTTCTAACAACGTTAAATCCCTTTCCTGCAAAAGGGTCAACTTGTTCTCTTCACTGAGACTGAGGAAGAGGGAGTTGTCTGATACTGAAGGAAGGGATCTGGAGGTCCAAAAAGAAATTGCAACACTCCTCTCCAACCTCAGAAACAAAGGTTAGTGTCTCTAAGCATCATGTTCCACAGATGGGATAAGGTGGTTATCCTGTTTTTGTTTCTTTCTCCAAAAATGAAACTTCTCATTTAAGCACAATAGTTCTCTCGGTAGCTCAACATATACAAATCATTTTCTAGCAACCTCNGTTATCCTGTTTTTGTTTCTTTCTCCAAACATGAAACTTCTCATTTAAACACAATAGTTCTCTCGGTAGCTCAACATACAAATCATTTTCTAGCAACCTTCTTGCTCAACCATGTGGTTTTTAGTAAGGGAGCAGTTCGTTCTCTTTTGACATCATGTTTCATTTGTTTTTGTTGTTTTTTTTCCCCCCTAAAGTTGGCGTCATGGATATTACCCTTATCCAGTATGTGTGTGAGGCCTTTATTTACAGAAATTACCCCCAGTTGTTTTAATACCTCTTGGACTATTACACCCCAGCACTTTACTAGTTGACCACCCTGAGGGAAGGTAACAATGAATTATTTAAGTTGCTTTACTTCAACACCATCTGTCCAGAGACTGTTAAGAGCCTGAAAAATCTCCTTTGTTTGTACCATAATACACTTTAACAAAGATGTGTGGTGAGGTTCAGATTTAATTACCTTGGCAGAGGTAAAGTCTTTGGTGGTCTATGTCTGTCTGTCTGTGTTTTTGGTGTTTTAGCTTCACTTATCAGCTAACGTATAACAAAATTTCATCTTGAATTTTTTTCTATGTATTTAAATTTTTAGCAATTATTTGAGGGGGAACAATTAGAAAAAAAAGCATCATATAATGCAAAAGTAAGGAAACAGTGCTGGATGTCAGCTGATATTTATTTATTGTATTGCACGTGGACAGCTCAATAATGAACGCATGCCAGGTCATTCTGGCATCATGCCACTCTAGTAGGGGTCCACTGCATTCAGTGCAGCCATGTCCAAAACGTTGTAAAACACCACAAAAGACCATCTTCTAGAGGCAGCTCGAAAGAATACTGCCTCGGCATCTCGTTAAGGATGTCTGCTCCTAACTTGGTCTTATTGTAGTAAGAGAACTGATCCTTTCTCCCCCATCTGAGTCTTCCTCAACTGGTTTGAGCATAGCCAAGGCTTGTTCTGCATTTATTCTTCTGTTTCTGTTCATTTTGTTTATTGAACCTTGGTTTGTCTGTCGATCTGTTAGCAACATAACTTTGAAAGTTATGAATGAATTTAATAATTTTTTTAGAAAATGTCAGAAATGTGTTCGGTGGACACAGAAATGGTTTTAATGAGCTGTTAGCTGAGATTCTGGACTTTCTGTGGATACCACACGTTTATAGTTACATTTACACACCTGACGATACACCCGGAC
>CM047984.1:5125919-5194264 GCA_026261665.1 Melanotaenia duboulayi | reverse complement strand
ACATTTTTATTTCCATTTTTAGGTTTTAGAATAAAGAAAAACATAAAACGTGTGTGAAAAGAGCATAGATAGACTTTCTTCTTTGGGATGTAGATATTTGTGGAAAAGGATGTCAAATAAAAAAAAGACCATAGTTTCCAAATGACAGGAAAAATAGATAAAAAAAAAAAACATTTTGCGCGTTTCAACGCGATTAATCATAACATATCATTTGATTAATTGCAATTAAAAATTTTAATAGTTGCCCAGCACTTATATATATTATTATTATATATATAAACCAGATAATTCCCAGAATAATTGGCAAAAAACAAATGACAAGATGACATCAAGGTAGATCCAGAAGGTTCAAAATACAGGGAGTACTCTGTGTTCTGTTGGGCTTTTGGGGAGTTTTCTCAGGTGAGTGACTTTGTGGCTTGGTGGAGGTATACGCTCTCTGGGTGCCTCTAGTTAATTTTATTCTCTTTTTTTTCTGTAAGTACTCTATAATGTCTAAATATAATATATAACAT
Source organism: Melanotaenia duboulayi (assembly GCA_026261665.1). Taxonomy (NCBI): domain Eukaryota; kingdom Metazoa; phylum Chordata; class Actinopteri; order Atheriniformes; family Melanotaeniidae; genus Melanotaenia; species Melanotaenia duboulayi. The sequence continues at coordinate 5,193,749 of CM047984.1, read as the reverse complement.
TTTGTTTGGTTGTCTTTGTTCTTTTTGTCCACTTTCAGGACATTTTAGAAGACTGATTTTGTTTTAGAACCTTTTTAAGAAGAAATTAGAAATTTGATTTGATAGTGTTAGCAAACCTTTCAGCACTAATATAAGCTGTACAAACCCTGAAGGGACCTCAGCACACTGGTGTTAGTCACTGTGCTTTGAGTGCAGAGCACTGAAACGCACTATAAATCTAATCCATTATTAATATTATTATTCACGATTGCTAATAATACAGGGGAAGCATAATGTGCTTTATTTATACTTCCCAGTACCTAGAAATTTAAAATGTATTATAAACAAGGAAGCTGTAAAAGTCCTTCTGTCAGTAGTGTCATGGATCAGCTCAGACCATACTCAAACCAATGCTTTATTACAGGTATGTCCAAAGACCTCGAGGGCTGCTGTCCTGCAGTTTTTCAATGTTTCCTGCTTCAACACACCTGACTCAAATGCAATAGATCCAACAGCAAGTTAAGTTTTGCACAATTATTCATTAATATGAGTCAGGTGGTTTTGGAGCAGGGACACCAAAAATCTGCAGGATTGTGGCCCTCGAAGCTGGACGCCCCTGCTTTATTGGTTAAACATGAAAACTACTGTGTAGTCCTCTCATGCAAACGTAGGATATTATATTTCTAAACTATTGTCACTTTTTTCTGTCTTTAGCTTCCAGTCAGCAGAAGCTGGAGGAGCTCTCCTCAAGTGATGATGAAAATGATAACCGGACATCCACCCTCAAGGTTTGTATGAACTACTTCCACATTCTGACGGACAACAAAGTGCAGAGACGTTAGACTGTGTCAGAAATCTTCTCTTCCTTCGGTTCCAGCTCTCTTCAGAGAAGCTGATAGAAAAGCAGGAAAAGATGGTCGCCCAGCAGGCTAAACGGGAGCAGCTGAAGAGGCTGCGCAGAGCTCAGGTAATACTCTTGATATGTGCAGAATAACTGGTCACATACTCATTTTTGCTGCTTACATTTCAAAGCGAAAATGGAGAGGTTGTTATTTTAAACTTTTCTGATTGTCTTTGGTATTTGCATGTGTCTTTTTTTCCTCTCGTTTTATTTCTCTCGTGTGTTTCTGCAACACGCAGTCGACAACATTTTCTGTTGTTTGGTCCACAGAAGGGGCAAACTGTTTACACTTATCTCCCCAGGATAACATTAGAATTCTTTAGCTAAGAAGTCACCAGGACATGCTGATTATTGGGGCGTCCTCTACTCTTAGCAGTTTTTTTTTTTTACTTAAATCAGATATATACAAAACAAATGGTACAAGACAAAATATCAGAAAAAGAGTAGAAGTAAAGAAATTTACTTTTCCTATCCCTTTATAAAAACAGCATAAAAATCAACTATGTCGTTTTAATACATTTTTCTTCACAATGCTGATTATACCAACTGCTACATAAACACTGCACGACCCCTCACCTCCTGGATTACTAGATTAATACACTGCCACACGGCAGTTTCTAATCCATATTTAGAATCCGAACAACTTGTCCTTAACAAGTGATTTTCACAAACATTTCTTTAATTGTCATTGGCAGTAAATAAACCCATAAATTCACCCCATAAATAATATACACATCTTGCTCTGTGTGGTACGAACACAATCTTCATTAAAGTTTAGTTGATCATCATCAGTCATTAGTTTCTCCTTAAATAAATCTCACGGCATTTTTTCTCCATTGTACAGGTGATCCAGAGACAACTGGAGGAAGTTGGAGAGAAACAACGAGACATAGAAGAAAGAGGAGTGGCAATAGAAAAGATGATAAGAGGAGAAACAGGTACTCAGCAGTGCCTTACAAAGCCTCTACATTGCAAAGCTACACTTAATGACAGAAGTCAAAGACATAGCATCACACTTTGATGCAGCTCAGTGGAATTCCAGTGAAAGCTTCGCTCTTTTCCTTCTCCTTGTGTGTCATCATGGTGCTCCTACTTCTCAGAGCATTTAGAGAAAAGCAATGCCTTCTATTCCTGGTCTGGTTAAAAGCTTCTGCATACAGTTAATGGCTGTACTCACAGTAGACACTGAGACTTTATTGTAGCTTCATCCTTTTACTGCACAAGGCTTTGTTTGTGTGAATATTTGAATATGAATTGTGTGTGAATTCAAAGTTTTTCTGTCTGTTTTGTTTAACCTTTTACAAGGTTGATCGAATCTCCATAACATATTTATTCTTTCTTTTTTCCTCCATCCAACTCATATCTGCTGCATTTGTCCATCTTTTCCTCTGTTTTGTTTCCCTTCTCTTCCTCACTTCGTCTTCACAGACTCGCCTCAGTCAGCAGACAGCGACGAGGCCCGTCTCTATCAGTCCTGGTTTAAACTCGTTCTGGAAAAGAACCGGCTGTCACGCTATGAGTCTGAGCTCATGATTTTGTGAGTGACAGCAATAGATCAGATGCTTGTAATGTGTAAACATACCGTAAATCACGTCAAAGCTGTTGCAGTTCATATTTCTCACCAGTAGAGGTCATGCTTATTTTCTCTTCCGCCAGCGCTCAGGAGCTTGAACTGGAGGACACCCAGAGTCGGCTGCAGCAGGATCTAAGACGTCGACTGACAGTAGAGGGTAAGTCCTTCAACACTCATCAGTCTAGTCCAAAAAATTAACATAACCTTACTTTTTCTTTTCTTAATCTTATTTGTGCCATTTTAGATACAAAGAAGAGTGCCTCTGAGCTGCAGGAGGAGCAGGAAATCCTGGCTGACATCATGAGGACAGTGGAGAAGCGGGACATGTTGGTGTCCATAGTGGAGGAGCGGAGGCTGAAGGAGCAGGCTGAGGACAAGGACTTGGAGAGCCTTGTATTGTCTAAGGGCTACGAGTTTCACTGGGCTCAGGGGAATGACAGCTGGACGCAGGAGAAGCTGGAGTGAGCAAAGGCTGCTGAGCACTTCACTGTTAAGGATAATAAGTAAAGATAAATTTGATGAACATTTTGCATCTGGCTTATTCTTGTGAAACTGTAAATCTAAAGAATGTTAAAAGGATGGAAACATCTTAGTCATTTATTCATCTGAAAAGAGATATGATGAGTTTAAAGAATATGGGAGATAAGAAATAGAGCTTGTTTTACAGTTGCTATGGTTATCTGACCTTTCTGATCTTGCTGATCTGAAACTGTAACAATATCCTTAATTTCTTGTGACAATGTGACTGGCTGCCTTGTCCACTTTTGCACTTTTCATAACACTGACTGCCTAATAACTGGCTGCTTTACTGTATGCGGCTGGACTGAATAATTACTGTATAGCTTCAGTTGAGTGCATGACTCATCTGTTGACATTTTAGTCTTTTGCACTGTGTGAATTGTTCTAAATTTGTGCACAAATTTACATTCTGTTGTATTTCTACATGTTTTATGTTGCTTCAAGTCTTTAATATGAAAAATAATCTTCAATAAAAATGAATTTTCACATTTGAAAATCTTTGTATTGGCTCCTCTTTTTCTGTAGATATTCTGTTGGAGAGGTTATATAATAATGCTTTATGAACCCCATCAGTTAGTTTACGGGTCATTGCATGACAGCTACAACTTGCCAGTTCAAACTAACTTTACTCCAGATGTTTGATAAGCTTTTTTACTTTTTTTTAACTAACATTGGAAGACATTTTTACTAAACATCCATGAAACACTGTCTATAAAAGTGTTTTACAGTAGAATGAAAAATTATAAATCTACAATACAAATAAAAAATTCTGACAAAGCGTTTCCCTTTACTTTTTAATTAAAGTTTAATCTTGTGCAGTATTAACAAGATTTAAATATTCAACGTCCTTAATTCTGCTTTAAAAAAAAATAATTGATTTTTTTTGGTTCTTGAGACAAACATGTTTTGGTATACTATTACTGCTTATTGTCCAATTTAGGATGATTAAAAGTTCCTTGAAAATGTTCTTGTAGGAATCTGAGATGTCATACAGCTCTACCATTTAATAGAAATTTTTCTATTAAATGGTATTCTATTCACTGTACTCTGGATTTATGTCATTGATAAGCATTTGCAATTTAGTGAAACAGTCAAAAATGTCTACTTTGACAAACATGTTTTTCAGCTTTGTACTTATAAAGCCAAATAGATGTAGGTGAGAAAAAAGATTCGATTTGGTTAGAAGTGAATTTATTGTCATTAGATTTACATCTATAATAAGTTAACAACTACTTAAAAACTTAATGTTCAGCTGTTTCAGTAAAATTTCAACATAATTTTCTGACATGAACTGGGAAGTTATGCAGGATGATGGGGCTCATTAAGCTGTCATGGGTGTCTCAGACTGGATTTGGTGTTTTTAAGTTTTATCTGTTATTTTTCCCATACTTACAAATGTAGGTACAATCTGATACGTTGACAAATCACTAATGAAACTTTATCCAGCTGTTCATGAACATTATAGTGTTTTTCTTCTTATCGCTTGTTCTATTCTCTTCTTCTTGTGACCTTTGTCACCCTGCAGCTTTTGGGCCGTGGACCTCCCACTCTGTTCCCGCGGTCACTGGTCACTCCCGCCCGCTCCCAGCCCTCCTCCAGAGGAGGGGCCTACCACTCCAGCCAACCTCGGGAGAAAATGTCTGGAATTCCGTTTCCGCTTTAGGGAGTAGACGGTGATTTTTTTCCCCCCCTTTACTGTTTTTTTAATTTTATTATTATTATTTATTTTTTTAACTTGACATCATAACCATATTTGGTTTCCTCGTCAACTCGGACAGTTTAGTGTCTGCTGTCCCGGATTAATTTACCCTCACGACGATGGCTTCTTCGCCTCAGAAGTCCCCGTCCTCTCCGAAATCTCCAACGCCCAAATCCCCGTCCTCCAGAAAGAAAGATGACTCTTTTCTGGGTAAACTTGGAGGAACTTTGGTAAGAAGGAAAAAGGCTAAAGAAGGTAAACAGCTAACACAAACACTGAGTCAAGAGTCATTCGGCTTGTTTTATGTCCGCTTTTAAAGGGAGTAGATTGAGCTACAAGCACTTTTTACACATTTTAAAACGGAAAGTCTCGCAGTTTAAGTGTCCACAAACTTGTCCAAACTACGCACTTAGAGACAGCTAGCCAGCACATTTAGCATTTTTGTGACTTCGAGTTCAGGTGAGAAGTATGTTAAACTACAATGTGTGTGTTTTCATAGCCGCAGGCTGTGTCTGTATCCATGTAAGGTATTGAATCCAGCATTACTGTAATAAGTGAGGAATGAGTAAACACAGGCCCGTCACCCTCCTGCAGGAGGCTGGGTCAACCACCAGCACACTCCCTAAAACTTTCACGCACTCTTACACAACAGCAGGATGCTGTAATGAAATATAGACACCAAATAAAAACACAGAGATTTCCAAAGCATTTTTATTGGAAGTTGATCAGTGTTACTTCCTGGATAGTAACTGTTCGCTTAGTGTTTGTTTGTGTCCACTTTTTATTCTGATTTTGATCATATTCTAGAAACCTTATTAATCACATCCTTGTGATTCTTTATCATGTTTCTGGATTTCTGAGTTTGATCTAAATTCTCATGCAGTGCCATTTTTGAGCATTTTTTAAGGATTTTAGATTTTATTGTATCATAGTTTCTGTTGGAGGTTTCCAGGCTGCATGTCAGGGTTTGTCAAACCAGGATCAGACTTTATCCAGGGAATTTTACTCTAGAGCAGTTATGTCAAATTCATTTTAGCTCCGGGTCACACACAGTGCAGTGTGAACTCAAGTGGACTGGACCAGTAAAATATTAGCATAATAACCTCAGTGAGGACTCAAACTTTCCCCTTCGCTGTAGTGCAAAGAAGGGCAAGTACATTATTAAGATGTTTACATTTAATGAGCTATTCTTATAGAAAACATGAACAACCTGAAATTTCTTGAGAAAAATAAGTTAATAATATTTTACCTCAGTTTATCATTTACATGTGCAGTACAACTTACAAAGGATCTATAAAATCACAAAACATGTAATCACAGGTATCTCGAACTTAAAAATACATTATGTCATATTATGATTAAAGAAGCTTTTCACGATATAGAAGTTGTTTTAAATGTACTTGCTTGTATATTTGCACATCTTTGTGGTAATCCTGACTCACCTCATCATACAAGCTGAAGTGAAAGCTACAAAGTAAAACAATATAAAAGATATAACAGGTTATGCCCTGTCTTGGAAAGTTTTTTTAATTTAAACATACAAACTTCAGTGGAAACATTAGGAACATTAGTAATAACTGATTTTAAAAAATGGTGTCTTCTATAATAATTTTCACATTAATCAAATTCATTCTGTGGGCCAGATTGGACCCTCTGGTCTTATGTTTGACACCCCCACTCTAGAGCATGTCCTGGGTATCTTGATTGTCTGGCTTAAAGGAACACTTCAAAAGGGTTGAGCTTCTACATGTGTTTTAATATTAAAACACCAGGTGGACCAGAAATAGCAGAAAACAGCTCGGAGGGTTAATTATAATATATCAGTTTGTTAAGTTGTCTGACAAAGGCAACCAACAGATTATACTGAATCTTCAGCTTGATTTTGTCACTGACAAGTAGGATTACCCAGAATTCTTTCAGTCTGAAGGCTTCGTTCATCAGATCACTGTAACACTACTGCACATATTGACAACAAGTGTGTAGGGTTAACTGAAATTGCCATCATGTGCACAGTTTTCAGTTTTTACAGCATCAGAAAGAGTCATAGTTGAAGCAAACATGCTAAATTCATTGGGATTCTCACCTTTATTTTTAATAGTTCATAAACCTTGCGGTGTTGGGCTTCAACTATGAGGAATATCCCATAAATAAGAATATTCCAAAAGCCTCTTTTGAAACGCTCGGTTTACTTTTATTATTGCAGGATTGCTTTGGAAATACAACAGGGTTCAGATGACTTTTGTCGCTGAAGGCCTGGTTTCATCATGGGATGAAAAAGGTCTCTTTCAGTTGGATGATTACTTCATATCCGTCAGGATACTGTTGCACAGCTGAGCCCCGTTTTATGTGGCCTTTTACCATAAGACATGCATGCAATCACATTATATTCAAGCTTGTTGCAGCTAAACACACACTGTATCTGCACAGAATGGTGTGTAGGATGTCTGCAGAGTGTTACATTGATTTGATGGAAAACGTGGGCTGGCTGCTCTTGTGTCATTGAATAAATTTAAGTCCGTGCGACGTTTATGGCAGTGGCTGCGTGTGCCGAGGAGAAGAGGACGGCTGTAATGATGGGGTAAAAAGAAGAAAGGCTTAGAGGGGAGGTAGAGGATGAGAAAGATGAGAAAAGCTATATGAAAAGAGAGAGGGTCAGGAGGTTTTAGAGTGTTAGTGTCAGCTGTGCATTGCAAACAGACGGACAGGAACTGTGTGAATTAAGTGCAAACAGAACATACAGCACTTAAATCCAGAGCGGTAATGTATAATTCTATTTCCTTTCTGAAGATATAGCTAATTTAAAAAAATCCTGGTGGGGTCAGATGTTAAATTAGAGGCTTTTTGGGAGCTCAGCCTGTTGACGATGAGCTGCAAGGGACAAAGCTGGTGCTGCTAGCCTGGAGAGGATGCTCGAGACTGGGGGACGAAGGCAGACAGACAGACATGGGCTGTGGAGCGCTCTGCCCTCCAGGTAGGACACCGTATCAGCTTGTAATCGTTCCCTGTGTAGCATTGCACAGGACACACGTGGCTTTTTATTGTTAGCCTCATTTAACCAAGTGGATGGATACGTTCCCCTGTTTTATGATGATCCGAAGGGGGAGGAGTGATGCGTTTTGAGGACATTCAGGACTCCTTTTAATCCTTTTTAGTCTATTCTCAAATTAAATCTACACGGCACACATAATTGTGTTTAAAAGCGTCTGGAAAATGAATTTTTCAGCACTTGTAGACCAGCATAAGACAGGAGCTAGTGATTAAGTTCGTACTGTGCTCGTCTCCCGTTCAGAATACATAAGGATCGACCCACCGTGCTTCTTTTAACACCCAAGCCAGGCTCAACCAGGGATGGTTGCAGTAATAGTCTGTGCTAATTGGCACTGTGTTTTTGTACTGCAACTAAAACACCACATGAATCTGTGAATTTCTATCCACCGAGAGGGTTTTTGTTCATATTTCAGTTTCTTTTGTTTCTCCGCTTCAGTATCTCATCTTAAACCACATTTATAGCCAAACATAAGCTGCCAAACATTTTTATGACAAGAAGACACGTAAAAAGGATGCCCAACACCAAGCTGTAACAATTCAAAGTTTTTCTTTAGTTTGTGTACATTTACTGTCCGACACATTGAAAAACCAATTTTTATCTGATATTTTTACGTTAACTATATGTTCTAATTTATATCTTTATAAGAATTTCTGACCGAATTTCCAGATTTTTTAGTATGTTTAATATTTTCCTCTTATAAATAATAAAATGAGATAAAAAACAGTCTCTTCTAACTATCCAGATGAATAGTTGTGCTTTCTTTGCTTAGTAAGTGTAAACATGTTCTACTTTGGATCAGGAAGTAGAAAAACACATTTAAAGTCTGTTCTGCTAGCTTTGGTGTTTTTAGTGATCCAGAATGCTTTCAGATCTAAATTAAATCATCTGCTGCAGCACATTGGATTGTTGCTTCATCAGATCGTTGAAAAAGAAGCCGTATAACAGCAATGTTTGCATGAAACACAAAATAATAATAAAAATTATTGAAAGATAAATTCATATGAAATATAGTCTTTTTTCCACCAGCTGAACTTAGGAATGAAAGGTAGTACATGAAAGATGAGAGTACCACCTGACAAAAGGCCCATTCAAGTCCTGTCCAGGAATTAGGGGTGGGCGATATCGCCAAAGAATGATCGCACAATATTTTTCTAAAGTACCTCAATAACAGTATTGCAGAATAATGATTAATGTTGCCAAACAACCAAAACAAGAAGTCACAGCCTTAGTAAATTCCTTCCACCTTTTGCCCGACTACAGCAAAGTAAAGAGTTTCAGCTAAATCAAATTGGTCTTGACTGGTAAGGTTTGTGTTATTTAGTGAATTTCCTAATTGTTTTTTAATCCTCTGTTGTTCTGAATCCATCTTCATGTGCTTTTAGGAGTTTCTTAACAGTTTTATTTTAATATCATCATCTGTGTAGCTTAATGAGTTAATTGGTGTTACTTATGGTAGATTCATCCATTATTAAGGACGGCACCGGACTTCTAGCACAGCTTGGTCAACTTGTAATAGCTTGGTGCTTTTCTGGCAGACTTCTTTCATTCATGCAGCTACCATATCTTGGTGTTTCTAAAAAGACACTTCATCTCCTTCATGAACATAACCAGGTGAGAAAAACTTGCATCAGCCAGTTCATTTACTGAAACCCTTTGGTGACATCAATATATGAAAAACTTTGAACCAACAACCCATTAAGCTCAGGTACTATTCTATAATTACCCTCAACATTAAAATGCAACCAAATTAAATGATATTTGCACATAAATGTGTACTTAACTAACACGTGGTCCCAAGTTAATGATCTCTTCCACACAGTAATAATATGTGACCATGGGATAACATTTTCCACGTGTTATCCAGTTATATGAAGCGAACACTAGTCCGAAACCAGGGGTCTCGGTCCACTTGCAAGTGAACCCTGGTCCAGTGTGCTGACAGTGTGAAAGTAAATGGACCATTTTGCGGACAAAAGAGAGGATTGACGTATGATGTGATGCACTGCAACATGTCTGATATCACGCTGCCTCTCCTGCTGCTCATACTGAGCAGATTCAAATGGACCAACACAAGACCATACACCAGATCAGGGCTACTGAATTACATCCTGCACATTTTCAATGTTTCCCTGCTCCAACACACCAGACTATGATTTTGGCACAAAGTGGCAAGCCCCTATCCTCTAACTGAATATACCAAAACAAAGCTGGTTTAATTCTGAACTTGGATTTCTTTGCTGCTTGCCCAGCATTTTTTTCCTCCTGGAATATTTACACTTATATTAAAACATCTGTAAAACTGCTCAGGTTCACTGTTTTAGCTTCTACTATTCCACAGTTCCTCATCAGGCATTACTAATTCCTAGATGAATTGGAGTGCAATCCTCTGGTTTGTCCTGAAACTACTGTGGTTTTCTTTTAGGAGGAGATAACAATTTATATTTTCTACTGTGATCCAGGTGAATTCACTCTGACACAGTAAACATCTTGATTCTGACATTTTTGTTGTAAACTCACACAACTCAGCTTTCTATGAGACCAAGATTATGCATATAGCACAATCTTATCGTTGTGCAGATATATTAATTTATTTGGAGTATTTAATTTCTGAGAGGAGGCAGAAAAATAATAATGTACACACACTAGGGGTGTTGAATTTCATCGCTTCTATGACACATCGTGATGTGAACGATTCTGCATTGATGGAGCAACGAAGCATAATTATAATAATGTAATGTATATATATATATATTCTGCTGCCGCTGGCATGTGTGGTGTGATGTAGCTGCTGCAACAGCTCTGCCGATCCGAGGCTGAATCTGTTTTTAAAACCTTCACTTAGGAAAATTGTAAAACTAAGCATACAGAAAATGAAGGGACAGAACACACTGCTTTACCGCAAGAAACTTTGATAACAGTGTCAACGAAAAAAGTTAAACAATGAAGTTGAAAATAACATCATTGTTAACATGTTTATGATGTTTGTCACTATCAGGACATTCAGTTTGATTTCTGAAATAATTATAAATAAACAGAGTTCATAATTATTAGACTGCTTGTATTTATTGATGAAGAAAGAAGCAATGTGCAGTGATAAACAAATCTGAGGATGCAACACAGTAATGCCTCGTTGAATCGAATCGAATTGTTGATAATTGTAATCGAATCGTGCGACCAGTGAAGATGCACAGCCCTAGTACACACATTTGCATATCAGGATATTATTGCTTTAGCTGGCCAGGAAACATGAATCTATTTGCTGGTTATGAATTATTGAATACCATTTTGGCATTCTGATGGCTGTGGGGTAAAAAAAAATTCTGAATCAGTGTTTTTAGTTTTTATGCATCCAAAACATTTACCTGAAGGCAGAAACTCGAATAATTCACATCCAGGGTGTGAAGAGTCTTGAAGAATCCTCTCGGTGTGTTTGAGACATCGAGAGCCATGGAGGGCTTTAAGTGAAGGACAGTGAGTGAGGGGACAGCCAGTTGTTTGCTGAGCGACCTTTATGACCCTATGAAGTTCTTTCTATTGTGCTACTGTGCAGCTGGAGAACCATGCACAAAGACAGAAGGTCAAAACACTGTTTGAAGGTAGAAGGACACCAGCAGCTTCTCAGGGATGTTATTTTTTATTATTTCCACATTTTGGAATGATGTTACTATAAAGGGGAATGAACATTGTTGAATGCTTTCTCCTGTATATATTTTTGATGACACTGTTAGAAAATCCCAATAAAACAGCATGAAAACTAAACAGTAACAACGCTAATACTCAAAACTGAGGCTACTTTTTACTTGCAACAAAAAGATGAATATTGTATCTCCTAGACCCAGCGTGGTGGTTTTCTGAAATAAGTAGGTGGTAATTTGCAGAAATGAAGTGGGTGAGGCATGGGTCACTGCAGGAATATTCTCATACACCTCTGTGTGATGTGATGTGTGCTCATGTGAACATATGCTGCACATGGAAGCACTTGTGGGTGGTGTTGATTAGGAGGATGTCTTTCCAATGGAGGCAGAGAAATGCACAGGATGTTCACTTCATGCTTCCAGCGCTCACACGAGACGTTCACAGATCGACATCCTCCTCAGGTACCTGACAGGAAAAAAAGACATGCTGGGTTTCTGTAAAGCCCACTGAGAAGCAGGAAGCAGCCCCACTCTGCCAGTCTGACGTCAAATGGCTCTCAGTGGAGGCTGCTAATGGTTGTTCGTGGAATCAAGGGAACATTTAGACTGTCTGTCAGCTGATTTGGCCTTAATCCAGACATGATCACATTGATTGGTGGAGACATGTCATACAGCCTTGTTCTAGAATCAGTTTTACTTAAATTGTTGGTTTTGGCTGATTTTTTTTTTTTTTTTATTTTGTTTCATCACCTGTGTTTTTGCTTTGCTTTTTGTACTTTAGATATTCAATCCAGAAGTTTTCAAACTTGACCTGTTGTTTTTTTTCCTGTTATTTCTGTGAACAGAAGCCAAAAATCTGTCGACACTCAGTTATCTGATCAAACCATTACATTGAAAGTTGTATTTTTGGGTTTTAACGAGTTGGCAGCAGCTGTCTTTTTAAAATTATTTAAATAATTCATACTTAATTAGTTGATGTATGAATTTTGAATATAATGTTTACTTGTTAATGTACGTTTAATGAATAGATGCTGTGTTTCATGTAACCTGTAAACTTTGGTTGCATTTACTACAAGGACTGCACAGCTTCTTCATTTTAAAGCAACTTAACTGTAATTTATGTCTTTTTTTGTGTAACACTAAGGTCTTGGTTTTCTTGTAGGGTATATTAGTGACAATGTTTCCAGGTTTGGCATATCATTGATCGGGTGTGTCCTAACATGCATCATATGTGTTTTAAATGAATGTAAAATATTTTTATAACTTGTTTCTTGCAGTGTCTGAGCTTCAGGAGGAAGGGATAAATGCCATCAACCTTCCTCTCAGTCCTTCACACTATGAGTTGGACCCTGAGGACACCATGCTAGGTAACCAGCTGCACTATCTGTTACATAATGGGCAGATAACCATAAAAGGTTATGTCATTACCTACAACACCATTCAAAAGTTTGGGCAGACCTTCCCATTAGATTTAATGGGATAGTGTGTCCGAACCGTTGACTGGTGCTGTAACTTTCTTATAAAGCTTCTGTATTTTCAGGTTTTTTTAGACTATTTGTAATCTGAACTTACCTTTATCCATCAGAGGAGAATGAGGTGCGCACCATGGTGGACCCCAACTCCAAAAATGACAGCAAACTGCAGGAGCTCATGAAGGTTTCCATTTCTTTAACCCATCATTTAACATTTGCATGCAGTGTGTCACGTTTGTTTTCGTTTTTACCTTTTGAGGTGGTCTGATTTTATGCTGCTGTATAGGTGCTGATTGACTGGATAAATGATGTTCTGGTGGGGGAGAGGATCATCGTGAAGGATCTGGCTGAAGACCTGTATGATGGACAAGTACTGCAGAAACTGTTTGGTAAGAAGCTGAACCCACAGACATTTCATTTGGCAGCACTGTGGGGCAAATATTGTTCAACTGTTTCTCAAAAGAAATTCTCCACATCAAAGCAAAATTGTATAGTTTTTGAGACTGTTTTCTCTTCATTGTGACCATCTGACTTTATCTGGCACATTCATCATATATTGTGAAATGTTGCATCGTGTTTAAATACTGAAACTGCCTAAATGTCTTGAATGTCTTGGGCCTTCTTATTTATCTGACCTGCTTTTTAATTCTGAGCCCTTGCGGGCCCTGAGGTCTTCTGGTACCAGCCTTTTAGTTAAAGTAAGAACCAAACCATACGGTGAGAGCTCTTTCCATTATTACAGCCCTTGTTTGTGGAACAGCCTCTATTTTAGTATATTTATGCCGGCATTCAGTTAAGAGACAGAGATTAGGGAAGGTGTGTGTGTGTGTGTGTGTGTAGGCATGTGTGTAGGCGTGACTGTGTGTGAAAGAGAATATAATGAGTGTGTTTTTAAATTGCTGGGTTATCTATTTTGGTGTGTGAAGGCTTGTTTTATATTAATATGCATGAATTGTTTTTATCATAAAAAAACCAAAACGTTTTGCCTTTGGCATCAAAAAAGCTTTATAAATAAAGTTTGATTTGATTTGGCAGCTATGTTGTGACTTCCCTGTGGAGGATTATAAGGATGATAGTATGGATGAGTTTTTTAGGGGATTTTTCAAGTCAACTAGTCAGGCCAATCAAAATTGATTAGCTGTGACATCATCAATAATGAATGAAACTGCGCTTTTAGCTGCATCTCAACAGAAGCTGAGTGCTGTTTTAAGGTGATTGTAAACTTATTTTTGTGTCTTTTCATTCCTGTTTGTTTCAGAAAAGCTGGAGGGAGAGAAACTGAACGTGGCTGAGGTGACCCAGTCGGAGATCGCCCAGAAACAGAAGCTGCAGACCGTTTTAGAAAGGATCAACGACTCGCTCAAACTCTCAACCAGGAATATCCGCTGGAATGTTGACTGTAAGGAAAAACCTTTTGGATAATCCACACTTTAAAAACATGTGTACTGCTTTCTGCAAAAAATAAACCCCAGTAATCTGTTCATGGGGAGCTTTCAGTTTAGGTCTTGAACTCTTGTGTTGTTCTCCAGTCTGTGTTGAGTTGATTAGCTTTGAGAAGACAATACTAATAATACAGAGGAGACTATTGTTGTATTGTATTGTTGAAGTGTGTGAAGTCCATGAAACGGGACACTGCTGCTATCTGTGTGTGCTGGAGCAATGTGATGAAACTGGAATATAGAGGTGAACCATCTGGCCCCAGTTGTGAGACTCTTCTGAGGTTTGTAGCGATAAAATGAGAATCTAATCTAGCCCTTTTGGGTAAATATGTTGCTACAGCAACACCAATTAAACAACACAGGGAGGAAAACCATACAGACTTAGACTTGAATGGATACCAAAAAACAGATGCGCCGTATTTTTCATGCAGACGTTTTCCACTGCCTGGGTTCTCCCTGTGAGATCTAAAGCATTTGAACAGAAAACAGGAGAACAGCAGCAGCGTCAGCGGCTCCCAGAGACAGCCATCCTTAAAGCTTTTTGTCATTGTTCTGCAGCATGATTACAAAAACATGATAGAGATCTCCCACCCTAGACATCACCCAGCTGCCGCCAGAGCTCTGTTTACATGAAATATACTAAAACCAAACAGAAAAACTGTAGCTTTGTACTCTGCTCTGTGACTCCTATAGCACATAAACATCTAGTAGAAAGGCTTACTACTGTATGCAGCTTCCCTGGTAAGCCGTCAGTTCATGTGAAAAAGTGCAAATAGCAAATTGATTATTAAATCTAAAATGAGTAATTATAATAGATTAGATGTGATGAATTTCCACGGTTTCTGAAAGTACAACTTTTCACTAACTCCAATATAAAATGAGATCACCTATCAGACATTATTTCTATCTACTTTTTCAAAATTTTCTTTTAAAAACAAATTTTATTTCATAGAAAAAAAAGTCTCCATAAAAGCATGCCTCTTGAAAGGTTTGAGCAAGATCTACTCTTAATACGTGATTCTGTAATAAAAAAAAATCAAGGTCTTACCTTCATTGTTTCTTTTTAGCATGACGAATGTTCTTATTGGGGTGTACGCTTTCAGGCTGACAACAAGGTAAATGTAGTGCATCAAGAGGACTCTCCATCTCTCTTTTGATTTTATTCTTTTCTCTCACACAGTGAGTAATGTAAATTACAAGTCAAGATCCTGAAACAGTCTCACAGTTGTCATAAAGTTTGCTGTACTCAGAGCAACAGTACAGCCTTATGAAAGTAAAGATGCAAAGGGTTAACAGCTCTGGGAAAACTAAAAGAACATATAGTTTAGTTTAGGAATTGGACTGATCAAGATTAAATTGTAAAAGAATTGTGGATTTGATCATCTACATATTAAAATCTCCAGAGGAACTGAAAAATTCAGGGAGAAAACATTAAAATGATGTTAAAAGACTGATTTTCCCAGGGTATAGTGCATTAAAGATAAACACAAGTCACTTAAAACCTAAATTTACCTATTACACGTATAGTTTGGATGACTGTATTCCAATAGATCAGCTTTGCTGGTAGAGGTGTTACACTCGGATATCATCTACGTAGAACCCTGCCCTCACCCTCCGATTACAGCATTTATTAGTGCTCCTCCTACATCCTACATCCTCACAGATGCTCTAAGAAGTATATCAATGCTCTCATCTCTGAGCAAGAGATGAGAGCGTTGCATTCACTGTTTTTCACTGAATGCACCGCCAGGCTTTTTATCAGCACCCAGTTCAAAATCCAGCTTAAAGACGGCACGATAAGTGATCACATGGGAGAGGTCATTTCCACATGTTTTAGAGCATGCGCTGCCAAACACATCCTGTCCTGTGACAGGAAACCACTTTCTGCATCTAAAAAGCACAGATTTGTCCTGTCCTGATGCTGAACTAGCCTGTCTGTAGTCCAGACC
This sequence comes from Melanotaenia duboulayi, assembly GCA_026261665.1. Taxonomy (NCBI): domain Eukaryota; kingdom Metazoa; phylum Chordata; class Actinopteri; order Atheriniformes; family Melanotaeniidae; genus Melanotaenia; species Melanotaenia duboulayi. The sequence goes on along the minus strand of CM047984.1, from coordinate 5,177,534 downwards.
TTCACCTGCTTATGAGACAATAAAATCATCTGAAGGAGGTGATATGGATGGATATTATACAGTATCAAGATCAATAAATTTGATATAGTTTAGAAATGAAATAGACATAGGTATATAAAAATGTAAAACAACAAACTGTGACAGCATGGACAAAGCTTGTGTATCGTTATGCATTGACGTGACAAGCACATGCACGATTGATTTAATAATTTTAACGTTATTAAGCTTTGCAGTTTGCAGCTGTGAAGAAAAATGCAGCCATTTGAGTGAGAGATAATAATGACAAATCTTTAAGTTACACATAAAAATACGCTTGTAAACCTTGATTGGGGCATTCCCATAGCCAATATTAGAAAGAAGATAAATAATTGTAATTATTTTAGGCATCTTTTGGCTTTAAAAGCTGCACAAGCTCCCTATGTCCAGTTTTCCAGATTGCCTTGCCAGTGACCTCTTCCAACCACCTGGGTCAACACGCTTCAATTCTCCTTGGGATTTCATCAGGTTGTCCCAGATTGACTTAATTGTATTGTAGAAGCCATCTGTCACATGACTTTTTCTCTTTATAGTCTCTAAAGATTGCTCTGTTGACACCTGACTTTATATTTGGGGTTTACAAGCTTCCTGTTTGATGCAGTTGCTTGATGGATAAGAATGTTTAAAACCAATACATCTACAAACAAAAGAGAGAAAAAATAAAGAGCTGATTTACTGCTATGAGGGAGGTATAAAAAATAGATGATGCACACAGAGAAACTAAATTGATTTAGGGAGAGTAGTCCACCACAGAAAGCCCATATCAAATGAGTTTCTTTCAAACCAAATAATCTGACATTCTTAAATGTTCCTCTGATAGAAGCTGCGTCCTTGAAAAGCTATTAGAGGGAGATGTCCTAAAAATGTTAACGAGCACAGTCAATAACACAGAAGGTAATTGATTTAGCTGTCCTTTTATTGGAGGAGCTTTTTCTCTTAATCAATTCACTTTTGTTTGTCCCAACTTTCATCCCCTCATCCAGATGCTGTAGAAATCCCCTCGTTCCCGACATAACTCGTTCAGATCCTCATATGCAGTGAGGAATGAGGTTTGATGATGGCTCTTAGCCGTCTCTCTCTGTGATGCTCATTTGCTGGAGGCTGCAATCAAAGGCATTAGACTTTTAATTGATCCAGCTAGTTTGGTAAATCCTGTTTGTTTGCCTGACTGAAAACATTCAGTACAGCTCACCAAACCGGCTGTTGATGTCTCAACACATCGTGCAGGCTGTCGCCATCATTCAGTCTATTTTTTTTTTTTAATTTTATTTTATTTTTTACTTACTGTGTGAAGCTCAGATTTTCTTTCTTTCTTTTTTTTTTAGAAAGTATAATTTCAAGGCAACTTTTGGCATATTGTTTGTATTTACCATTGAAGGGAGGTGTCCTTGTAAAACTTTTAATTGTAAATTCCTTAAAATATTAGAAAATATCAGAAATATTTTGCTTTTTTACTTTTGTATTTCAATGTCATATTATTATTATTAGATTTTTAAAAACGGAAAAAAAGATTGACTTGCTGGTTGCAGATAGTAACATTCATTTCTTTTTTTATTTTTTTTTATTTGACATCATAAATAATAAATATTGAATGCAGTGCTAGCGCATTAGAGACTTTTGCAGAACTTTTACTAATTCAGATAATTTTCCTCCGCTGTCATACATTCATATGTATTCCTGCTGCACATGAATTGCCATTTTGGGACAAAGAATAAACTGAAATCAAACGTGTTCAGCATGTTTGCGTTAGTGAAAATTGTCCAGCTGACAATAGCCTAGATTTTCTTGAAACTCTGCTTTACTCCATTTTTGTGAAGGCTGCTGATCAGGAGCCTCATTTATCAAGCTGTGTTAGCAAAGCAAACTACAAGTGGCGTCTATGGCGCAGAAAGGAAATGCGGCACACAAAAACTTTCAGATTTATCAAAGCGCGCACACGCACATCCCACGCCTGTTTCTGTTCATAAATCAGAATCAACTCTAAAGTTGGTGCACATGAGGGAGCGCCTTGCCACGCCCTTGTGGTGGCCATAAAAGGTCAGGTGAACACCTATAATAAATATTCATCATATCATTTTCATGATGGCTCAGGAGGGGAGAAGAACAAAAAAGTGTAATTTGTTTATATGATCCTGATGGACCATGTTGACCATCGTAAAAAAGGTTTTATTTGGAGGGCATTTGTGGGCATTACCTCTGTCAGAAAGTCAGAGGAGGCCAGAAGACGGCTGATGCTGTCAACGCTGTCAGAAGCAAGACACGCCAGAGGCGTTGGACGGTCCGGCTGGATATCTCAGTCGGTAGGACATCCGTCTCACATGCAGGAGATTGAAGTTTGAATCCTACAGTGGTGAATCACTTTAGAGAAAAGCGTCTACTAAACCACAGTACTGATGCCGGTAATTTAGAAATTTGTTTTAATTTATAAAATAAATATGTACAGACACATTTGAGATTGGTAGCAGTTTATTTAGTGTTAAATAATATTCTTCCTAGTTGCTAAGTGCTCCAGCTGGGTGGGCGGTGCAGAGGGACACAAACACCGCTATTAACCAGGTGGAGTTGTGGGAAATAAAGACTGTTTTGACAGAAATTGGGACAACAATAAAAAAGCATTGTGTAAGAATAAATAAATAAAAGGAAATCCACCTCTTCTAGACCTCCAACCTCCAGTCTGCGTCCCGCTTTGCTGGAGTGAAGGACCAAAGCTGCTTTTCACTCTGACTGCTACATGCTGGCAGCAGACTGTCACCTTATTTAGCTGGATGGGTTTTATAACATGTATGTTTTATAACATCTCCCTTTTTCTTCAAAAAATCCTGTTTTTTATTGCTTCTTTATTCATTTCTACAAACAGCCTCATGTGGTGTTAAAGCTAATAGTGGATTGTTCACAAATGTCTAACATATACATATACACACACACACATATATGTGTATATATATATATATATATATAGCCGAAATGTATTTATTTAGCTAGTAATGGACAAACGCACCATAAGATAACGGTAACTGCGTTATTTTATTTAAAGAGGAATGCATTAGTATTAGTTACTGACAAAAGTAACTGCGTTTCTACCCAAGACTGTCAGCATGTTGATTTCTATATTTTTTTTGTTTGTTTTCACATTAGCGGTTCATGCTAAGAGCATCGTCGCCATCCTCCACCTGCTGGTCGCGCTGTCGCAACACTTCAGAGCACCAATCAGATTGCCTGACCATGTTTCCATTCAAGTGGTGGTCGTCCAGGTGGGTGCAACTTTTCTAGCTGCTCAAAGTGCAGCTGATAGTGGATAATAGGTGGCATCAAGTATTACCTTCTTTTTTAAAGACTTTATATAACAATTCACCAGTGATTTACACCCTTGAGTATTCATCTTTTCATCAGTCACATTTTACTTTGCTCTATTTTTCCTCCTCAGTCATATTCAGCTACACAACATGAATTTCATGTACCGTGTCATTCCTTTATGTCTTTCAGAAAAGAGAGGGCATCCTTCAGTCCAGGCAAATTCAAGAGGAGATTACCGGCAACACAGAGTGAGTACACTTCACCGTGGCTCATTCTTAGTCCTAACAACACGTACTGCTTTTAGATGCACGCCTTACAAGTGTTGGTGTCAAGGCTACAAAGAAACCTGCTTTTAATGACTTTCCAAAAGCAGATTAGACTGGCCAGTTTGGTTTTCACAGATATGCATTTATTAATCTTAGTTAGAGGATTCAGATCTGTGATAGTTTGTTGAATTTCTAATGAAGTGCATCAGCTAAGACTCCCAGCAGAAAACCAATAGCCAGATGGCAGATCAGAGTAAAGCTTTGCTTTTGGAAATGATGTGATTATAAATGGTTTTTGTTTTTGTTTTTGGTTCTTTTTAGTCGTAAAGCACATTTTAAGAAGAATGCAATGAACACTTCAAACAGAGTGGATTTTGTACCAGTTTTATCCTACAGACTCTTTAGTATTAAGTCATTATATTTGACTTCATGCCCGGAGCAACCAGCCTTGCTGCACTCACTTCTTCCTCAGGTTTCTGGTTTTCTTTCAATAGAGAATTGAATCTGAAGTGATCTTTAAAATAAATAAATGAGACTCAGATATATTTCCATTTACTGTGGAAATGTTGTCATGACTGTGTAATGTTGTCAGATGATGGATGTTGGGGCTGCCTAGTTTGCTGCTGTAATTCAGTAGAAGTAGTAGTTGTTCTAAACAGAAACAAACCTTTAGGAGACTAATTTAAAAGCCGCCGTGGACAGCAGTATGTCTGTAACAACATATCTGTGAGGATACCAGTCAGTCACATGATTTAATTTTTAAATAAAGTCATTTTGTTGTTTATAATTAAAAGAAAAAGAAAAAAAAACTAATGTTAAAAGCAGTTTAATAGACAAACCATGGCTGCATTGTAAGGAGAGCCCGAGCACTCACCTTTCTTTCCTCACCGCAGAACGGCTGCTTCCTGACAACGGCTGTGAGATGTGCATGTTCACTTATTTTTTCAGTCATTTGCTATCAACTAGGAACAGCAGAAATAAAAAAAAAAAGTTGAATTGTTTACATGTAGAAACTTATGAATTATAACTACACTGTTTTAGAAAGGCTTCATGGTGCATTCAAGTTCACCTTGTAACATGAAAATTATTAAATTTAGTTGCATTAATAATGAGTTTTTAACAATAAAATAAGATAAAAGTTTACAACCAATAACAACAAAAACAAACAAAAACAATTCCCAGACATTTCCTTTAAATCATTATAGTCTAAAAAAGGAGTAGGCAGAACCTTTCAAGGCATACCCTCTTTTACCTTTTTTCTTTTTTTATGTTGTAATATATTGAGAATGTGATCATGAAATGAAATTAAATGAAAAAATATGTGCCTTGTAGTTATAATAATGATATATAATAAATAAGAATAAATACAATAATATCTCCCTTACTCATTCAGAAATAATTCATAGAAATAGCCTTTAAATAAGACGTAGTTTATTAATAATAAAATAAACTTGTTTTTTGTTACCACACATAGTGAAGTACTCAGAAAAGATTTCTAAAGCATGGTAAATATTTATTTAAAACACCTTGTGTATTATTCTGCCTTTTCTTTTCTGAAAATACCAAGCTGTCATTTCTTTGTCCACGTCACCTTGCCATACTTTTTCTCTTAAATACCCTTTTAAACTGATCCGGATATTCTCTTTTTACTCTGGAGCCCATTTTTTTCCAGTAGAAAGTGGTCTTGGGCCAATTCCAATAGAAAACTGTATTGTTTTAATTGATCTCACATTTGGTTAAATTTGTATTCAATAATTAGACCAAATTCACCTGCAGTTTAGCAGTTAAATATGACATGATAAAAAAAATATGAAATGTGACATGATGCCATGACCATTTTTGTCTTCATATTCTTTTGTTTTACTTCTTCATAATGCCCGCTATGGGCTAGCAGCTAGCTGAGTCTTCTTCTGCTTATTTGACTTATTTGACTGACACATTACCGCCACCAAGTGGTGGGAAGTTGCGCTGCAACTGAGCTTCTCATAGATTACAGTAATATCTCTTGTGTCCTCATTTGAGAAGTCACGTAGTCCCGCAACCTTCACGGCCCACAGGTGCAAAACTGAAATCTTTTTGCGGCCCTTTGCGTGGTGCTCAAAGCCCACGTTTAAATTAGTATAATCATTTCTTTAAATAGAATACTACAAATCTTCACATTTTTGTATAAAAATGGCCCGAACTGATTTTGACACAAGGCAAGCATCATCTTAACGGCAGCTTTTACAGAGAGGTTACCTCAGCATCAAGTTTCCACACCCAACACGAGAGAGATGAAAGAGCATCGACTGAAAATATTTCAGTTCCAGCAACACAATATATGTCCCAGTTTTTTGCACGAAAGATGTTTCCCAGCTGCTCGGATTTGGATGAACATCATGAGCTACCACTGTGTGCCAACACTCATTTACCTATTATGAGCAGTGTCAAGCATCTTTTTTCTTCTTTTACTCTTTTTATTCAACATTGATTACATGATTTCTGGTTGAATTTTATGAGATGCAATCTCAGATCAGGACTTCATCTAACTGGGCACCCACCATTATATTTTACAGATTTAATATTTTTGCTAAGGTTTAAAGAAATCCTGTTTCTCTAAATTAGTTGCTAAGATTTAAAAGTTGTTTTAAGCCTGTATTAATCAAGATGGCACAATAAAAAGTAGCACCTTTAAAAAATTCATTGTTTGAACCATAAATCCAGCTGAACAGGATTAAAGTCTCGTCACGTTGAGCATTTCTCTCGATTTTTAAAGACGAAGGAACCAGATGTGCAAGTGGACCAGTGATGCCACCCTTTGCTAAAGAATTAGACTATTTAAATCACACACACAGTCTCTCACACACTGCTTTTGTCTCCCTGTGAGGCTTGTCCTGCAGCCTGACAGCAGCAACGAGGGAGATAACAGCAGGCCAACACACACAAGCTCACACATTTTGTCATGGTAGATGGATAAACTGCTAATAACACACACACTGAGGCTTACACACACTCACACGGTCACAGTGGAAATACAGTTATTACCACACCACCAGGACCGTTGCCCAGACCTGCCTGCATTTGCCATCAGAGATTACACCGTGAAAGTGTGTGACGGTGCTTTTGTGTGTGTATGTGTATGTGTGCTCACACAATTTCTCGTTGGCCTGCCTGCTGCGATATCTCTCCTTCTCGGACACTCATGCTGCAGCGATCCTACCCTCCAGAACCACCTGACCCTTTCGAACAGCAACATCCTCCAAAGTGCTAACATTGCAATAACAGACAAGAGGCCCTCCATTCCCATAGAAAACCTGCATGTACACAGAGGCACGTCTTCATTCATTGTATTAATACCCTGCAGCCTCTTTGTCCTGTTGAGATTATTGCATTGTGCTGCAGTATGTAGTCCCCAAGACCATTCCACTGATGATACTCATGTTATTTAAATACTCAAGGTGCCCATGTGTCTATTGTTAATCAATTTATGCGACCCAGCTACATTATTGTCATGTGTTTGACTAAATCCCTTCATTCTCTGCATTCCTCTGTGATTACATTTTGAAATGTGTCTTTTATATTCTCTTGTTTAATATATGAAATTGTCAAGCTGCCTCTGACACATCCCCCCCCCTCTTTTCTCATTTTTTCCCAGGGCTTTCTCTGGCAGACATGGTATGTTTTCTTCATTAAGAAAAGGAATTATTTGACAGTAGATTTTAAAGTGCATATGTCCTTGATTAGTCATTTCTTTGTTTGCTCTCCACAGAACGTGATGCTTTTGACACCCTGTTTGACCACGCTCCAGATAAGTTAAATGTTGTCAAAAAGGTATTGAGGCTTCATTGTGGTGTTGCAGACACAATAATTTTTTATACTAATCCATGAAATCATTTTACTCCAAACACTAATGAATAATGTTGTTGATCGTAATGATTTACACAGAAAATTTGATTTAAGAAAACAAGCAGATAAAACGGTTGTGTTTTGGGTTTAAATCAGATTTTTCTTTTTTTGGTTTAAATGCACATAATGTAATAATTTTATAAATCTTTAAGAATCTGCTTGTGGGATTTAATGTAATTTGTTTGACAACCTGAATGCCGACATACTGAGTGATTTTACTCACAGGTGCATGGATGTGACAGCTTTCACTGTTTACGTGCAACATAAAAATTTGATCACTACTTTATTTCTGAAGTTATATATAGCATAATCTGATATTTTTTATTTGATAACTGTTATCTGATTATGAGAAATTGGATTAGTACACCTAGATTTCTCCCCAATACTCCTACATCTTTATGCTGTAGACCCATATATCTGATTTAGCTTGTTTACATCTGCACATGTGCAAAAGATTTTTAACTTCTTACATTAAAAAGTCAGAAGCAGCAATCAAAATGCAAGCAGAATACAAAAAAATAGCCTTTCATCCAGCAGCAGGAAGTTGGAGTATAAACAAAACTAAACATACATGTGCAGCCAATTTTGCAGCTTATTAGCCGCCACATTAGCAGCTAATGCTAAGACTGTGGGCGCCGCCATGTTTGACAAAGACCAGATGTTTTGAAAATAACAGAAAGTTAAGTCACTACACATGTACGTACTTCAGAAGAAATCAGGTAATGAACTGGAAATGTAAACGAGAATTTTTTTAATATTGCATTTCAGACGTCAGATCCCATTTTTACAATTATCCGATTCTTCCAATTATCAGATTTTAATGGTCATCTAAATGTGATCATTGTCACAAATAAATTAGTTTAGTTGCAAAACTCAAATCTTTCGGGGGTCACTTTTGCAAAGCAGTTAAATAAATTAAATGAAACTAAATAAATTAAAAATACTTAATAAATCCCAGAGAGAAATTGATCTGTTGTGATTGTTTTTCTTATACATGCTGTAAAACTAATTGCTCCCAGGGGGATAACAAAGGTTCTTGAATCTTAAATCTTGAATTGTGGTGTTGTAGAAAGTTTGTTTGGTTTTGTTTTTTTGTTTTCTTTTATTTATTTGGTTGTTTTTATGATAAGGCTTTGTTCTGAAGGGTAATGGCTGCTGGCAGGAATGATCTCCTGTATCTTTCTGTTTTGTGTTGGACTTGATGAGGCCTCTCACTGCCTGTTGCCATGGAAACTCCTAACAAAGGCTTGAAAGAGTCCAAAGTACACAGCAAAAATACTTGAGGAGCACAGCTCCGAATCAGTGTGAAAAAATCTTCTTGAAAATTGACTTTACAGTGGTTGTCTTGAAAAAAGTCAACTGCATTTTAAAAATGAAGATAGCATAGTCAGACCTAACGCAGTTTTGCTGCCACCTCGCGGCGCATTCTAGCGTGGAAATATAAAGATTATATCTTTATCCTTGTTTTCCACTTAATCTTTGTTTGAAATCTACAATGTTTGCAAATAAACTGAATCCAGTTTTGTTGTAGTTTAACATCTTTGGGGAAGGCACAAAGACTTAAAGAATCTAATTTTGTGCTGTTACAGAACATGTCAAATCTGCTATTTTCCCAAAAAGAGGATATTTATATGTTTATTTTTTAATATTGAACTTGGGCGGTGTGGTGGTTTTTAGCACTTAAACAAGACAGCAAGAAGGATCCTGGTCCGAACCTCAGCTGGGGTCTTTTTGTGTGGAGTTTGCATGTCCTACCTGTACATGTGTGGGTTCTCTCTGGGTACTTCAGCTTCCTCCCACAGTACAAATAAATGTTTGTTAGACCAATGGGTGAATCTATGTTTGAGTGGTTGTTTGTCGCTGTGTGTGCTGGCCCAGCGGCGGACTGGCGACCTAGCCAGGTTGTACCCTGCCTCTCATCTAATATTCGCTGATTGATGGAAATATTGAACTTTTCAAGCATTTTATTACCCTGTTGTGAATTGGTTTGAAAATGATGCAAATCATTGTTTTTATTCACAGCACNTGAACTTTTCAAGCATTTTATTACCCTGTCATGAATTGGTTTGAAAATGATGCAAATCTTTGCATTGTTTTTATTCACAGCTTATTTGTGCACAATATCCATCTAAGACATGCCTTTTCATTTGTAGATGTACTTTATGTCCATTACCCACCCTGTTTGAGACATTTTGCTGTTGTTTTTTTGTTTTTTTTTCCGTTTCCAGACCTTGATCACATTTGTGAACAAACATTTGAACAAACTCAACTTGGAGGTGTCTGAATTGGACACACAGGTAGGTCTTAAGCACACACGCACCTGAAGTGTGATCCAGCACATCACTGCTAATGAAAATGCTACCTTACCTTGATGTAGTCTGCATTAAATTCTAATTCAAACTACGGAAAAAAGAAACTATATATTTTTTTAGTTGGAAAACGCAACGTTTGCAGGCAGCTACTCTTCAACTGCTGAGCACTCGCCCCACACTGCCTCTTTTAAGTCCATCAGTGTGTGAATGTATGACAGAGAAAAGGCACTGTGTAGCCTGTAACGACACACAGACGAACAAATGCTGTATAAGTTTGTGTGTGTATGTGTGAATAGGTGAATGTGGATTTTAGTGTAAAAGCACTTTGAGAGGTCTAGAATAAAATAGCAGCAGAAAAGTGCCATACAGTCCATTTACTTTACAATTTGCCGCTGTTTCAGTTTGCAGATGGAGTTTATTTGGTGTTGCTGATGGGGCTGTTGGAAGGGTACTTTGTGCCACTCTACAACTTCTTTCTCACACCAGAGAATTTTGACCAAAAGGTAAGTTAATTTTTTTTCTACTAACTAACTAAATAAATAAAAGAATACCTCTAAAAATTTGTCTTGTCAAACTGTTGCTGTTACCTTCTGGGAGAAAAAAAAACCTATCCTCGAATTTGCTTCATGAAAGACTGAAGTTGTTTTTCCGATAATATATGACAACCTTCAATTGGTTTCAGGTCCGGTTCAGGTTTGTTTCCCTTGTTTGATCAATTCAAATCAAACACTGATGGTATAACATTAATCTGGCTTAAAGGTACAGTGGGTAAAAATGACTGACATGTAGTGGTAAAGGTGGGCNAAATGACTGACATCTAGTGGTAAAGGTGGGGATAGCAACGATTTCACATTTGTTCTGATTGGACAGTGGCCAAAATTCTTCCAGTTACAATGACTGCACCACAGGTAACTCCTTCAATATTGTGTATGGGCCATTTAAGATGTTACTTATCCCAAACAGTGCTGTAGTACCTATGAAACAAAGCCGCAGTTTTAAAGTTTAGAGGGATGTAATGTCACGCACAGATAGGGCTTTTACACAGATGAAGTTCTGGTTCTGGCGCCGGCTCCAGTTCTTACTGGAAAACTGGCCTGTCCTCACACCAGTTTAACCAGAACCAATATGGGCAACCTTCACAGAAGTAAGACATGAACATCTTGGAAACTAGATTCTGGAAGTTAATGGTGAAGTCACCAGGCTCCATTATAACCTATGGTTTCCCAAAAATATACAATAGGCTATTTTCAAATGACTGAGTGAATTTTGTAAGATAATATGGTGTCAACACAAGTTTACATAAAACACGTAACGAAATTTAAGTGGGTTGCCAGGCAACATAACACAGTAGCATACAGGTTTATTCTCAGTTAATGAGTCCAGGGTTTGATTGACCTCAGTGAGCCTTTCTGAGCTTTATTTGTAACACATGGTCTGTAGTCAACCTACCGTCTTCATCTGTGGAAGACCCAGGCAGGGGAGGCGGTACTTGGTTGGCTTCTTTGGTTGTATCTTAAGCATTTTTTAAACAGATTAAAATCCCACTGAGATCAAGATCTGTTACAAGGGTGACCTGGCCAAGTGGGCAGCAGCACACGTTACAACTGCAAAGTACATTATTAAAATAAATTAAATTAAAACAACCAATAATTTAGCAGTTTCATACAGATCAACCGGTTAGTGCAATAGTTAAAGTAGTCTGATAGCTTGATAAGGTACAAGCGGTTCAGCAACCATTCAAAACACAAGCACAATTTAAAAGATTCTCACTGTCTGGAAAACAAAACCCTATCCCTGGAATGAAATGAGCTCTGAAGTCCCAACCTCAGTTTGTAAGGGTGATCCGAGCAGCAAGGGCAACAAAACTAAAAGCTTGTTTTCCCGGTTCAGTCCGGACTCTGGAAACATTTAAATGATAAATATCGCAAACACGTTAGGCACCAGGTTTATTGGTCCTTTAAAGATGACTAGATGGATTTGTTCAGCAAGTTGCTGGTTTGAGCCCCAGGTGGGAGGAGGTTCAAACAGCGTGCAAAGTTNCAGGTGGGAGGAGGTTCAAACAGCGTGCAGAGTTTGCATGTTGTGCCCGTCTGTGTATGGTACTCCATCTTCCTCCCACCGTCTAAAGACATGCATGTAAGGTTAATTGGTCACTCTAAATTCTCTATAGGAGTGAGTGGTTATGTGTCTCTGTGTTGGCCCTGCAGTGGACCAGCGACCTGTCCAGCGAGTAGATGCCTCTCTTCTGCTAATTGCTGGCATAGACTCCAGCTTCCCTGCGACTCTGAATTGGAATAAGTGGAATAGAAATTGAATACGTGAACCAGTGTGTATATCTACGGAAACACAAAGGGGTCACTTTGCTTTGGCATACAACTCACAGTGGTGAGACAGACGACTACAAGCAGTGATAAAATCTACAGCGCTTTGATAAAATTGTGTTTAAAGATTGCAGACATTTGCTTGTGGCATTCATGTACGTGCATATTGTAGCAGCTGTGGTGGCGGTCCAGCAGCTGGAAAGATGGACATGTAACACCATGTCCAAATCCACTTCTGACCAAGTCTTTTTTTCCCTCTTGACTTTCTGAAGCTTAATTATTTTTTTTAACGTTATTGAAACATGATACACTCAAGTGAATCACCGTCAGCTTTTTTATTCTGTTCTCTTCTTTTTTCTTTCTCTGTTGAGACATAAGTAATACAGCAGCCTGGTGTTTAGGTGAATTTAGCCAATATAGTTGTTTGTCCATTCAGAGACATGTAGTAAAAATGATGGCACAAATATGGCAGCTGCCGTTTATGTGGACCCACAGCAAATAGTTATAAATGGTTCATTCTATGAGAATAAAAACATAACATTTATTTTAGTAAAGTTATTAACTAGCAATAGAAACTGTTTTTAATGATATATAGAATTTTTCTGTCGTCGACCTTTGATTTTGTTACACACTGCACCTTTAAACTGTATTGGGAAAGCTTGTAAATTACAGCCTGTCAAACTATTGTTCCTATGTATTGCAGGGTTATTAAAAAAAGGCTTGGAGCATTTCCTCTCACCCAGCCGGCTCTACAAAGCAGTCATAAAAATATTTATTTTCCTCTATTGTTACAAGGGTGCTGAAGGCATTCTTCAGCAGGTGTAGTGTTGAATGGGAAAATAACTCTTTAAATTGCATGTTTGGTTACTCTGTGTGCTGAAGCATATCCTTTTTTGCTTTTGCTTCCATTCTCCAGGACGTGTTTCTCTCATTGACATTGAACCAGCTTAAAGTTCTTTACAAGTGAGACGTCCATCAACCATGATTCTTTGATACTCATGTGTCACCACCTGAAAAATCCCAGAACCACAATAAAATGTCCTGTAAATTGGTGCATAGATGCATAACCAACTTGTTAGCACAACAAAAGCATCGTTCTAGTACATGTTTGATTCAGGACCCTCCACCCAAATGCCATAAAATGGATACGTTTATCCAGGCAGTAACCAATAAATTTGTGTGAATAACATCAGTGTTTTAAGCATTTCATTCTGTCACAGACTTAAAAAAATCTAGGAAATGTGACATATTGAACAGGTAGAAATCTATGACAACCTGAGTGGAGTGTTGCAGATCTGCTGTGAGTTTGGGTTATTTAAGAGGACGATTCTAGTGGCTGATTCATCTGTGTGGGCAGGCTGACTGGGATCCTGATGACGCACATATACGTCTTTCTTTTCCCTTCAACTACCCTTTGTTCAGTTGCACTAAAGCTTTCCATGCACATGTTGGTAGCCTGCAGTATATTGTAGAGGTGTGGGTTAGATTATAATGCATTTCCTCCTCAAAACAATTTTATTTTAGCTTCTTAATCTGACAACTGAGGCTGTCCTGAAAAAAATGTTTGTATGTTGACTGTTGTTGAGGCTAAGAAGTGTTGAACTTCTGCATGCATATTTTTTCACAAAAGGACAACAACAACAAAAAAAAGAAACAGACATACCTAAATTAGCAGAAAAATGGCTTTAAGTTTTAAGAGTTAACCTAGCTTTGGTAAATTATAGTTTATATGTCTGATGCTGATGTAGCTATGAGCTCCCCTACATTGTTCAACCCCTTTTTTTTTCTTTTTTATCCTGAGATCCATAAAAAAACATGGCTGTGGCTCATCTTTGGTGCTGACCCACAGTTTAAGGAACACTCCTGAATCAATACTCCATTTCTGAGGAGTCTTGTGCACTCGGAGCCCAGACTGTCTTCTCAATAGCTTGATAAATGTCGTCCGTTTTCCCCGGAGCCCTTTCAGCACAGAGCCGTCTCTCCTCTTGGTTGGCCTCTGTAGTACTATGGTATTCTGAACAGGCAATCTGCGGAGACACCACAGTAGCCTTTTGTTTGGGTTTTGGCCAGCGGCCCCTGCCAAGCTGCGAGGCAAAATGGGCATTAGTGCTACAATGTACACAACTGCTCGCACACACATGCACGCACACACTCCTGGCCAAGAAGAACAGGCACCAGCCCCACAGCATCTGTAATCTCCTATTGCACAGGGAAACACTGGAGTGGCTTAGGGGCTCAGCTCTTTTACTCTGCGTATTTGTGTGTAAATGTGTATGTGTTCAAGGGCCTAGAGGCCTATCAACGATACACCAGGGGTGGGCTGTGAAAAGTAGCACAAGACATCTAAAAAGCACTTCTGCTTCTGCTCAGTGGATCTCTTCTTCAGGCTCTTCCTCTCCTTTTTATATTAGATGGGCTAAGGTCACACTTTTCACACAATAAGCCCTTGTTGGGCAAAGCTTTTAGTACTTCTCAGCAGGGCGAGCGCACACACACACACACACAATGAGCAGAGAATAGAAAACATCTTTCAACTATTCAGTCTCTTCTCTCTGATTGGTTTTCCTCCTTGCTTACAGTTTTTTTTTTTCTCAGAAGTCCGATTACCTCAGAAATTGTTTGTGGTCTCCTAAACAAAGATGCATCTCTGATTTGCAATTCTGCTGCACCTGATGAACAAAGTCACCTTTTAAAAAGTCCACCTGAAGAAAAACAGCATCTCTTCATTCTGGATTCATTCATCTCACTCGTAACTTTGTGTGCTGGAGAAGCAAACACCATTTATAAAGCACGTGTCATCTAATAATTTGACAATAATATATATATAATTTTATTTGACTTCTCGATTTAGTCACATTGTGCACGTTACTCATTTACTTAATGACATGAATAATATGGCTTTCGATGTCAGCATCACTTTCTTTGCGTTGAGGGATTTATTTATTTTTTTGTGGGTGATGCTGGTGACATGGTGTCCGTTGATAAATGAGGGTGTAGAGTGTTTGTGCAGCTGCTGAAGGCTCACGGTCTTACAGAGCAGAGCTGTGCTGTGTTTGCCAACGCATGAAGCCATGGTTGCTCGAATGAATCCACCTGGAGTGTATGTTCTCTTATCAGCTAAAGGCCGTGTGTGGAGTTGTGTGATTTGTATGTGTGCCTTTATGTGTATATATGTAACAGCCTCATTTTGCTGTCTGCAGGTTCACAATGTGTCGTTCTCCTTTGAGCTGATGCAGGACGGAGGTCTGGAGCGGCCAAAGCCTCGGCCAGAGGGTATGATACCTATTTAACACGTTTAAATCTTTGGCGCTTTGAAAAGAAATGCTGCCAATTTAGTTTGTGTTTAAGCATGTAAAGCTGCGCAAGCCTTAGTTTTAATGTTATAAACAAGTCACACTACTTATCTATTTAAATGGTTTAGGTTAACCAAATCATTCCATGTATACATGAACACAACTTTTCCTCTTTTTTGTTAAAAGAAAACAACAACAAGAATAACAAACTCTTACCAAAGAAAATGCTAAACTCACCCAGAGTAGCACTAGTTCCTCAGTGGCAGCTAATTAACTACACAGTGGTACGTACATCGCCTGTCCATTAAACAAAAAGTCACCATCTGGATTTAACTAAGCACATAGGTAAGAGCCAGCCATTGCATGATTACTGCATGAATTATGTTTCAGCTGCAACATCATCAAGAACTAATAATCAATAATGCAAGAACGGCCCAGCACATTATTAAGAACGGGAAGGCTAGTGGGGAACCATCGTCTTCCAGGAAGAAATGTGGTCGGAAAAAATTCCTGAASCATGATGATCACTTAAACATTTGGTGAAATCAGATCGTGGAACACCAGTAGAACTCGGGGCCATGCGTAATATTGAAAGGAAGAACATTTCCACATGAGCAACGGAAAGGAACTCAAGGGATTGGGACTGAACTGCTGTGAAGCTAATTTGGAAAAAAGTTTTCAATTCGTTAGTGAACATAAAGACTGGACTCTGGAGCAATGCAGGAACATCATGCGGTCTGATGAGTTCAGATTTACCCTGTTCCAGCATGATGCGTGCATCACTGTAAAAAGAGAGGGATGAAGTGATGCTCCCATCATGCCTAGTGCCTACTGAACAAGCCTGTGGGGGCAGTGTATAGTCGGTTGTCTACCTGAACATACTGCATGAGCAGGTTATTTAGTATATATTATGGTACGGCCACATACTAAGATGATAATGACCAGATTCATCGGGCTCAGATTGTGAAAGAGCGGTTCAGCCGTGAACTCTACAGTGATTTTAGACGCCTCTCTTTTTCAGTATAGTTTGAGGATTACTGTACATTTATGAAGTCTGTTGGTCTCACCTGCCCTGTTTTCATTCCCAGGGAGGTAGCTTACCAAGTCAATGTAAAATATTTTATTTGCTGTTCTTGATCTAATGAAAGAGTATTAGTAGATCTGATTCGTTCCCAGATTAAAACATTTTTTTAAACCTTTGTCTTCAAACAAGGTGACGGTGTTTGTTGTTTTGCTCCAGAGAACCACATAAATCCTCTCAAACATGGGAAAGGTGTTTTTATTTCTCCCCAACATGTCCCCTTTAACAAAGGTTAAGATCTCTGGTTTAAAGAAAAACCTTACATCCCAATAATGTCTAAAGTAATTCCAAATATCTAATAAGATTTACTGATTTTACACACTAAAGGTTAAAAGTATGGATTCATGTATTTGAAATATTTAAAGATAAAACTGCAAGGCAGTAATATAAACATCTAACTTCAGGTGTTTGTCTACATTCACAGTTGTTTTAACTAATTATAATATTTCTTTTAAAGCAACAATGTAGAAGCCGCCTCGGTCATGTATTATGACCCGTTAGAAGTGTGTTGTGGCGTATTTCTCTGCAGAAACACTACCGTCTGCTTGTATGTTCATTACTTCTTATTCTTTTGCTTTGCACATCAGGATTATTAAAAACACCAAACAGGATTGTATTCATCTACAATATGCATACATTCAGGGACTTGAACATAAAATCTAATCATGCCAAATGTTCCTGTGGAAGAGCTGTGGATTCACTTATTTCTGCTTTACAACTCCTCTTGTTCTACCAGTCGTAAAACAGTTAGTTAAAAACATAAAATAATAATAATTCTTTGGGATCACCTGCTGAACACAGAATACCTGAGCAGAAGTTGCCATGTTTACTTTCTTCAGACAGACTTGAGGGACGCATGGAAGAATGAAGACTGGGTACATATTTGATAACTAGGACTTAAGACATTTTTGTAAATCAAATACCTTTAGACTTGATGGCCTTCTTTCACCAGACAATTTTCACAAAGTTGTTAAAGCTCCAATTTAACAACTTAAAAAATGAAAGACCGAAGAAAAGAAATTCTTCTCAGGGTCAAACATAGCTCAGAACTGAATAAGCTACAAGTCTTTTAAAAGTCTTTCTTGTGGTGTGAGTCTAATGGATTTGATAACAGCCAAAGTTTCACTAAAGCCTCTGACGGGTATCGGCTTAGCTTTGTGTCCTAAAAGAAAAAAATTGCCTGGTGAATAAAGTGGAGGAGAGGCTGGAATGAGGCACCTACAGCATCTTGTTCACACAACCCTTTAATTCTTTGTTTTGTTCTTTCTTTAGATATTGTGAACTGTGACCTAAAATCAACACTGCGCGTCCTGTATAACCTCTTCTCCAGGTACAGAAACGTGGACTGAGCGCTACACGTAGCAAGAGGGAACAATTTATAACATGGACCATGAGCTAAAGCTTAACATTATGTATGTTTTTACCTTCTGTTTATTGTAGGAAGCTTTTATACTGAATGCATGAATCACATTTTGCTATTTTGCCACAAAAATTTGCATTTGTTGTAATTTCAGCAAAGACATTTTGCTTTTTTTTTAATCAACTTTTTATTATATTCTTACAGATAGTTCTATACTAATCTACATATTGCAGTCAGTTTGAATATTTAAAATCCCAATGGTAATTCTTTGATCTTGACCAGGAGAATTTAGATCAACACCTGTATCTTTTTATCCAGGAAGAACATTTTTAACTGTATTTATTGTAGATTTTGATAAACGTCCTTCTGTTTCATCATTTCATGAAGTGCCTTCATCTCCCATAATTTTATACTGGGTTGCATGTGCTTTCCAGTTATCTTCATATTCCAGGTGTTACACTTAAAATATTTGACCAAAGCTTTTCTGCTTTCTTGTATTTCATTTTGATAAATGTGTCATGTTTTTAAATCAGTGACTATTTTAAACATATAGAGTTCAGATTATAAGACATCTTAGATTTCCCATTTTTCTGTAGAACCAGTTAAATTAGGAAATATTAAACCTATGTAGTCTACTGTCAAATCAATATCTTTGTTTTGAGCTGCCACCACACTCCTTATAATGCATCTTTTCATGTTGTAATGCATTACCTTCAATAAATATTTCAGTCTCTGAATGCAGCTGTATTATTATTTTTTTCTCCCTCAAATGAAGTAAAGAGGAATGTTTGTCCAGCAGAACAAAAATTGGGGTCAGAATGGTTCCCATTTTGTCAGCACAGGAAGACAAGTGAACCTCCACAACAATTTTCTTTTCACTAAATTGAGATAGTCTGTTAGAAAAGCGGTGTAAAAGCTTTCTGAATTGGAGCTGACCCCAGCATACACCGAAATAGATAGGACACTTACAGAATGGATGAAAAGGTTCATTTCTCCTCACACATTCCACAATAACCTTTACAAAAGGTAGGGGGGAAATGGGTGTGTATATGCTGCATGTGTGCTGATGTATTATTGATAACACTGTGGCGTTGCAGTGTTGTCTGCTGACACACACACACACACTGTGGAGGCATTCAGATTGAAATGTTTTTGATTCCATCTTCCTTTTCAATTAATTTTGTGTCCATTGTGTATGAATGTGGTCCCTGAAATGTGAAGTGAGGAATCAGTTTAGACTGCGGCACATTTCAGACCTTTCTGGGGTTTGAATTTAATTTTGAGTTGAGTTTCTCAAAAAAAGACAAAAAAAAAAAAACGAAGGGCTGAAGTGAAGATCCAAAGCACCAGTTTTTAAAGAAGATTGGACATGGAAAGTTAAATGGCTGTAAAAGTAATTATTTCCGAAGGTTTTTAATCCAGGATTGTTTCCATAAAAATAAAACTGGATGCTGGATGATGGAAATATTTTATTTATGATAAAACAAAGCAAGCAAAGGAAGCATGTTAAATATTTCTACACCATGTACAATATTAGCCAACATTAATTTGATATTTTTAAATCTGACCTCTTTTCAATTAATTGCTTGTTAACCCAAATATCTAATCAACCAATCACACGGCAGCAACTCAGTGCATGTAGTCCTGTAGACGTGGTCAAGATAACTTGTTGAAGATCAAACTGAACATCAGAATGAGGAAGATTTATGAGGATTTATTAAGATGAGGAGATTTATGGGACTTTGAACGTGGCATGGTTGTTAGTCTGAAAGAAGAGGAGATGGCAGCAGTTGTCTGGACCAGAATGTCTTGTTGATTTCAGAGGAGAATGGACAGACTGGTTGGAGATAAAAAAAAGGCAACAGGAAGTAAAATAAGCACTGATTCCATTCAAGGTCTGCAGAACAGCATCTCTGAACACACAACACGTCCAACTTGGCCCACTTTGGGTTCCTTAGTACCACCATGGTCTGGTTTAACCAGCAGCCTACCTGAGTATTGTTGCTGACCATGTCCATCCCTTTATGACCACAGTGCAGCATCTTCTGATGGTTACTTCCAGCAGGATCATGCACCATGTCACAAAGCTCAGATCATCTCCACCTGCTTTTTTGAACATGAAAATAAGTTCACTGTACACCAGGGATCATCAGTCCTGGTCCTTGAGGGCCGGTGTCCTGCAGGTTTTAGAAAATTTCTTCTAGCTTGACATCAAACTGCACAAGTCTGAGTGAATCAGTTGTGTTGCAGCAGGGAAAACTTTTAGACCGGCAGGACACCGAGACTAAAGAGCAGTTTTACTGTAAACCATAGAATACAAACATAATAATACTAGATAATAATAAAATATTTTAACCTTAGCCTTTAATTTAACTGATGTTTGTTTTATCGAGACAACTTACATTTAAAAATGTGGACAGAATGGGTGATTAAACATGTTTCTTTTGGTTTTTTGATTGGCAATAAGTTCAAATGTGCAGAATTTTAACTGAATTTGCATGGTTTGGAAAAACATCCCAACTTTTTAGGCTTGTTTTTGTTTTTTTTTATTTCGCAACAACAACAGCAAAAACCAAACACTTGTCCACATGCCTGAAGCACAGTGTAGCTTCTGCAGCATGTAACCGGATGCGGTGGTGATTGAAGCTCTTGTGTCAGTCACGAAGATCCTGTGGGACCTGAGAGCATGTTACGATCATCTCCTCTACGCTCTGTCGTCCGGGGAACGATTCAGCTGCTCTAGTCATTACCTCTTTACATTATTATTGTATTATTGTTACACTGCAGCTCTCTCTGCAGGGGCCACATGGTTATACAGCTACATTCCTCTGACTGAAGATGCTGTGGACATGCAGAGGTGGATGAGCACTATTTCAGGGATGGTTTAAAAAATTTAACCAACAAGCGAGATGAAGAGTGAGTCTGTAGTAACCAGTTTTTTTTTAGATATTCTGCTGGTTTCAGGTTATTTTTTGCATGTACCACAGTAGAAATTTTTACTTTGTAGAATTTCTATGTTAAATTGGACTAATTTAATTTTATTTTCATTTAAGTCAGACAATGTAATAACACTCCCAGTTATGGCTGTTTTGTGGCTTCTGGTCAAGGATTTCAACCCTCCAAAGAGAGAACAAAACAACACAAGTATAATAGAGACCTTCGTGGCCCAATAGAGTCCAAGAGTTTTAATTTAATGCTTCTGATGCTCTGTTTTAACTTAAGCTAGTCGTCTTAACCATGACTACATGAATAAACAGGAACGAGTTCCAGCAGCTAAAATCTGAGAAGGATGGAAAAACGATAAGCATTAACAGCAGCTAACCTCCTACCTCTTAATACACCAGGTTGAAAAGCTTATTCCCTTCATGACAATCAATAAAGTTTCACATTATCACATCATGTGGCACAAGATACAAGGTTCTACCAAATAGCTCAATGATGTATTGACGGTAATGTTACAAACTGAGCAGGGTTGCCAAATCGATGTTTTATGTTTATATCTGGTTTTCCTTTCTTGCTCCTTCTTCAACGCTCGCGCTCAGTTCTCTGGATGAATGTCTCGGCTGCAGCTGCTTGACAGCATCATATTGTCTTTTTGAGAAGAGACAGAGGCAGGAACAGAGACATGAGGGGGAGGTATTATCAAATGAGACCCCCTCAGTACTGTAAATCCTATTATGTGTTTGTGTGTGTGTACATCCTCTCCCTGCTGTTAGTGTGAAGTACTCTCACAGAGAGAGCGCTTGGATATCGTGATAAAGGCCAGCAGATAGGAAAGCTTGATTCTGTATATGAAAAAGATTTCATACGAGCAACTAGAAGCGCTCACAGAGGGCAGACCTCCACTGAGGATCTGGACCAGCCCTAAAATCTAATCACTTGTTCTTTATTCCATTTCCTAAAAATTAAAAAAAAAATTCTAGGGCTAAATCAACTGAAAATGGGCAAGAGGCCACCAAAGGATCACTAATTACACTAATTACCCCAAATTACATCGGCTTATTTAAGGCTGCTACATTAACTTTACATTCTTTATCATCACTGTTTTCACGCTTCTTTCTGGCTGCTGAGTTGGGTCAACATCATCAGGAGTTCTCAAAAATACCACAAAATTTATTCAAGTTAGCAAAATATCATCCACTACTCACGAAAAGTTAGACGTATTCAGCTCTGTGTATGATGCACACGAACAGCTGTTTAAGTACTTGTTTAAGTCCTTACTGCACAACATGCCGGACTCTAACAGTCCACTGACATCATCAGACATCATTTTATACTGGGGTATACCCACCACTGTTAGCTTTTCTTTCAATAAAACTGTTTGAGATTAAGGAATTACCTTTACATGATTCTCTTTGAATGCTAATAATGTGATCCTTTTTACATTTTCTGTAAATTTAACCTGGAAGCTGAATTCTTTAACTTTTTGTTAGTGTGTGGTTGGAAATGTTATTTGTCAGCTTGATTGAGATGACTGTTAGCTGACTGTATTTTGTTTTTTGTTTATAAAAATATAAAGAATAAAACAGTTTAAACTGTCAGCACAGCTCCAGTCATGCATCACGCCGTAACCACACTTCTTGTTCATTTAGAAAAACTGTAGCTACATCTTGCACAACCACAGAGTGAACCTCTCTTGACAAATGAATCTTTTGATTCCTCAGTCCTGTGACTGCTATCTTTTATGTCTGCATGGTTCTCTCTGTACATGTCAAGTAAATGTCAAAAAATTCAAAAGGAGTCTGTTCTGCTGTTTAAACACACACAAAAAGAGGAGGCTTGGTGTACCTGAGACCCTGTGTTCTGTTGGTACACTCAGGCTCCCATTTCCTGTTCAGTAAACAACATTAAGGGATGGTTGGTATTATATTGTGTTTGAGTAAAAAAAAAGGAGCACACCGTGCCAGAAAACTCCCACAAAGCAGAGTCATCCAGCCCCCTTAAAGTAGCTGATCAAAGCTAAACCCGGCAGACGGAGTTAGACTGTAAATGCAGAGGTCTCACAGTACATATGATCAGTTTTTTCATAAGAAAACTAAGATGGCATCTTTATATAAAAAGCTGCTTTGTGCCATACTACTTCTCTAGTTTTGTGGTGATCAGAAGACTTTACTGGTTCCAGCTGTGCACCATCAAAGCAACACAAACCACTTTCCTGCCGNCCAGCTGTGCACCATCAAAGCAACACAAAGCACTTAGAAGTGAGTGGTTCAGCATGTTGTCCAAAGTTTTAATCTATGCAAACAAGGTAAGACATTCTCCAAAATTTTACACTTCAGAAAAATCTTTATACTCCTGTTCACATTCATATCTATACCATTAAAACACGATTCTTGTTGTTTACTACGGCCTCCTCAGTAGAAAGCTTGATTTTCATACATGATGTGCATGATGTTGGGACAGCTAAAATCAGGCCAGGGTGTCACAGGTCACCTCTGAAATCTGACTGGACACCACAGGTGTCACCTCAGGTCACCTGAGGAGGAGAAGATAATGGGTCCCCAGCGCACCGGTTTAAAGTAATTATTCATTTTTGCTATCTTCTGAGGTCATTTTTCGGAGGAAGTTTGGCGAGAAATTATGTTTTTGACCTCATTTTTCTAGATTTAAAGATGGCTGCGCCCAGTAACACCTGTAGAACATTGTTGTCTTTATTAAATTTCTTTCTGATATGTTTTGAGTGGAGTTGTATGTTATGGTGGGGTTGTTTGTAAGAGGTTGCATTAATAAATTTTACAAATGATTTGTGATTTTCTGGTTTTATACGGCATAAATGCTCACAAACTAGTTGTTGTGAAGGGGTCTCTTTTTTCCTAGTTGGTGCAGCGGGAACACCACTTGCCTGGTAATGACGTCGCCTTCTCTTAGGCGCTCAGAATTACAAGACAAGTAGAATACACCAATAGCCCCCCTGAAAAAGTCTTGCCCACGCTCTGACCACCCCATAGAAAGGTCTAGCTCTAGTACTGTTTAAATCAGGAAAAAAGCCTACTATTTTTTTTTATTTATTTTTTTTTACTACTTTATTTAAGTAACCAAACCATAAAACTTTATTTTAAGGTGGCATGTAACAAATTTTATAAGTGACTGTACAGATAATTAGGATAATGTTTTAAAATGGAAACTCATTAAAATCATGTTGTTTTAGTGGGACAATGTGAGTATACGCTTAAGGATAGTAATACGGTCCTGAAGATAGAAATCAAGGGCTGGGTACAGAAAAGACAATACAATAGTAAGTCTAAACAAACAGACCAATGATGCCAACTTCACATTCTCTTAATGAATAATAAAAATAACAGTTTGTCTAAAGTTCAGCGACCAAAGCGGATTGTCTGTGTCGATTGTTTCTTCCTTTATTACCATGGAA
This sequence comes from Melanotaenia duboulayi, assembly GCA_026261665.1. Classification (NCBI taxonomy): domain Eukaryota; kingdom Metazoa; phylum Chordata; class Actinopteri; order Atheriniformes; family Melanotaeniidae; genus Melanotaenia; species Melanotaenia duboulayi. Next base: position 5,153,316 of record CM047984.1, on the reverse strand, counting down.
CTCCATTAAAATGATTAAAGGGTTAAAATGTTTGAAACTTCAGTACTTTATATTTGAATAACAACTAATTCATTTATACAAAATATATGAAAAATATTTAAGGTCCTCATTCACATAAAAATATTTCAGTTAAAGAAACATCTTGCACAACAAAATTATAAAATTATTTATAAATTAATTTTGTCTGTTTTGGGTGAAAGTCAATGTGATACAGCTGTGATAAATATCGGCCAACGGCTGATGTCATGTTCTGATAGGCTGATCGCAGTCGATAAGCTGATTATCGGCCGGCGTGCATATATATATATATATATACATATATATATATATATATATATATGCCTGTATCAGATAGAATGTATTAAGGCTTAGTAAGAACTATAAGTAAGAAATATATTCACCAGTTTTCAATACCCACTTCAGCAGATTCAAACCTTGAGTTTCTGCTAGAGATTTGAGGTTTAATCAAAGTTAGAATATTGATTCATTTTCAGTTTGAATACCCAGAATGAGTTAGAAACCATGGTTGTCAAAGAGCAGAATAAACCCTGAGCTTGAAGGACAGCATTGGGCATATCTGATGTGCTCCTACTATGCAAACTAAGCGGAGCTTAAAGAGCAATCAGCAGGATCTGTCCCTTCGAAGGTCTTCATTATATCATTACTGTTGGCCTGATTAGGCTGATTTTCAGCTATCACTGAGGTAAAACATGTTTACACCTCAACATATCTCAGCTGATGACTCCTTTTCGGGGAAATATTTCTTCTTCTTTAATCACACTAAAAATACAGAATTGTTTTATTATGATAATATTATACCAATGATATAATCAGGAAGCAAATTGTCTCTGTTTAAATGTGCAAAGCATTGTATCTGCATCTGACTGAATCAAGATTCTTAAGTGCAGGTAGGAAGAGTAGAAAGTGCAGGGGGAAATTTCTAAACATACATCTAAACCATTACAGAAAGGATCATAGTAACGAATAATCAGACCGTTTCAGTGCTACTGACATAACACACTTGAAAGGCAATAAATTAAAAAGCAAAGATAAACTGAATTTCTCTGAGCTATTCATGGAATTATTTTGCTGTCTGAAGGAACACAGAGTCCAGCAGCATATGAGGCCTCGTCCGCTGGATGTTTTGACCCTGGTTTTTATATAAGAAAGCTACATCAAACAGAATATGCATGTATGCAAACTTAACTGGAGGTTAAATAGAAATTCACAAAAGCTCTTCAGATTATGGTTTGCCAACAAAAATGCAGATTAGTCATAAAGTTAAAAGGCTGCAGGGCAGAGCAGGAAGACGTCATTAGAAAGCCACTGAACTCGATGTTCGAGGCTCATCTCATGCAACAAAATGAATTCAGCTCAACACAATGCTTGACACAAAAAGCTTTCACCACAAGTCCGATAATATGGCCATCAAAATCAGATATCTGGGAATACTCGGATAATTGTAATAATCTGATCTGATGCATCTACATGCACTTCTGAAATACTGTATTAAAAAAATCTGTGTACATTTACCAGTCCATTATCAGATTTATTTCACAGTTAGCTGCTAATGTGAGAGGTAATAAGCTGCTTAAACGTGTACAGGTGAATGTTTATTTTGTTTATTCGTCATTGTGACTGCATTGCTTCCATCTTTTTAATGGTTGATGATGAAAAAACAGAAGAGACGTCACTCCTTGCACATGCGCAGATGTAAAAAAGACAAAGTAGATAAGATAGACAGGGATCCATGCACAAAAACATCAAAGTACTGGGGAGAAATCTACGTGTTTTAATCCAGTTTCTCATAATCTGACAATGGTTTAGCAGTTATCTGATAAAGGATATCAGATTTAGCTGTCTAATGTGACAACTTAAATTATTTGCTAACTCCAAAAATCAGGTAATTATCAAACTTTGGGCGTGCATGTAAACAGGCTCCTCATCATCAAAAGCGGAGACGTTTTCTGTGGTGTCTTTCCTCGTGACTAAGACCCAAAAAAAATAAACATTCACCACCACTGAAGACCTCCTCCTGCCTGCTGCTGTATTTTTTGGTAGAGATGATTCTGGATAACAACATGAAGAAACAGAAATCTAAGTTAAATCACAGCTTGCTGCAGGATGGGTAAAATTTTAACATTGTTGAACAAGTTGTGGGAAATCTTGGAGACTCGTTTTCTCTCCAGCTGGAAGAATCAAGGATGTGAGCGGAAATACTGTTTTAACAACAAGTCGTGTTAACAACACTCATAAACACATCATATTTTAAAAGTTAATGCATTTTTTCTCGACATCAGTCTGAGCTTTTAGTGACGAGAAAAGGTTTGCCATGAGTCTGATCATGAGTTATTCACATTCAACATGAAACTGTGAAATTTTTCTTTACTTAATAATTTTAGTAAATCAGGCTCCGATGGCACAGTGTTGTGTTTAACTCTGTTTACAACACCAACAACTATAAAGCTTTGCTTTGGTTTAGGGGGTATGTGGCTGAAAAAAAATATTTCTTAGTGGGGAAACTGTTGAAAAAGTTTCAGAAAGACTTTTCCCTGCAGGATGAACAGCTAGAGTCACAGATCTATAACCATTTCAACTTTCAATAAACTGTCATGTTTAATAAAAACAACTTGCAGCTAAAGCGTTGTCATTCTTTTTTTTTATTTTATTTTATATATTTACTAATGTGGGGTTTTCTGGCCACTTCAGCAAGATTCTGGCTCTTTACAGAGTAATTTCCTTCAGCAAACTCCAAGGCCATGTCCAAACAAAGACAAGTTAGGCGTATCCTCTAAATTTTATTTTCATTCGGATGTTTTGTCCACAAGCTGCGTCTGCAGCTTCTCTCCTTTCAGCTCTACTTGCCATTTCAGAGCAGGACTGCAGCGACGTTGCCGGTTCATTAACAAGCTGATACTGAAGTTTAAAAAAAAAAAAAATGTTGGAGAACCTTTTTATCTAAATATGTTGCAGCAGAGAAAGATCTAAAACCATGGTAGCCCTCGAGGACCAGAGCTGGTGACCCCTGGCCAACAGAGAATACAGAAAACCAGATCCTAATTTAAACGCAAGGTGCCAGTAATCTGGCAGATAGACAAGATCTACATGACTTTCAGTTGAAAAAGAAAGACCAGTTCATCTTTAAAAACAAGCATTGAGCTACATTTCTTTCATTTATTTAGATTATGTAGAAATGTCACAAAAATGAGTTTTAAGGGGGAAGACGAAGTTTGGTAGAAAGTGTTACCCTGACAACTCTCCACAACAGATTACAAGCTCAAATTCCAAGCGTTGCTACATTTTTAATAGATCTTAAAACTTCTAGCTCTTCTCTCTTATATCTACATTTTTTGTTTGTATCGGTAGATGTTTAGGATTAAATGTTGCCCATAGTTTGGGTTAGAAAACTACAATTTGTCATAGAATACAAGGTTTGATACTTGTTGGTTACAGTTCTCATCGTGTGATCCACCAAATGTTTCCATCTCACAGTTTCTCACGCTGATGGGTGAAACTACTTCAGTTTCTGGTGAAGCTTGTCTGTGGGAATCTAAATTTTAAGACTGCTAAATTAAAAACAGATCAGTTCATTAGGACAAACTCTGCTACGCTGCTATGTAAAACCACTGACAGGTGACGCGAATAAGACAGATCACTGCAACGTTCTGCTGGGAAACCTCTGATTGTGGCATTCATACTGATGATACTTTGACAAGTTCCACATACTTCAACATTGTTGCAGAGCGAACACTCGCACCCATGGCAACAGCACTCCCTGATGGCAGCTAATGGTCTCTTGAGTTGCCGTCTGTGCTGATTTAAGTTCATTTCTGGTCAGTATAAAAACACAAAAGGTTATACATTCTGCTAAAGTGGCTGAAATATTTATAAGATAGTAACGTGACAACCACTTACCATCAGGTTCTATTCACTATAACTTCAAAAAGCAAAAATGCTTTCTTACTTTTTATTCCTTTCTAGTCACATCCAGCTTCATTTTAAAGAGCGTTGCGTTGAACCTACCACTCCAGTGTTATTGTCACACCTATGAACGCCCCTCTGCACTTTCAGGACAAAAAGAAGAAAAAATGTAAAACTGCAAAAATGTTATATTGCTACCAAAACAAAATTTTAAAAAATCTACACAGAGAACCTTTAAAGCCCCAGTACTGATTATTTTCACACTGTGACGCCCCCTAACAAAACCTAATTCACATCTGTCTTGCGTCCTCTCTCTTCTCTGAGCTCCCTCCTGCCAGCAAAAGTCACTCTGATGTTGACTCGTGTTTTTGCTTGCTCTGTCACATTCTCTTTTTTCTTTTCCTTGCTTTATACAATAATAACTTTTTTTTTTTTTTTTTGCTGAATAAGCTATAATGTGTGTCCTAAAAGGCCAGTGTGTTGATATCCAGTTACTGGCATGGTGCTGTAAAGCAAAATGCTGCTGTCAAGTGATGCTCTGGGACAGAAAAAAAGCTCTTATGTGCAGTTTCTCAGCTTCAAGACACTGCAGGATAACGATGGCTTCAGGAATCTGCACGATGAATGTCAGTGTGAAATCAACATGGATGAGAAGCAGAGTTTTAAAGGGCAGAAACGTATGTGTTTTTCTTTTAAAATGTTCTCATCTGCATTGATTTGCATTTTATTACAGCCATTGTTTCATTAAACACACTGCTGCATGCTTGTTAGCTCGGTATGAATATTTCCGTCAAACTGCATCCTTTACTGAAATTACAACTCTGATTTTTCTCAGGTTGACAACATCCACACTCTCGCTGGACCATCATAAAACAGGCAGCTCAATAAACTTCAACATTTACAAAAAAAGATATTTTAAGTTGCTGTGTTGTACTGAACAGCATGCTCAGTCATATGAACTGTTACTGCAATATGACACGTTGTGATGAATCTGACTCCATATAGACTTTAATATTTAGTTTCAAATAGAGACTCAACAGCCACTTTCTTAGGTACACTTGCTCAATCTTGATTGTGAACACAAATATCTAATCAGTCAATCACATAGCAACAATTCAGTGTCAAATCTGCAGCAACTGTGTGATGCTATCGTCAGTATGGAGCAAAATCTCCGAGGAATGTTTCCATCAACTTGTTGAATATATGCCATGAAGAATGAAGGCTGTTCTGAAGGCAGCCCAGTAGCTAGGTGTACTTAAAAAAGTGGAAGGCTCTACCACTTTTACAGACATGACTGGGTGAAGTGTGAGGAACATGAATGATTTTAATTCAAATGAGCACTGAAATTCTCATTCATTTGTGCACATCTTTCTAAGCTCGGTTCATAGAAATCTGGTCAAATCCACCCTTTTTGTTTAGGTTATTGCTCACAGATCCCACGGTGCCTCTCACAGGCATTTTGCTCTACCATCAGTTCTACTCAATCTTTATTTTCAAGCAGACAGAAGATCAAAATATTAAATTAGAGACATATTTTGAGATGGATGCGCAGATTACAAGGCCCTGTTTAAAGCTTTGTAGCCCAAAGTACCGCCTACTCTCCGCAAAATTATTTTTAGCACCTCAAAGAGTTTGCAGGGAGTGGCAGTACAATCTGTGAGGATGTACTATCCTGACCAACACTATGTTTGAATCTCAGAGCAGCCAGATAATGACTCCATGTGTGTCTAAAATGTTTAAAGTCTGATAGATTCTTTGTCCCTCTGTGAAAGGATGGAGGCAGGAACCCTGGCAAATGCAGCGTTAATAAAACATCAGGAACCCAGGTGAGGTCAGCTCTGAGGTCAGACTGTTGACCTTAAGGTCGCTGAGCTGAATGTTTTGCTAACGGGTTCCTGTGTGTGCACTGCTCCGAGTCTGGAAATAAGACGTGCATGCCTTCACAAAGAAGAAAACACTCGGTACAGTGCACATGTGGATCAGCTGTGTGTGGGTATGTTTGTACACGTCTGGGAGAATTTTTGCTTCTTCCGTACACAAACGCAGACACGCTGCCATGTGGAATGCGTTTGTGAAAAGGCCGGCCTGGCTCAGCTGCGGTGTCGTGTTGCAGTAGGTGTTCCGGTCTGTGACTCTGGCAGATCTGTGTTTGTTTTATGTCACAGCCCCTCCCTCCAGGGAGATGACAGTCCAGCAGAGCCTGAGGGGATGAAACCTGAGATAGGCAGAGCTTAATGGTAAACAACAACTCCTTTATGAGGCAGAGGTGGCCGCCTGCTGCATTCAAAGATCTGAGAGGAGGGGAGAGACAAAGATTTTTTTTCTCGTAGGGCAGTGGCTCTTGAAGAAGGGCCCCTCAGTAGCCTGGGGGGGGTTCAGGGCAGTCTGTTGGGAGGGAAGGGTAAAACAGGTTAATCTGACTGATTGATTATTTGGACTGGCTGGTCTACATAAATCCTGAACTCATTCTATCTGCGATAATAAGCCAACTTGGGTGTATTTACAATAAACTAGCCTGGATTGGCAATAATGACCTATATGGATTTTTCAATGGCAGAGGCCAAATATATAAAAAATAACTCAAAGCTGCTCAACTACAATGAGAATTAAATTCTGTTTTGTTTGAATGATCTTTTTGCTAACATTAATCCAGTGAGCATTATCTAGAATTTGATGCGTCAACACTTAAAAAGTAAAGATAGAAACAAGTTTGTTTAATCATTTGGTAGCTAAAGCTCCATATTGTTGTTTTTAGAGGAATCTTTCTCTATATTTGGTAATTAAAGGTTTCCAGCTCAACAGTACGTGCTTGTTGTTGTTGGATTCTCTCCTTTACGATGCTCCATACATTTTCAATAGAAGACAGATGTGGACTGCAGGAAGGTCGGTCAGGCGAGGCCACGCTGTTGGAAGTTGTGCAGAATGACATTGTCCTGCTAAAATAACCACAGAATCAGGAAAAGACGTCACCAATGTGCCTCTCAAATGTTGCAACATTTAACCTTAATATGCATTAATTGGACCTTCTTATATACAAAAGTTGTGGACTTTTTGTATCAACCTAAAATGTATTTTAACCTTTACAGTTGAATGTAATTTGGCCTTCTCTAAACCTTTGAATGCACAAGTACAACTTTTCAATGTTTAAGTACATATTGTACAACACGCTGTCCTCTAACAAGATGATAAAACCTGGAGACATCTGACCACAGAACATGTGTCCACAGTCTTTCTGTCCATCGGAGATGAGCTGGACTCCAGAGAATATAGCTGTGTTTTTCTTCACAGAGTTGAAATATGGCTTCCTCCTTGTGTAATCCAGTTTCAGGTTACATTTCTGGATGTAGCAGCGGACTCTGTGGAGGCACTCCAAGGCCGTAGAGCACGATCGTGGGGCTATGACAGTTTCTCGTGCTGTGAGGGCTCAGAGATCATGAACATCTAATGGTGGTTTCTCTTCCTGCTCTTTATGCCCCATTCTCTGACAGGCACAAAGTGGTGAACCATGACTCGTCCTTGCTTGGAAAGAGTAAACCTTTGGTAGATGCCCCTTCAGGATGAGACCAGTTGAGATCACATTGTAAACTTTTCTGTCTTTCTTGCTCTCCTCAACTTCTTTTTTAATGTATTTCTGGCCTCAAATTCTAGATTTTGTAATACTTTCTAAATACAATCAAGATTATTTCCTTTCTTTCAATTTTAATTGCATTAAAAATGAATTCCTATCATATGAGTTAGTAGAAGTTGTAGTTTTATGAAGAGTTTCTAACCTACTATAAAGCTTTTACATTTAAAATGTCTTTTTCTCTTTTATGACTGGAACATGAATGGAACATAAAAGGAGGTTACACCAAAACCCTCTGAGTTTACTGAATGAAAAAATACATAAACACGCGCATTTAACGTTTCACATGTGTAACGTGGCTTCTTCTTTCCTATAAGAATCTGATTTATTTGTTTTTACTTGCAGCAGTAAACTGCTCCTGAAAGTTTCAGAATTAACTCGTACAAAGCCGCTGTCAACGCTGTTTTTTTTCTTTTTCTTTTTTTTTTTTAGCTTCACCTTATCTGATTCGTTTTCAGCCAAACACAACAGACCTTGTTTTATCTCGACCCTCCTCCTTTTTTTGCCGAACAGAGTTTGGCCGCTCTACTCTTTTCTTTTGTTGTTGAACGCAGCCTTTACAGTCCGGTCCCTTCCCCCTCGTCCTCCTTCTCTCTCTCTCTTTTTCTTCTCTTTTCCACCCATCCTCCCATCGCTCACTCACTCTGTTACATCCAGGGTGACGCCAGTCCCTCTCACCCCGCCCCGTTCAACTCAGTCCGCTGCGTTCATTTCATTCCTGCTCCCATTCCGCGCATATTTCGCATCCTTGGAGAGACGCTGCGCATTTTACGCACTCAGCGCGCCCGATCCTTCATCAAAGCGAACCCGAGAGGAGGCTCTGGAGTTGGCGTAGGGCTTCCCGGTGCTGTAGCGACTCCGATCCGTGGAAAAGTGTGGGAATTAATCCATAGAGAAGCGTTTTAATCGAGGTAAGTTCCCGAAAAGGAGTCCCCCCCATTTCCCCTCACCACCACCACCAGCAGCTCTCTCTACACACTTCGCCTTCAGCTTGTAGCCTGCGCGTCTGAAAAGCCCCCGGACGTTTCGCTTGTTTCTAAAACCCCGAAGTGATCACTGAAGCTGAAACTTCACAGTTTTGGCAACATCGTGAGCTAAATCCGCACAAATTCACCACACAGAGACTATAAACAAGTCTAACAAGCTGATTAATCCTCTGCCGTGTTGAGCCTCACAGCGAGAGATGTCGCTTTCACTACAGTTTTTACCCCCTCCCTCTTTCTCTCTCGACACCAAAGAACAAACCTTGTTTACTCCTACTTGTTTATCTCGTATACCACATTACAGATGTGGGAATTTTTTTTTTTGTTTGTTTTTATCCGGTGGTGTCGCGTTCATAAATCGAGCAGCGGATGGGGGAAGAACATGAAAACATTTGCGCTGCGGCGCCGGGAGGCAGCTTAACAAAGCTGGGAGTGAATGGGGGACTTGTTGCATCGGCGGGGTTTTCTCTTTTCCTACACAGGCAGGCAGGCCCCAGCCAGGGAAACAGGCCACAGGCTGATAACTGCTAGTGTTTACCCAGTGGACAGAGCACATCATATGCTCGATGAAAGCGCGGTCATACGAGCTGCTGGTGGGTTTGCCTCCACTCCTTCCCATCCACCTTTTCGGGGGGAAAAACACTCGCATTTTTTGGGTTAAAACTCGTTCTCTGAGTTATTTAATATGACCATACTAACACAGTTTTACTTCTTAATTTTAGGGGTTATATTTGGCTTATTTTTCTACCTGATTACAGCCAATATTTGGCTCTTATCACATCTGTATCTGCTGTAGCTGGCAGACTTTCGGAGAGCCCTCAGCTTTTAAACCAGCCTGTAATACCACTGCCCGAGCTGATAGTTTGTGTTTTCTACTTCCTTTTTAAATATTGATTAAAGGACTGCTCTCTGCCTTTATAGCTTCAGATCTGCGGTAAGGCAGGCCAAACCACAATGTAATTATTGGAGAAAATTACAGCCTGTAGGATGAAACACAGTAGATGCATTTATTCTGTGGCAGTAATCCGTTTGTCAGATGTTTGGGAGGTATGATGGATAAAAGGATTACAACTCAGAAGACTATCTTTGGCTTCTTTTTTGTGTTTGACAATGTTTATTTGGCTAAATGAGTTTGCTGTTTGTAGTTAAATGTTTTTTCTTCTTAAAATTTACTTTTTAATTGGCAATATAATCTATTTTTCCCCATAAAGCTTAGAAAGTGAAATATGCCACTATAATCCCATTAATGATATTATTTTGCTGTCCAAAGTGATTAAATTGCAACATTTCTATAATTTACACCTGAAAATGTATTCTTTTAAGAAACTGCCCAAATTATTGTTTAATATCTAAAATGATATCCGTTGTTCAGCTGATTGAAATCAGTTGGAGTTCTACAGTCAGATTTATCTGTTTGACTATTGCTTTAAAAATTGAGGAAGATGAGAGAGAATATATATTATAAAGTGTATAAATCTGTATATGTAAAGTAGGTTTTGGTCTGTTTTCAGCAGAGTTTACGATGAAGAAACGGGACGTCGTGATGCAGCAGCAAGATCCTGTCATGAAAAGTGACATTTTTAAAAAATCCCTCATGAGAGGTTATCTAGTTTTAAAGCTTAAGTAAACGATAAATGAGGCTGTCCTGAAAAGATGAAGGAAAGTGAAACTAAATATTTTTGTTGCTTGTATTTACAAGTGTTAATATCTGCATGTGTAAAATAAGTTTTCATCCATTTGCAACAGAGTTTAAATAAATAAACAGGACGTTGTGATGCTCCACAGCAACAACATCCTCCCTGAAAAGTTACTTTTTTAGTCTCTTGTTAGATGCTCTCCAGTTTTAAAGTTTGTGTAAATGATAATTCAGGCTTTCCTGAAAGTGTAACAGAGGAATGAGATGTGTGTGTGTGTGTGTGTGTCATTGTCTTTGCTGTGTCTGGGCCTGTGTGTATAAAGCTTTGTCAGTCACTCTGCAAACAGCCTCCACTTTCCTCCCCTCTCCCCCACACACTCCCCCATGCCTCTCCCTCTCCAGTCCGTTGACATCTGTTTTGAGTGCTCTGTGCACCTGTAGAGACTGAACGAGTGTGTGTGTGTGTGTGTGTGTTAGAGAGAAAGAAAGAAGAGGATGAAGGGAGGTGCAGAATGCAAATCCAGGCGTTTGTTCTGAGCCTAAGCAACGCAGACTGACTGACCAACCACCATTTGGTGTGCGTGTGTGTGTATACACACTTACGTGTGTATTTGCCTCTTGCTGTCCAGACCAGGCAGGCCTATTGTTGCAGCAGCAACAGGCGTCGGTGGATGAGGACGCACCATATGGCCTCTGTGTGCTTTAGTCACAACTGCTGTGTATGTGCTCATGTTTGTGTGTGTGTTCATCTTCTTCACCAATGCTGTTGCAATATGGTGGAGTTTGGAGTGACGGGCGACTCGCAGCTTTCCTCCTTGTTGTCTCATCTGTTTCATTTTGAGGCAGGAAGACGAAATCCGGTACACAGATTTTTCTGGGGCAGGGATTAGGAGGGGAAATCTTGCTGGCATGAAATGTGGTCTGGTGACGATTCACGTTGTCCACTTTGATCCAAATAATAATATTTTTTAAAACAGAGTTCGTTGCGTGCTGTCGTGCAGTGTGTTTCTCATCGGATGAATCAACAGGTGATCCAGCAAATCCTGGTTGTTATTGGATACTTTCAGCTTTAAAGATGAAAATTACTATTATTTTTTTATCATAGTTTCCTTTTAATTCTAACAGAAAATCTCACGGCTACCCTGATTTTTTTCTGTTTTTTTTCCCCCTGCATGTAGCGGCATACATGATGCGGAATTAACTGAAAAAGAGGGGGTGTTGGATTGGGTGGGAGTTCAAGCCGATATGTAATGAAATTTAGGGAGTGGAGCCGGTTTATTAGAGCAACAATGCAGAGTGTGAGTGTGTTGGGGGACAAAGTGGGGAAGGGAGGTTGAGGTGGGGGAACCAGGCTTTTGTTTAGAGGATGGGGGGAACAATAGGCATCCTCCTGGGTGGGGTGGGATTGGGGGTGTTGGTTGATGTGCATAGGATCTGGGGGGGTTGTAACTAGTTTCTGGCTGCAGGAGGCCAGTTGGTTCTGTTCTGGCTTGTCTGAAGCTCCCTGTCCCTCTTGTCACACCCAGACTAAACCAGATACATCTGAAAACTGTATCTCAACTTAACCCTTAAAACTCATGTAGAAGCTCAACCCTAACGCTTTGAATCAGGATCTACATCCAGGCACAGGTTTTTAGAACAGCCTCAGTTGTCAGATTATGAGACTAAAATTATGAAAAATCTGTATAATAATAGATATAGCACCATAAAGGCCAACCAAAACAGAATGTTTTACTAACAGTATTTAGTAGAAATAACACACAGATCAATGGTGACCAAGCCTTTTCTTATCTGCTTATCATTCTCTCAAATCTTGGCTTTCAGGAGAAAAAATATTACCTTTTGAAACAGACACACAACAGAAACTGTTTACATATTTACACTTTTGCTCCAACTGTTTTTGCTTTTTACAGTTATTTATGCAACTATTCACCTACCATCCTCAGAAAACCAACTCCAACTTATCTCACTTCTGCATCCAAAGCATCTTCATTGCTTGATTCCAGCCATCAAGGACCATTATTTTCTTCTTTTCAGACAAAGAACTTTCTGCTCACTTGTTGATCTTCAGCTGCTTCTGATTGGACATTACAATCAATGTTCAAACATTTCATAGAAAGTGTCTTCATCGTGTCTTCATCATTATTTTTGAGTCAGTTTTGAGATCTTTTAGCAACATAGTAGTGACAACAATCTTTTCTTATTACAAAAATCTGATAAATAATGGTGTGGATTTACTATATAGAGTCTCTGAATATTTTACATTTTCCAGTTGAATTGTAAACATCCTGGATGGGATATAAATGCCTGAAAAAATGTCAGTAGATCATCTAAAGGATAAGCTATCCATCACAATTTACCCCACAGAGTCACACACTACCATGCCTGAGAAACTGTTGACGCGTTTTAAGGGTTTTTCACAGACATCATTCATATTTGGTTGATTTCCTTCTGTGAATTTAACACCAGGATCTGAGTTATGTTCCTTCATGTCGCTTCATAGTAAAGATTTTCACTCTCGAAGTATTAAGTAAAAACAGGAAAAAGTTGCACACTGCTTCATGCTACCAGAGACATTGTTACAGTGTAAAACATCAGAAGCAACCAGAGGGGATCGTTGCAGTGTGATTGTGAGGGTTAATCTCAATCTGAGCGCGTAAGAAATTCAAATGTCAATGTGTCAGTCCGTGTAGGGATGTTGGTTATCTTATAAAGGGAATATAATAGGCTATTGATAACTTTCTGGCAACTTCTAATAAAAATCCTCGTCTCTGCACTGCCGTCTCCTCGGCTCCGATACACTTTGTTAAACTGCTTTGTTGAAGTTGCAAAGAACAGAGTCAGAACTACTCTGCTGCAATAAAACTAGGATCACACCGTTTGCAGACAATCTGAGCTGACCTCCTTCTGCATTGTGTTCAGTCAGAAAACATATAACAGCACATATGGACAAACGTAAACGCTGCTACATCTGGTTTTATCAGTCGATGTAGATTATGTGTCCTTTTTTATAATCCTCACTAAATTATACTGGACACACAGTATTGTGTGCACCTGTAGAGACTTAAAGGTGTAAACAAATATAAATGTGTTTGCTAACAGACGTATTTGATAGGACTTAACCATAAGAGGTGCTGAGTCAGCCTTTCAGCTACACATATGTCGATAATCAGATTGTTTGGACATGTTTTTGCCCGGGAACAACAAACAAAACTAAAATTTAGGTGATGGAATACAAAAACAGGTTTCAGAAACTATTTTGGAGCAGACATTTTCAGTGGACTCTTCATCAGCCTTTCAGTGTTTCAGCGCCAAACAGCTAAATAGATGAAACCAACTAACCCTCCACAGGAAGCTGATTCAACCCTCACGCCTCCCGAGCTCCGCAGGAAGCCAGCAGGAAGTTTGGATTTCAACTACTTCTTGTGTTCTTTGGAAAAGGTTTTTCTTGCTCAGTGATTACTAACTTGGTTGTGGTATAATCTTTCAGCCCGTAGAGGGGTGGATTAACTAATATTTAAATAGATGAATAATCATTTAACTAAAACCAGGTAAGCTTGCTCTGAATGAAAAAAGTTCCTTGGAGCGTTTGATGGGAATTTAGCCGACGCAGTGTTGTGTTTGTGTTATTGAGATGCTATTAGCAGCTGTGGATGGCAGCAGGAAATGAAACCAAGAATTAAGAAACCAGATCTTCCATTAGAGTCAAAGTGACCGTTAAAGTCTTAGAAGATGCAAAAACAAGCTCTCATCTTGCACATTAAAAGTTCATAATTAATAAAAATAGAGCTCTTATAAATTGAATGCAGTTTTCCGGAGGCAGCCTTGATGGATCTGGAGCACTGAACTCCGTGCAGCTGACTGTTCTTAATTTGATGCTTTTACATGCAGATGCACAGGTGTACATATGTAGTTAACAAGTTTATTCAGGGGGTGGTGGTGTGTTTAGTTTTAGACACATCTGTTTTGCATTTTCTTTTATAAAAGCAGCAACAATTTAATGGGGGGAATCTGGAGTTTTCTCTCTGATTATTGTCTGGAAGACTAAAGGACACTTCACGTCTTCAGGTTTTTTAGTTTTATGGGGGGTTTTTTGGGCAAAGTTAGTCATTTCACTGTTGTGTTCTGTCATGCACTTTTAACTTTCATGTAAACATCCCCAAATATTATATTTTACTCTGCAAGACCACATTTTAAAGGATATTTTATAGTTATAAAGATAAACTTGAAACTAACAGATGTTAGTTTCAATGATAAAATGCAAATTATTGGTGATTGAAATTGAAGTCATTTGAAGAAGGATCATAAATATTTGAGTTATCACCTGCATGTGCAGGCTAACGTCACAGCAGTTCTGCTTTAGTTGTGTTTTTGTTGCAAATCATCCACTCTCTCAAATTTAAAATGAGGAATCTGACCGCTGATGGACACTAGAGGTCTATCAGACTGATCAGAACAAACCCAGTTAGTTTAATTTTTATATTTCATGCTGCATTGTGTGCATAGTGGTGGTAGTTAAATGTGTTTGATGCGTGATGACGTTTGCAGTGAGAGGCTTCTTAACATTGAGGCTTTAAAAGAGAGGGAGGCTGAGGAGAACTTTGTATTTATGTGTACTGAAAAGGAAATCCCAGCATCCACTGTCAAGGAGATGGTTGTAAACAAACCAGCACTTTGTTTCCACTAAAGTGAAATGATAGTACCCTGTTAAGATTTATTTTCTTTTTGAAGCTTGTCAGTCAGGAGCAGTGTGCAGCGTCTGGGCCTGTTTAAGTCCAGTGAGTGATGGTTCATGCAGGAATAATTCAGCCCTGTTATCCGGGTGTGTTAGTTCAGCTTTCAGAGCTTTGATTTTTCTACACGTTTGGTCTGACTGACATGTTTACATGCTAGCGCTTTTCTCTACTGTCATGTAAATGTGCTGAATGTTTGTCTGTGTGGGCCAACGGGGGTAGCAGACAGTGGACAAAACCATTGTGAGGCATTGGGGTGTGTGTGTTTATGGTTTCCTCATCTGGTTTCTTCACATGGACGCAGAAACCACAGAGTTAAGGTTTACTGCTCTGGATGCCTGCTGTGCCAGAAACTCCCATGCATGTGCATGTGATCAGCCTACTGAAGCTGTGGAGAAACAAGCATCCATGTTCTGCTACCCGCCTTTCTTGCCTGGTATGATTTTTCTGAATGGCGACTGGTCCGGACGCATGTGTAGCTGGCATGCTCAGTTATTGGCTGCATGTAGTTGGCTGCCAAAAGAAACCATTGGAGCCATGCAGATTGGAGACAGGTGATTAAATTTACGGGCCTTGTGCACAAGCAGACATAGAAAATGACCTCTTATTTATCAAAACATAAAGATTTATTTTACTGTCCTTAGCATGAATACCTAAAATGTCTCTTTAATGGTGATCATGAAATATTAAAGGACCAACTTTATTTTTTGTTTCACAGAAGATGGCAGTTTTCATCTAAAAAAAGGTTTAAACTAAACCTTTACAAAATTAGAAAAATAATAATTTATTATTTTTTTCATTACTGAATGTGTTATGTATTATTCTAACAAATTATGGCCAATTTAATAAATACATAATAATATTAATCCTTTAATAACCTTTAAAGATAAATTCTACCATGCCTGCATACTTTGTTAAAAAAATATCGAAATAATCTTTATTTTTTGCTTTTACCTTGGAAACTGTAATATTTTAGACCCTGTAAAAAAAAAAGAGTGCAGCACCTTTTTATTCATTTAATTATTCTGCTGTTGATTTATTGGTCAGTTCAGTAGAAGTAAACCGTAAAGACCTCAGACGCCCGTGTGCCAGCAATCCTCTTGATTCTGGTTTGCAAAGCTTTCCAGAAGACTCAGACATGCAGTGCAGAAAGAGGAATGAGGAATAATCCGTTATTTCCTTTAAATAACCCACAACTACCACCATGTTTTTATGGGAACGCAGAGCCGCCACATTCCCTGCCTCCTAACCTGCTTCTGTCTAAATAAAGCAGTGCCTGAGTTTTAATGGACCACAGATGGAAAACACAGTTCAGGGGCTAATTCATTTTGTAAGTGTGTGTTGTGTATGTGTGTCTGTGGCGGAGGGTGTATTCAAGGACTGCATGGGAGAGCGGAGCTTGTGTTAGCTGTGGAGGATGTGATTGTTGTGGAGAGATGGGGGGAAATGGAGGTCACTGTAATTCTTTTTCCCGTTCATGCAGCCATACAGTGCTCCTTTTACAAAGTGTTGGATAAGACTCATCCGTGCACACACACACACTTGTGTCACACGCATGGTTTGTGCCTCGGCACAGTGCTCCTATGTTCACACTTATTAAATGGTGTTGGTATTGCTGTAACCTCCCTCCTTCTCTTTCCACTGGTGGACGATATAGTCCTCTAGCGAGTCAGTGTGTTTTTGAGTGTGTGTGTATATATGATAGTGCCCATGTGACAACATACAGTCCCCCTCTCGATCCCCTGGAAGAGACTGGATAATGGCTCGTCTGACTCAGCAAAAAAGTGGTGGAGAAAGAATAACAGAGGAGAGCTGCTGGTTAAACCTTTTACCGCCACATTTCCAGGAGGAAATAAGCGCTTCGCTGTATCAGCCTCCAATCTGTGACCAATTACTCTGTGTGTGCATAAATGGTAATGTCTCTGTGAGAAGAGATGGTGAAATAATGAGTGCACGCTGTGAATCACATTCATAAAGCTGTCTGTATTAGCACCAGGAAATAATAAAAGAAGCTTCACAGGTTTCTTTTTAGTTGTGTTTTTTCCATTTGGTTTGTTGAATATTAGTCTTTTTAGTTTAAGCAGGAAAATCAGGTCAGAACTAATCCAAACACCTCAAGACTCTGATGAAAATGATTTTTTTCCCTTCTTTTTCTCTGCATTGTGTAACCTGAATTGATCAGTGGTGGGCTGATTGAAATCTTGTGTGTCTAAACTGTAAAAATTTGAAAGCAGTGACGTGCGTCGGCGCCAAAATGAAAATAACGAGTGATGGAAGCACATATGTACACGTACATTTGAGCAGTATGTTGCTTTTTATTGATTTTATTTTTTATTGATTTTCAGCTGCTGGTGCAGCAGTTGATGAAAAGCTTTGAGCTACCTTACATTTCACTTCATGGTCGGCTGGTGGAAGCCGTCACATGGCTGATGTTTGTGTAGCAGCCTTTTTTCCTGCTTGTTGACCTCTGCTTCCACCATGCGCTGCACACACTTCATACAAAGTGCTGCCCAGTGTGAGTGGATCATAAGTCCCACGTCCCACATAGAGGTGGGAATGTGTCTGGAATGTACTGAGGATGCGCCACTCAAAGCACATTCAGAGTCAAGGACACGTGTCCTCACACAAACCCATGTGTAGCTCGGCCCATGACCCCTCTGCAGGAAGTCAGTGACTAATGCACGTGAAGCACAGTCAGTTTTCTGATTTGCTTTGTCCAGATGAGTTCTATAAAGTTTTGGAGCCTGAATGTGTGGGAAACCCTCTCATCTTTAGCTGTGATGAAGCTGCTACTGTAAAGGGGGTTGATGCAAACCAGCAGTTCTTTGCGAAAGGTTTCACATCCTTAACATGAGTGAAATTATTATTATCCAGACCATTTGCAGGCAATAATGATCACTTTAATTTTGCAGATTATTTTTTCATTGAATAATTACATTATTTCTTTTGTAAAAAAAACAAAAAAAAACAAAAACCAAACTGTCCGGTTAGCTGATTGATTGATTAATCAGCTCAGCTGTAGTAAAGTTTCATATGTTGTAAACATCTAAAATTAAGTAACTACAGTAGCTGAATAAAGATTTTCAACAAGGCTCAAAATGAACTTTTCATTTACCTGCACTTTGTTCAGGAAATAGCTCGTAAACAACACCACACATGCTGAAATAAACACAAACAATGAATATACGATACGTCATGGAATAGAGTTCATGGCAAATGCTGTGATTTGCTTCATTCCTGATAGTGATGAGAGGCCCGGATCTTTCCTTAGAAGAGTTGGCTCTTCCACCTCCCAAGTATCTCTACATTTAGTATCAGTGTGAGCTTCTATTTTAGCCTAATTTAGCAATTGTATCTGTTTTTCGTATTGGAATACTGTTTTTTAAACTCTTTGTGGGGACTCTGAGGGAGCTAGAGTAACACCACCAACCTGCAGCTACGCCGGACCCGACCGCTGATCCCCTTCTGGACAGGAGACGCCGAAAGCGGTGTGAGAGGACGCAGAAGAGAGGCAAGTGGAGGTGTCTGTGTTATAGGCCAGCAGCAAACCCAAGCCGCCCGGCCTTCTCCCCGATTCTCCTGGCAAATGTACGGCAACCAACTGGATCACATATGACCAGTGAGGTCTGCCCAGTGTGAGGTGAGGGACTGCTGTGTTTTTGTTTGTACGTCAGCATGGATGAATGACATCGTCCCGGACTCCGCCGTGCAGCTGCAGTGGCTAACATGCTACTGAGGTGAAAGAGCACACGGAAAAACCGATGCTAGGAGTCGGGACTCTGTGGTGGTGTGTAGACACTGTTCACCCCTGGCAGAGTTTATGATCATAAAGTGCCGTTCTTTCTACCTTTTGAGGGAATTCACATAGATTCTGCTGACCACCCACCTGGACACTAAGGACTCGTACGAATGCTGTTCATAGACTTCAGTTCAGCATTAAACATGATCATCCTACAACAACTCATCATCAGATTGGACCAGCAAGRGCTCAACACCTCACTGTGCAACTGGTTGCTGGACTTCCTAAGGGAAAGGGTCGGGTCGGCAAGGACACCTTGAGCACCATCACACTGAGCATAGGAGCTCCGCAGGGATGTGTGCTCAGTCCGTGCTCTTCGCCCTGCTGACCCATGACTGCACACCAACATTCAGCACCAACCACATAGTGAAGTTTGCAGATGATATGAGTGTGGTGGGTCTAATCTCAAAGAACGACGATACAAACTACATGAAGGAGGTCAGCCATCTGTCCATGTGGTGTGGTGTACTCAGTGGGATACACGTGGCCTAAATGTCAGTGTTGGTGGGTGACAGTGTGTCTAGCTGAAGACGACTGAGTCACTGACTGACTTTATTTGTTTGGCTCATATGCACACAACTCTTTTTATTGGGGGTATCAAAAATAAGAAACTCTTTCTCAAAAAGTCAACAGAAATGGTGGTCAGTAGCCTGCAGGATGGTTAAATACAACCACTCTCTGTCGTAATTGTCTGCCGGACCATACCTGGGAGCAATAACTAGAATTGTGCGTCAAGGATGAAAATGCTGCCATTTAAAGGAACAAAGCACCTTTTTAAAATGAGCTACCATGTCTTTAAACAACCTGCATGTACATAACTTTGTGTACACATCATAGACAGTGGTGCATATGAAGCATTAATTAAATTTAGATGTGTAAACTCTTAGATAGCCATTTAATTTTAAGCCCAAATAAATTAATAAAAACTGAAAAATAAGGTATATAAATAAATAAACAGGTAAAATAAAAGCTTTCATTAGTTTCTAGGTAAAACAGGATTGGCTTTAGCGCTTAAAGAGTTTTATGGGACATTGAAGTGGTATCAACATAGCTGAAAATTATTCTAAATTGATTGCATTTTTTATTAAAATGGCAACTCTGAGAAGAAAACCATAGCAGTGAGTAAGGCGCCGTTTATACTGTAGCTTAATTCAGGTGTTTTTTCTTTCTTTTTTTTTGCCCATATGCGAGTCATATCGGGTTTTTTAATGACAGTCTGAACAGCACAAATCCGACCCAGACCACTTTTATATCTGGTCTTAAATTGGATACAGAGCGTCCCAAGTCTAAATGATAATGCCACATTTCATCCGAGTTTGACGCCACAGAAATGAGACAAACATAATAATTGTGCGCCGGTGGAAGGAGATTGGTGCAATATCGAATCAATCTCAACCTTTTGATTCATAAATTGGGCATAATCTTGTCAGTTCTGACTGTGCAAGTACTTCCAAATTGATACACAGAGACGTGAAGCATCCATATATTCTAATGTAAACACTACGTACTGACGTCGTGGTTTCCTCTGCATGTCTGCGTGTCACTTCAGGGCCATATTCTGTTCACGCTTCAAGTATGATAAAAGTTGCATTGAAATAATAATGTGAAAGATTCAGAGAAAAAAAATCGTATTTCAGTAAAAAAAAAAACCTTAATAAGCATTAAGACCTGCAGTGTGAACGTAGCCTAATTTACTTGACCGCATTGCAAACTAATATGGAAGCTGGAAATTTCGTGTAGGAGGCCATCTTTTCTAAATGATGTTGAAATCAATTCTACATTTACGTTTTCAGTTTGCCTGGTTTTACACAACAGTTAAATGTGTATAAACCCACCTTATTTAGCTGAATCCCTCTATTAGACACGTTTTTAATATTTCATCTAATGCAGATCCAAGTGTTCTCATTACAAAGTTTCACTCACTAAAGTACTTTACAAATGTATTATAAAAGAGACACAATAGCTGCATTTTGTTAGATTTACTCCTATTATGCTCAGAGTGGTGTTCAGGGACAGACAGTACATCAGCTCAGGCTGAAATCATAAACTTAAATATATTCTGACTGATTGAATAACATGAGGTGTTCTTGAATGATCTTACCTTGTTTACCTTGTGAATGTCTACTTTGGAGGCTGTTAACATAGCAAGATGAATGAGCCATTTATGACCCCCCCCCCCACCCCCCACCCCACGAGTCTGTTCAGCTATTGAATGCTTTTGTCACATTTACACTTTAGTAAAAAAATGGGAGAAGGCTGTGTCATACAGTCCTTGATGTAAATAAAATTATTGTAAAAGCAGAAACCAAGAAATATCGCCACAGATTCTGAATGTGTCTGTGCGTTTTTAAGGAAGAACATTTTAAAACACGGCATAACAGTGAAAACTGGAACAATGCTTGCATTCAGGATTGAGAAAATCCTCTTTTATTAAGTCTTCATGTAAATATTAGAAGCAGCCAAAACAGATGCTGTCGATGAGAATAGAAAGAGTGAAAGGGTTAAAGTGTGAGAACAGCTTGTGTAGCAACAAAACAAACACTACAAACTTGCAGATACTAAGCATTATGTTTAATCACAACCTAACAGACCTGCTTTTGAACATATGGAGGTTTCAAGCAATTAACACATAGCTGGCTCCAGGTTGAAGCCAGTGAGTGCTGTAAGAAAGAAGGGAATAAGGAAGAAAGGCGACACAGAGGGGAGAACATGAGAGTCCAAGGCAGCTGCAGGATTGTGGCTGTATGCCCTGTGTGTTCTCCCGAGGGCTGGCATTGACACCATGAAGCCTGCTGTCCTGGCTGGAGTGGCCTGGGCCTGCCTGGTGACAGAGAGGGGGTGTATCCAGGGTGCAGAGGAGTCGCCCAGTAGTCACAGTTGATTGTTGTGTGACTAATGTCTTTCTCTAGCGTCCATCTGCTACTGGGCCCCTCTCATGCTCGCATCTCCTCTGTAGTTCTTCTGTTAACCTCTTCTTTAGCGTACTGTAGTATACTAAAGAAGCATAAGATGAGGGATTTCAATGCTCAACAGCTGTTTCAGGTCTTAGCTGGTAAACAGTAACTCAACAGAATCTGTCAAAAAATTAGTCTAAACTACAATAATTCCTACCTACCCAGAAAGTAGTGTAGTAGTAACACTACTTCTTAAGTTATTCTTGAGATGAAACCATCACAAAGTCTGTGGTGTGAGAATGGTTTATAATGACAAACCTAAAGAGTTATTACCCGAATGTTCAGCTTCACAGAGCTTAACAGCAAGTTCAAGCTCATTGTTTGGCTGTCTAGTTACTTTACTGTTGTTGCCCACTCCCGCAACTTTCATTGTGTCTTTAATAGGCAGCTGTTTCATTGAAAAAGCTCTCAAACCCAAGCGTACCGCGCAGGCACAGTTAGCAGCCTGCGGGGGAAAACAAGTGGGACGTTACTGAAATATGAATGTTTTTTTCTCTCAGAAGTTTACACAAAAAGCAGCTTAAAGAAAATAAATATTGGACTAACATTTATCATGAAGCAGGAACCAAAATTGTAGTTTTGTTTACTTGTTGGGCTTAAGTATTTATTCATCAGGTGATGAATAAGGTGTAGGTCACATGCTTCTGCCAGTGATAGATTATCATTATTGGCACATTTCATAACAAAAACAGAATTTGGATGAATGTTAAAAGAAACGTTTTAAAGCTGGAGTAAAAATCTGATTTATTAAGGATACATGTTGGCTTCGGTAAGAGATTATTGCTATTTCTAGAGTTCAACTTCAAGAGAAAATTTTCAGCCAACGGCTCATTTATGCTCCCTTTGCGAACATAAATAGTTGTCTGTGTCAAACATTGTCAGACGTCACTGCCAACACAGTCCTTGTGCCCTTTATGTTAGCATTGTTTTACGCAGTGCATCCAAATCTGTTTTCCTTGAGAACCCCCTTAATGCAACTACCACGAAGCTGTGGGTCACTTACTGGTCCCTTACTACTGCTTCTCACCATAAAAGATGCATGCTGAACCAAAGTTAAAGTAATGATCACTATATAGCCTTTCTTTTTTTTTTAAATAAGGATGAATCTTCTGCACAGTGGCATTTCTGAGACATGTCTTATTAATAAAAAGGTGCAAAGTTAAGGCTGTTAGATACTCCGCGAGAAGCAAGAACTTTTTTCTTGTTCTTGAGGCCACAAGAACAAAATGACGTCATTTGCTCTCGTGGAGCACAGACATCTTGCAGCTTGTCAGCTGAGCAGAACTTTCCTCTTGTGTGATTGGCTGTACATTTGAGGTAGGAGTAGTTAGAATGAAGAATGAAACGGAAAGCTGTCACCTCTGCATTTCCCCTGATAAAAGGCTAAACAGAAGTTTTAATTAACAGCTGATGGAGGTGGTGAGAAGGTACGAAAGTGTAAACAACACATGTGGCATTGAAAGACATAGAAACCGCCTTGTACACAATGCCCTGCCACTGATGAAGTTTCTCAGTAAAAATGGAACAACAGGGTCAAATGTTCTCCTTTCCCACACATAATCCCTGCTGCCCTGTTGCGGACGAAGCCTCTTGTAGAGTATGAACCGGACCAGAATAAACTTTTTCTTGTTCTTGCAGCCTCGAGTTCAAGAACAAATTTCTTGCTTCTTGTGGAGGGTGTAACAAGCTTTAGTGTTATCAGGGTTCCAAAACACTGTTTTCGTGTGAACGAAATGATAAAAAAAAAAAAAAAAATTTGAGTGAATACATTTGAACTTTATTTAAATCACACTGGCTCTGGACAGTCAAAGCTTCAGGGACACTGTGCTCTTGAGAGTTCCAAGTTCATATCCAATAACAAACAAGGTGACAGTGGAGAAAATTGTGATAAGGCAGACTCTTAGAAAGATGCAAAAAGTGGCAACATAGTAGATGGTGGTCCTAGCAGCTATTAAATACATGCATCTTCTTTGTACCATTTGCTGGCTGCACATCAGCTATATAATGCAATACTGCTTACTGCTGGTATGACTGCTCGTCTGCTACATAGACAGAAGGCTCCGTATGTATACATATTTAGCCTAGAGCTTTGCGAAGTGTGCTACGACCATAAGCCACTCCTGTTATATACCTTTATTTCTTTTAATTCAGCCTTCTCTGTTTTCAACACTACTTAACACTACTTGTTATTGGTTCAACAGTGGGCCTTTAGATAGTGAATGTTTATCTGAATAGGTCGACAGTTAAATACAGACATTTTCGGTTAAGGAAGAAAGACTTCATATCTTAATGCTAGTGACTTAAGATCTTCATCTATTTATGAAAGAATACTTAAAAGGTGTTCTGAATGCCACAATGCTTTTATTCTGTCATTGATTATTATGGAAACTTCACTTCTGAGCCAAGGTCTTGGAGAAAAAGAGCTCAGTAGATACAGACGGCATTGGGCCCTTTGATCATTTTTAATTGGGTTTTAGAATGGGCCAAAGCACAGAAAGATAAGAAATATAGGACTGTTATATTGTATTGGCAGTTTCCTTCATTGGTGTGCAATAAAAAAAGTACTTTTCAGTGTTTTCAGATACAAGAATGATATAGAATATAGAAGTGTAGCCATGGAAATCTAAAAGCTATTGTTACTGGCTCAACGGTGGGCCTTTGGATCTGAATAGGTCTACAGTTAAATACAGACGTTTTCAGGTAAATAAGAAAGACTTCATATCTAAAAGGTATTTTTTGACATCTTCATCTTTTTATGAGGGAATCCTAAAAAAATAGCTGAATGCTACCATTCTTTTATGCTGTCATTATCCATACAAACTTTGAGCCAAGTTCTTGGACATAAAAAAGCTCACTAGACTATGGGGCCCTTTGGATTTTAGAATGTGCCAAAGCACAGAAAAAAACACTTCTTAGAGCTCTTCATTTTATCTCACCAGCAGCTGACTGTTATCAAACACCTGTTTTTACTTCTTGTATGGCCGGTTACAGAGACAAGGCCTTAGGCTAGTCCCAGACTAAAATGTCTGTTTTAGCTGATTTAACTCAAAGTCTCTTGCAGAGACTTGACTTAAATGAGGGAGGGTAGTCTGCTAGACTCGATTCCATTGGGGTCTGTTCAATTGGAGGGTGTGATGATTGTGTTCATGCTGCACTTCCCAAGCAAATTGGACCTTTTAATAATGTCTTCCACTCTCTGCCAGAGGCAGAGCTGCACCAAGAATTACTGAAGAAGAGACACAGAACAAAGAAGAAAACTTTATAGATTGGTCAATGCAGAACAACTTTGGTGTCTAGTGTATAACAGCTAAATATGGAGCTGCATCAGATCCTAGTGGTCTTGGGTTGATCAGATTTCTATCAGAATTTTTATAAAATTTTTCCACATCCAACCACAAGCAATTTCTCCTGTCCAGAGCTGCCTGTCGTTCCACACACTCTATGTTTTGGTTGTGTTTACCACGATTCCTTCACTGAACCCACAATGCTTTTGTTTTGAAATCTGCTTTCTGTATCTGGTCTGCATGAAACGGACCAAGACCGAGTTTGCTTCTTTGATTCAAATCAGGGTGCGCATTAACAGTTCCCTAAAGGAAGCATACTAACCAAGCAAACGGACTAGGATTCAAATAGAAATAGGCGGCTGTGAATGCGCCTTTTGCCCAATTTTGGCTTATTCTGAATTTAGCTACACCAGTTGCTTGCAGACAAAAGACAGAAAGAATCCACTCATTTCAGTGACATAAGACATAACCAGATTGTAAAACTGAGATATAATACCTTTCTTTTGACTATTCTTAAGCAACAATTCTTCTAAATCTGAATTAATAGGTTTTGTTAATACATTATTTTGATTTGTCCTTATAAAACTTCTAAGTTGGAGGTATTTAAAGAAACGCTTCCTATCCAAGTAAAATGTATCCTGTAGTTCCTGAAAGGTCATAGGTATGTCTGATTCCGGCAAATAGACGCCTCRAACCATTACTAGTCCCTTGGCATTCCACAACTTAAATATTGCATCTGCTCTGCCTGGTGAAAAAGCTTGGTTGCTCCATATTGGACTAAACTGGGAGAGGCATTGTGGCTCTTTCAAAAACTTTTTTACTTCACTCCACACTTTCATCATATTTTTAAGAATTGGATTTTTGGTCTGTCTCAGTAGATTTCTTATTGTGTTTGAATAGATATAAGAGGKAAGAGSTAAATGTAATCCTTGAGTTTCCATTTCTRTCCAGTRTGGTGAATGATTRGTATAATAAAACMTAATAGACCTTAGCTGTGTAGCCCAATAATACAACTTAATGTCTGGACATTTTAAACCTCCTTGTTCATAAGGCAAGGACAGTAAGGACAAACAAAGTCTTGCCTGTCTATTATTCCAAATAAAATGTAGAAACATATTCTTCATGAGAGGGAAAAAACCAAGAGGAGGTGGTAAGGGAATGTTCTGAAATAAATAAAGTACCAAAATATAAATTTTTATAACGTTAATTCTGCCAATTATAGTTACCGGTAGCAACATCCACCCATCAACTGAGTTTTGTACTTTTGTCAATAATAGGTTGTAGTTTGTCTCAACAATTTTTGCTAAATCAGGTAGAATCTGTTTTCCCAAATACTCAAATTGCGTCACAGTATTGAACTGCATAACATCAGGGATTGGGTTAGCCCTTTCATAGTCATTCAACAATAAGATAAAAGACTCGTTCTTATTAAATTTGTAACCTGAAATCTCACTAAATGATTTAGTTACTTTCAGAATGGTCTGATTTAACCAGGTCTGAAATGAATAAGATCACATCATCAGCAAATAGGGAAACTCGTAGGGAAAAACTACATTTGGTTGGGCTACACTGATCCCACTGAGTTGGGGGTGAGAGCGTATTGCATGTCGCAAGAGGTTCTATTGCCAATGTGAATAATAAAGGTAAGAGTGGGCAGCCTTGACGGCAGCCACGGTTTATCATTATTGGTCTAGAAATATTTCTATTAATAATAATTTCAGCAGAGGGATTGCTATATAATACTTTGACCCATTTAATAAAAATTATTTCCACATCCAAGATATGGCCATTCAACCCTATCAAAGGCCTTTCGGCATCTAATGATAGAAGTGCTGTATTTGGCACATTGTTTTGCAGTAAATAATAATTAATATTATTCTTACATTATGAAAACCCTTCCTGTAACAAATCCATTTTGATCTTGATTAATTATACTGGAGAGAATTTTTTGTAATCTTCTTGCTAATAATTTGCAAATAATTTGTAAGTCTGAATTCAATAGGCTGATGGGCCTCAAATTCTCACATTTATCCAGGGATTTTCCTGGCTAAAGTAAGATAATGATCAAGGCTATATTCGTTGAAGAAGGGAGAGAATTGGATTGAAAGGATTCTTCAAACATATCCAATAAAGGAACCAGAAGTTTGTCTTTGAATCCCTTGTACAAATCTATAGCAATGCCGTCAGGCCCAGCTCTTTTTCCAGATTTCATGTTATCAATGGCTTGTCCAATTTCTTCTTTAGTAATTTGTAAATCTAAGTTTACACTGTTTTCTTCTGGAATAATGGGTATATCTATCTTATTTAAAAAGATATTTATACTGTCTAATGAAGTTGTTTGTGTATAATTCTTCATAATCATCTTTAAAGGCTTTGTTGATTTCTAATGGGTCTACCAGAGTCAGCCCGTTTGATATAATTGAGGTGATTGGCGAATTAGCTTCTAGCTGTTTTATTTGCCA
>CM047984.1:5110589-5120989 GCA_026261665.1 Melanotaenia duboulayi | reverse complement strand
AGAAAGTTTAGACACATCCAGTCATTTATATCCTCAGTACATTTACCAAGAGCCTGTATGGGGCCTCGGTCTCCTGGTGATATTGTAAAATATATCTGTGTGTCATCTGCATAGCGTCATTTTTAGGTTTCTAGATGCTCTTAGATACCAGAAACATGGCCAGGCCTTGAGGGGTTAGTGAGGGCTGCATTCCATTTAGAGAAAAACCAAATTTTTAATGTTTAACAACTCACCAGCATGCTGCAAAAGTGGAATGCAGCCCTCTTTACTACACTTGAAATTAGCACCATTTAATGAAGAATGTTTCCATTTTGTAATTTAATTTGGAATTGAATATTCAGTATCATTGAATGTTACATAAATGTTTTTCTAATATTGTGCAGCCATTTTTTGTGCTTTTAAAATAACAACTGTAACAATTTTTTTTGATAAAGACACAAGCTTTTTAATGGTACATCAAAGTTAATATGCAGAAGATGTATAGAGCAGTGGTTCCCAACCTATCTTCCTTGGGAACCCCTTTCATGCGACCCCCGGCCCCATCCAGGGCTGAAACCATGTTTGGGTTTATGCTTTTAAAAGTGAGATTCTCACCATTAATAATGTATTCTGGCTGAATCTTGTCCTTAAATAAGGCCAAAGTTAAATTAACAACATGTAACCTTACTTTTTTTTCCTAAAATAGGGACAATGTATGGTCATTAATCACAATGACTGAAAGTTCAAAGCTTTGTGAGACCCCCTTGGGAACCCCAGGTTGGGAACCACTGGTCTAGAGGACATCAGTCAACACTGAATCCTGGAACCAGGAGTCATAGTGCTGATTGGACATGCTAATGCTAACATCCGCTGCAAAAAATTGATTTTTTTTTTTTTTTGTTTACTTGCTGAGATTTATGAGCACAATCACTCCTCAGACTTTTCAGTGAATTGTTTAGTCTCATCTGTTTAAACCACGCAACAAAAACAAGTTGTGTATGCGCATATTTATCTAAAACTTGGTCAATGTTTAGGAGAGTGATGCTAATAAAAACAGGAAGCTTGTGCTGTCTGCCGCCTCATATATGGTGCACACCTATCCTTACAATGTTTCTGTATGCAACCATAGACTAAAAAAAGATGCAACACATAACTGTGAATATCTGACACATGATTATGACTCTTTTACACAAATTTATATCCCAAATGCATTAGCAGCTGTCTGCCCCTTTACCCTTTTGAGTTTTCTCTGTAGTGAACACTATATATAGCGGGTGAATATAAAGGTGAATTGAAACACAACCAGATATTTCCCACCTTACAAAAAAAAGTATGAATCAGTATGATGACCATGATGTCACTACTATGATGTAAAACTTACTGTTTCTGTTATTTTTCTGTTTCCTCTGCAGGGTTCCTGCTGTCTGACGTTGGATCCACACCACTGGTGGTTGACATTTGGAGCCCCCAGTAACAAAGTTAGCTTTTGATTTGTGTTTATAGTTGTCCACCACTGCCTGTCCCCACTGGGAGTTAAATATTATTAGTATTTTTAGTACTGCTTTAATCTCAGCATCGTTAGCACTGACTTTACGTCTGCTAGTTAACATTAGCTGCCAGCATGGAGCGCAGTAGCTGGAGCGGCAGTGAGAGTCCAGGGGAGGACATGGACAGACTGAGTGATTCAGGAGGGGACAAGACCATGGATGGGGACCCCGAGGGGGTCTGGAGCCCAGACATCGAGCAGAGCTTCCAGGAGGCCCTAGCCATCTATCCGCCCTGTGGGAGGAGGAAGATTATATTGTCAGATGAAGGAAAGATGTATGGTGAGTGATTAAAAAGCAGACACTTGCAAGAGTTCGGCATTTTTCTTGAATAAATGTCTTAAAAATAAATTATAAGAGTTTCTGGTGATCAGGGACCAGGCAGCTGGTTCAAGATATTTTAAGAGGTGTGATGCAGTTTATGTAAATCTCTGGGTGCTATAGATAGATTGTCACAAGCCATATGTGAGGAATGTGACTGTCTCTGGTCATATGGTGAGTTGAGATGGAATGTGAAATCCCCAAACAGTGATTTAACCACATCCAGTGATTTGTCAAGCTGTTGAGACGCTTCTGTGAGACAACACGGTTGCGATAGAAGGTTGTCTAGCTGTGCATCAAGTGTCAGAAACACAGGAAAAGAAAGATTTGCTAAAACAGAGGAAACAGAAGCAAGCTGTGGGTGCATTATGCCAGTGTGAGTGAGAATGTGAGCGAGACTGAAGAGGGGAGAGTATTTGTGTGTATATGAACTAATAGAGTGATGAACAGATGGTCCTCTGGCTGCCACCAGCTTCCCCCCCTTCCAACTCGCTTTCTCTGTTTTTGATTTCCTCTGCTTTCTCTCTGTATGTAAAGTGCACTCTCCAGATTTCTATATGATACTCAAGTCATTTTTTAATCTGTTTGTAAAGGTCAGATTATCTCTTAAATACACCCTTGTGGAAAGTTTTCATATCAGCAATGGCCAATATTGCACTTTAAAATGTGAAAGATGTTCAGAAGCACCTCACAGCTGAGTTCACGCAACCATTTTAACACATTTTTAGCTCTTTAGGTTAGACTTAATCTTAGTCTTAGATGACGATTTTAATTAACTTTTTTCTTTTTCCAGCATGAGAGGCTCTTACAATAGCTAATTCATGGTTTTCTGCCTGTGCAAGAAGTTATTGTGATGTAAATTTAGCTATCTACACCAATCTGCTAGGCTCCATGGAGCGTCTTTGGCCTGAACTTTGCGACTGCACAGCAATGTATCTGTTACATGAACACCAAGTTCAGCTTCTGCACATCATAAGTACAGCCTGAATGGTTGTTTTGAGGAAAGACTCTGCAAAGAGATGTTATTATCCAAACCTCTGCAATTCATCAGTGAAACTGTATAAGAACACGCAAATGTCTTTGAATCGTTACTGAGTCTTAAAAAGATAGTTGGCAAATTTTCCTGTCAGTGCATTATCGCCACCTGTTGGACTGGAGGAGAAAGTTGTCCAACAATTAAAGTTCTGGTGGCTAGTCTCAGTTTGATAAAAATAAACGAGACTTATCTTTCAGATTTGACTTTTAATAACAAACGTAGGTAATGAATCAATATTTTTACCTGGTTGGCCACTTTTAAACCTCGTATGAAGCAGCACAATGAAATGGGTAATGCACTTGTTTAGTTAACCTGAAACAGTCGTGGTTTTATTACAGCAGAGTGAAATGGACCAGACATACAGTAGGTTTGCGTAATGCTTCTCAGCTCCCTCAACCATCTACTTTTGTCCTGAAAGTTGATGGTTAAGTCGTCAGGCCCCATTATAACCTATATGAGTTTACATAAGTCCAGCCTACGGAAATACGAATTGGTTGCCAGGCAACAAAACAACGCTGCAGCATTCAGGTTTTACTTAAAATTAATTATTCCACTGATTGATCAACATAGTAAGTCTATGTGAACTTTACTTTCAAGAGCCCACCTTAAATTGACCAATCACGGATTTGTCACAGATGACAAAGCAGGTGTTATTGCTAATTGATACGTATGGTTTTGGCGTTCTGCCCTCTTTCTTATGACATCAGCTGTGGTTGCTTGAACCAACTTTCAGCCAATCAGGTAGCCTCTGAGAAGAGAGTAAACCAGCGGAGAGAACCCAATGCATTTCCTGAATGATGATCAATTACATTGATTTAACACTATAGATTTAAACAGTCAGTTGATGATTTGTTTAACTTTTAAACGTTGGGTCACTGAATGCAGCTCTGCATTGTAGCAAATTTACATATTCCATCCTGTTTTCTGTCCTCTTTATAGCGTTCATCCTAACGTTGTTGCTTATAATATAAATTTTTACCTCTGAAACAACGCATAAAGGAGTGCTTTTTCCTTTTTTTGTGTTCTTGTACTGTATCATTCCAGGAAAAAATAAAACAACAAGATCAGATTGTTATGGGCATGTGTAAGCGCATACAGCAACTCCTGTCAAGATTCATCACAAGCCTGAAATGCTGACATGCACAAGTCACACTGATACTAAAACCCCTGCTCAGGCTCCTTTTGTGTTATTGATCAGTCGCCAATCAATCAGTCTCCCTCTGTTCTCTGCCTCTGTGGCATGTTCAGCGCTGCTTGTTTACCTTGTTGACTGTGTCCAGGTTGTTGACACGTTTATCATGTTGACCTAATCAACTTAGACAGCGTCTGTTTTTAGAGGCAGAGCAGGTGAGGTGTAAATGCGGAGAAGGGATGAGTAGCATTTGGCCTTGAGAGTGAGGGGGTCTTTAATCGTTATCTGGTATGTCTGTGCAGACCAGCTTCACAAAATGACTCTGACTTTGTTCTTAATTGTTGCTCCTGATTCAGGTCGGGCTCATATTTCACTTTGTGCATGCTGTTTCATTGGATTCTTGAGAACACAAAGTCCTTGCTGATTTTTCTTTCTTTTTTATGTTTATTTTTCTGTGTGTAGACACTAATGCTTTTGAAGAAACCCAGCAATTGTTTCTTTGCTATTCAAATCAAATCCCTGTACAATTACCAGAGGTTTGTGGTTTTCTTGAGTGTTACATTAAAGCAAAATGAGGGGCAGTTGAATTGTAAAACAGAAAGAAAAAACATCTAAAAGACAGGGAAACCATGAAGGTGTTATACAGATCTACTGGACAAATATTAGGATCATATTCAAGTACATGTTGCAGAAGAAAATAACATACTGAGAATTGCAAAGGATGTTTAGCCTGCAGTGGTGACACAACAGTGGTTCTTCTTCGTGGACCGTGACATCATCAGTGTGCTGGCTGGCTATATTACACGCTACGTCCCAATAAAGTTAAAAATCAAACAAACAAAACAACTCAAACCCAGGCCAAACGATCAATAAACTTTAGAAGATGATGAAGAAATACAGTGATTTGGACTAAAGTGGATCTGGACATGGAGTAACCTCTCCATCTTTAGAGCTGCCAGCATACAGCATGATGGTCATCGACCAGCAAAGCAGGAAATGGGGATGTTGAAAACCAAAGAAGAAGCCAGTCAAGTACCACCTGCCAAAAAATGAAGATAATTCACAGGTAATTGG
This sequence comes from Melanotaenia duboulayi, assembly GCA_026261665.1. Taxonomy (NCBI): domain Eukaryota; kingdom Metazoa; phylum Chordata; class Actinopteri; order Atheriniformes; family Melanotaeniidae; genus Melanotaenia; species Melanotaenia duboulayi. The sequence goes on along the minus strand of CM047984.1, from coordinate 5,115,903 downwards.
TACAACCTTCTGTTTTGCTTCCACTTCGGTTCTGGTTAAACTGGTGTGAACGCAGGCCAGTTTGTATATTATTTGTAATATTAATTTAATGAAATTACATTTAAACTTGTGTCCCTGCTATATGTTATATATATACTGTTACTGCAGCCTCTGGCCCAGGTCACCATTGCAGAGCTGTTTCTCAGTGGACCTACCTGGTTAAATAAAAGTTAAATAAATAAATAAAAATAGAAAAAGAAAACAAGTTCTGACTGAAGCCTCACCAGAAATGGTCTCCATGGAAGGATGGCTGTCAAGAAGCTCTATTTTTACCCCATATACTGTTTCTCCACCAATGACAGCATGTTGAGTTAGATTATTGCACCTACCTCCTGTGTTAGGGGCACTATTTAAAGAAATATTTAACATATTAAACAATATATTTTTCATGTGCAACAGTGAAGCTGTAAAAGCATTTTAGTTCAGTAGTTATTGGGCTGCTGTTGGAAAAGAAACAACACTCTTAAAAATTCTACTTTTTATTCCTTAGATTTAGTTCCTTTTCATATGCTTGTTAATATAATTTCTTTCAGTAAATGTGGGGAAAAAAAGCCTCTAATGAAACATTGTTCTGAGCTGCTGTATTTTTATACTCCACTCCTAAACATGTTTTCCTTGAGACATGTGCCAAATACTTCTCACTGGGAGGCCTTATTTTAGTCAGAGTTAATGGTTGAGGCTGCTAACAGGTTTTCATTGTAAATTAACCTTCAAGATAAGATTGAAAAGTTAACATCATTTGTTTGTCCCTCTGTGTGTGCCCTGCGATAGAGCGGTGGCCTGTCCAGGTCTACCCTGCCTCTCGCCTGTTGATTGCTGGGATAGGCTCCAGCTCCCCCACAACCCTGAGTAGGAGTAAGCGGAATAGAAAATGAATATTAACATCATAGCATCAGCTTCAACAAATAAATCCTCGGTCCATTCAGGCGGAGGCTGTCTCTTTAGTTTCAAGAAAGTAGGTCACACATCCAGCCGCTGTAAATATGTTCAGATATTTATTGAACAGTTTAAGCTCAGAGATGATACTACTTGTGCTGTGCAGGGAACATCAGCTATCAGCAGAACATTGCGTGGTGTTGTTAGTCTTTACCAGAACACGCAGCCCATTTGCAGTGAATGAAATATTAACTTCTAACAGCAGCAGTGATCATTTTTGAGTTCTCGTCTGGGCAGAGACAAGCTTTAGTTTGTTGAAACAAGCACAAACTCCTCCTCGGTGGTGGTAAATCCAGGCTCTGGGCCAAGATTTGGCCCCTGTAGTCTCAAGGGTCCTCCCAGGGTGTACGACAATATACACCAGTCAACTGCAGCCTTGTTAGCAAGTGCGGTCAGCGAGGCTTTGACCTTATTCTGAATGGGTTTTTTGAGCTATTCCATAAAGCACCTGAAGCTCTTACATTACAAGCTCATTCTGCTAACTGAGCTTTGGGATCGACAGCACGCCACTGAAGTTAGAAGATGTAAATCTGACTTTAGTTATTTTAAAACTTTATTTCAGTTTTACATTATCTGACATCAGCTTCATTTTCACTTTTTGTGCATTTTCTTCTGCCGTTTTAACCTCAAACATGTCTGTTTTTCCTAATGTCTCCATGTTTATTAGCTTACCCACAGAGTGGCTTAGCCCAGAGACAGAGAGGAGGGAGAGCGAGAGTTGCTTCTGTTCGTCACGGTTAATGACCATCTGACTTTGGCCTTGAAGTCTTTCACTGGGCAAGTACAGAGGGAGGAAGAGGGAGGGAGCAGAAGGGAAGCCCATTCACTACAAGAGGGACAGAGGAGGGGGTGTAAAAAGGAACAGCCAGAAGAGAGGACGGATGGATGAATAAACGGAGAGGGGAAGTTTGTGTGTGTGTGTGTGTGTGTGTTTGTTGGAGAGTTTTTTAGAAAGAGGGAGGGCGAAAGCGAGGGATGTGTGCCGCAGGGTTAGTGAAGGATGATAATTCGCCGTTAAGCCTCCTAGAAAGACCAGCTGGCCCCTCTGGAGTCAGATGTCAGCTTCCACAGCCAGGACTCACTCTGTGTGTGTCTGTGTGTGTGTGCTAGCACTCATGCATGTATATACATTGATGTGTGTGTTTGCGTGTGTGCTGTAGTCAGTCACAGCTTTTGACTGCTAGAAGGAAAACACCTGCATGGGGAGCTGTAGATTTTTATCAGTATAAGCTCCCTATCTCAGTGTCAGTGGGTCTGGTCAGAACACACACACATACATACACACACACACATGCACACAAATGCACAAACACCATCTGCTAGTTAGTTAGGGCTATTGTTGCGAGCCATTTGGGCACTGTGTAGAGGTTTGGCTTTGTGCAGATCTTGACCATCAGTTGGCCAGCTGGCCTGACTTTGCTTTTCCACTCGGCTGCAGCAGAAAACAGGCCAAGGGAGAAACCAAACCAAACCAAACTCTGCTTCGGAGCACCAAATTTGCTTGTTAGCAAATGCCACAGTGGTCAGGTTACCTCATTTCACTGATTTATCTCAAATCATCAGCTGTATTTACCTGTCGGTCCCTCTGCAGTGCAGCTCTGTGAATATGTACTAGTAGGAGTAAACACACAAATATCTATTACAGGTTTTATTAAAGTTGTATTTTTTTTCTTTCTGTCCGCTCTCTCTTTCACTAATCTATGCTAGCCAGGTCATGCTGAGTCTGCTGTGCTCCCCATTGAATGGGCTGAATTATTCAGCATTGTAAGCGCCTGTGTGCGCGTATGTGCGCGCACGTATGCATGGGTACAGCTGGCCTGCTGGCTCCTTTAATCAGGGGACGGCCGGTCCGCATGAATGCCTGCATTGTTGGGTCATGTGTATTCAGGGCCGTGGCGTGTGTGTGATTTTGTGTGTGTGTGTGTGTGTGGAGGGCTCAACAAGGGTATCGGTGATTACAGTGTTTCTAAGTGAAACTGCACGTCATAGGATCGCAGGGTCAACAGCTCTAAATCAGCCACTAAGTTGTTTTTCAGGGTCATATGATTTCTGCTTGTGATTGTCTTTGAGACAAGAAAAAACACATCAGATGGGTTTCGTGTGTGTGTTACAAAGAAAAGGGCCTGCTGACTGTTTCATCAGTGTATTATTTATCTTTTTTTTTCTTCTCCAGGTCGAAATGAACTGATAGCCAGATACATAAAACTTCGAACAGGCAAGACGCGGACAAGGAAACAGGTAATGATTGGGAGTGTGTTCAGAGCATATTGGATTATACACACATAAAATTAACAGCCAAACAAACAGAAAGGGTATGAATTCTGGTCAAAGAAGAAAAATATAGAGAAATTTAACTGAAACGAACTGTAACAGTTACCTCTTGTCAATGCTGGGCTTGTAAAACCCTCCACTGTGTCTTCGCTGGGTCTGCACAATAATAGGAAACAGCCAATATGCTGCATCAGTGATGAATCTTGCAATAAAAACACGACTTGCAAGATGTGAACAAATGTTTTAATACAGGGACCCATTCATTTAAGTCAGGTGTGTTGAAGCAGGAAACATGTAGAACCTGTAGGACAGTAGCCCTCAAGAACCGGGGCTTGAGATTCCGGTTTTAATTCAGACCTAATAGCTGGAATGGAAGCGCATTCCTCTGCTGGACCTGTGCACGTTTGATAGCTGTAAAACAACCTCTACAGCAGAACTTCCTCTAGGGGAGCGCAGCCTTCATTAATACACATGAACTATTTGATGTTCAGATGTCTTTATATTTATAAATACATTATACATATTAGACATGTTTATATTCTGATAAGAAGAAAGTTTTGATATATTGTGCAGTCCCAGTTTCACTTTTCAGGTTGTTTCCATTGTCTTGATATTTTTTGGGAAACTTTTTCAGTGGATTAGACATAGTGGACACACATAGTGTATAAAAGAAGTGAGTGTCACCACTAAGATATTAACCACTGATTTGAAATTATTTTAGAAGCCACATTCATTAATGTATGTCGCCACGTATATACATGATTATATAACTTCACTTCTTTGTACCCGTATCCATGTAGACTGCATTTTACAGGTGAATGTACCTATAAAATCACCTGTTGATTCGTGGACTCACCTTGAGTTCATTTCTTTAAGATGCCACCATCTTTTGATTGAAATTATAATCAAGAGAAAGGCTGAGAAATGGCGAAAGATAAATAATAAATAGTTATATAAATAGTTTGCAGCGATGCGATTCACTGATAAGCATTTAGTTCTGTGGCAGGTAAGGGCGTTGAACAAAAACAATCACATGGTATGATGAATATGATCCATATGTTATGATTTTTTACAGAATTAGGACTTGCTGCTACTGAAAAGGTTGAATTTTTAAAAAGATTTTTGGTAAGATCCATTTTTTTTTGCTAACAAGATGATCAGCAACACTTAGTTTTTAATGATTTTGATATTATTAAAGAAAATTTAGACTCAGCTTCTCCTCTAACTTTGACTTTATAGTTTGCTTAACTCTGTAACATAGACCGTCTCAAAGGTCCAGTCAAACATTTAAGAACATCATTGCAAAGCAAAATCCACGATTCACTGCAGCTGTTTTATGGTTTTTGCAATCATGCGAGTCGCCCACTGTTGGTCAGAAAGTATAATGCAGGTTGATGTTGCTTCTGCTGTGGTTTATACATTCTGTGGATGCAACTCATCCAGGTAGCATGCAGCTAGCTGTTTAAAGACGAGGTGTGTTCTCAGCAAAGCTCTGAAAGCAGAGTTAAGATTTTTTCTCACAACATCACATCTTTATTGAGCTTTGGCTGCAGACAGAATCAAACATAAATCATCTTGTAATTGTTACGATGTTTTAGCTGTAATATCGTTTTTAAACTTTATTTAGATATTTTAATTTAACTACATTTAATATTTTATTTTAGTCTCATGCAAGTTTTCTCAAGTAGGTCTCAATTCTAAAAAATATTTGATGTATACCACAAACTTAGTTTTTTGTTGCAGACCAGGTTGAATGAACCCAAGAAGGAAGTTGCTCTGTATATGGTGACAACCACAGAAAAGGAAGAAATAAAAAATCATTTCAATCCTGTCCAACACTAATAGTTAGACGTCTTTTTGGATGTTTTGGACAGAACATAACATGATAGTAAAGTGTAGTTGTTGGCCTGTGTTTCCAGGTGTCTTTTTGCTCTCTGAAAGATGTGCATAGACGGGTCTATTCACTGTTGTCAGGGGAGAAGTGTGTGTGCATGTGTGTCTGTGTGTGTACTTCCAGTATGGCAACAATCCTTTCATAACCATGGCAACTCACTGTTTGGTCCTTCCT
>CM047984.1:5092398-5109321 GCA_026261665.1 Melanotaenia duboulayi | reverse complement strand
CATACAAGAGAGAAAAGCAGCATATCTTTATAAACATGTAAATTATCAATATTACTCATAATTGTTCTCAGTGTGTGTTACTAGTACATATCAAGCCGCCGAGCTTCATTGTTCTCCATAAAACAGTGATTCATGCCATTTCATCCCAGTTTATATCTTGTTTATATAATCTTGTTTGAGTTACTGTTTTGGATAAAAAAAAGACATCAATTCTTAGTAAATCCACTAATTCTAGATGTTCTTTTTTATTATTTGAACATGATATACAAGGCTAAACTGAAACAAATGGGCTGGTTGTTTTGAAGAAACAACTTCAGGATGTTATCGAAGCCATATGGTTTGTGGTGTTTGATACGAAAATCCAGCTTGATTCCCGTCTTGGTACCTCCTATAATGTTATTACCTCTCCCAGGAGGGGAGATTTCTCTCAGTGCCAATTAACTTGAGTGAAGCTGCCAATTAGTGATTCTCCAGCTATTGCAGTGCCTCTAATTCTATTTCATTCATCTGTTTTCTGCTCCATGTTGCTTTTAGTTTGAATTTTATAAATGAGCCCACAAGTTGACATCTCTGTAAATCTGCAGGTTTTAACAGTTTGCCTCAAGGCGACTGATGTGTTGTATGAACCCCATGCTGCTATGAGTTTTAACAGGATTTTATGTTCCTTCACCGAAGATAACTGCTGTAATTTGGCTTAATTTCTGGAATTTCCTGTTTTTCTTTTTATGACTGGATCTGTGTGTTAAATGCACTCTAATGATGATGGGGTAAATCTGTGTGTGTATTGATGTGCAGGACCAGAATGCCAAGGAAAAAGCTCTGCAGAGCATCTCGTCCATGTCCTCGGCTCAGATCGTCTCTGCCACCGCCATACACAGCAAGCTGCTGCCTGGAATAGTGCGCACCAGCTTCCCCGGAAACGCACAGGTAATGCGTTGCTGCATCTTTCTCTACAAATAATTACAAGGGCATAAATGTAAGAAAATAACGGTGCACAGAAGAAAAATACACACATTGCTTTGCAGGCTTTTTCAATCCAGTGTATTAATGTATGTGTGTGTGTTTTTTTCCAGCTGTGGCAGGGGATGATTCCCGGAGGACAGTCCAGCTCCACAGAAGAGTGAGTCAAGTCGAACTTACTGCATAATTTTTAGTTAAATTTCCCCCCAAAGCAGTTAGGTTTACTAGTTCAGCTCTTCTGAGCTCTTAAAGAATCATTTATTTAAAACGACCCTCTAAGCATCTGAAGGTACATAAAGGAAAAGTTTTCACAGTTTGGAAGGATAGACACTTAAAATAGAAACTAAACCATTCATAACTATAATTCTTTAGTGTACGATCACGTATAAATAAGAATAGTTGTTTTCAGTAACTTCGGATGAGAAATGTAGTGACCATCTCTTCTAACATTACTTCAGGCGTGCAGTATTCAGCTTTTTTTGCAGTTTAAACCACAAGATGTAACTTTGTTAAAAATTAGAAAATAATAAACTGTTCTGGAGAAGTCCAAACAAGCTTCAGACTTTTTGGTTTTATGTGAAGAAGCAGTTTTACCCCGTACGTAAACAGCTTGTTCGCTGAAGTTAAAGTTAACTAGAAAACTCACCAAGTTTAATTTTTTTATGAGTTTTTTTCTGCAAATAAGCTCACATCCTGAGCCTACAAGTGGTTGTTCATCTAGCAGTTGCAGGTTTTTGCAATATGAGGCTAAACTAAGCTATCGAGATCCTCTCGCTTCTTCACAGTTGGAAAAATGAAAGTAAACGATTAAAAAAAATTTTAAAAATATGATCTGTTCCAAAAACGTTAACGGCTGATGAACAATAGTCAATCTGGGAATATTTGACACAGAATTTTATTTTGTATTTATTTAGAAAAAGGAACAGCATTTGATGACAAACTGAGTTTTCAAAATGCTTTTTTAATAAGTACAAAATGATACTAATTCCTCTCCGTTGACGTCTATTTTAAGTCAAATTTCATAACTCAACAGGGAAGAAAGACGTTTCTGTCTAAACGTGCTTCCTTCTGGCTCCAAACCAAGCGTTCACAAATCAGCTGCAGTTCATGAACATAACGGTTTCATTTATGCACAATTATTCGTGAACATCATCATTATCAGTTATTCTGCTGATCCTTGCATCACATTGATCAGTTAAATAACCTTTATTTTATTCTATAATAGTCCAGTAAGTAATTTTTTTCATCTTTGATCAGCAGAACAATGTTCAACTCTGAGATATAATCAGAAACTATTAAAGCTGCAGATTATTTTTTTATTGTCGCTTTCTGATGATTAGTTTAAGCTTTATAAGTCCCCTTTTACACGCACTTTTACAAAATGAGTAAAATACTTAACATTTTTTCATTATCTGGGAAGGAATGAGACAGTAGAGGTTTGTTTTCTTTCCTGGTCACATACATTATTATCCATTGTTGCTGCATATTAGTGTTTTTATGTAGGACACAAACATCAGAAGACTCCGTCAGACTTTTATTTATAAGCATCCAAATGCACCATCAGCGTGTATCTGCACATGTATGATCATCTCAGCTGGTGATTTAGAAAGCATTAATGTGATTAACTCAGATGACTGACGCCTGGAATCAGTCTGTCCTCAGATTGCCAAACACGGATTTGCTTTATTGTCGATACAAAGACCACTCGCAGAGTTAAAATGTGATGGATATGGATTTTAAAATCTGCCTCCCTCTGTTTCCTTGTCTTACATCAGTGTCTGTTCACATCGTAGCGCTTCACTGCTAACGTGCATGAGGCGATGATGATGATGTCAGTAGATGGGAGTGTGTAGTTTTACTGAACTCAGAGCTGCTCTTGACCTTCGTGCTCCCGCTTCTGTTCATTCAAGACACAGAAGAGAATTTTTTTGTATAATGTGGGTACAATGAGACCGGTCCTACTGTGTCTGTTCTTCTTGCAGCCTTTTCTGTATGTAATGCTCCCCCGTCCATTTCTGTGTCTCTCTCAGCATCAAGCCGTTCTCCCAGCAAGCCTACTCTGTGCAGACAGCAGGGACCACCACAATCTCAGGTGAGAGGGACCACAGGACAATTATCATCTTTCTTTAAGGTGGAACAGTGGTTCTTTCTCCTGTCATTTATGCTGCTTCTTCACCACAGGGTGGTTTTCACTCTGCTGGAGCACTTGGGTCTCCAGCACTCCCTTCTTTGTCTTGTGAAGAGGGTCAAAAAGAGGGAAACCGTGTCAGTCTGACTTTTTCTACATATAATATATGACTAAAGCTTAGCTTCACACCTTACAGAATCTTCTTTTAAACATAAAATTGTTTGGCAAAGAAAAAGTAATCACACGAGAGGAAATTGAGCTTATTTGAATTTTTGACTTTGGTGCTATCAGACCAATGTCTGTAGTTTTAGTGAATAAACCTCAACGTTATTAGTTCCTTAAGCATCCGTGGCCGTATTGATGGCTAACTAGCTGGTATGAGAGGGTTGGTAGTTCCTACAGAGCAACAAATAACAATAAATAAATAAAAAAATCAACCATATTCCTGCCACGCTCCATTTAAAGAGGGATAATATCTAAAGTTGCCATGCCCAGATCCAACGTCTAAATTCCAAGCTAAATTAAATGCACCACGAGAGCGGCCAGCTGCAGAACGGGTCGGACATCTTTAACGTTTCTTACCTAAATCCAAACCTGTCGCACCTAAATGTCAGAATGTTCATAAACAACTAAATTTGACATTTAAATGAATTAATAACTAAAACAATAAATCATCCAATTAGTACATCTCTGCAACCACAAGGTCTGTTTGATTACTTTTGGAGTCGTAGTAAATTAATTTATTTATTAAGATGTGTAATTATCAGTATATGTGTTATTGGTGAGGAGTAAATGAAGATGGCACATAGCACAAATGAAAACAGTTTCAGGCATGCCTGAAAAATAAAACAAAACCCTTTCATGATGAATATGAACATCTGTTAGGGATGATAAAGCTGCAGCTCTAAACCCTATCAGATCACCGTCAGAAGAAGTGAAGCAGAACAAAATGAGAGGATTTAGTCCAGACATTTAAGACGAGGTCTCTAAAATGACCATTTTGGCTCAGTTTGGCACCATTTGTTTTCAAAGGTTTTACAATAAATGAGAATAAATTAATTGTAAAATGTGTTAGGGTGTCATCGTCTACTCAAGCCCAAACCAAGCCGAGGACCAGTCTGAGTTACAGTCCGAGTTGTATTTCTGGAGTTAAACTGATCCACTGATGCAGGCCAGTCCCATCCAAAGCTCCACCATCTTCTGCATTCTGATGTAAACCTTTAAACCTTAAAACCCATAAAGTGGTGTGGCTTTAAAAAAATATCTGTTAGAAATCCATTTAAAACTTTAAAAGGAAACGGTAAAAAAATATATATATAAATGATCCATTAATAATCAAAGAGCCAGAAAACATGCCAAAAACAAGCTATATGTTCATTCTTTCATATTAATGGTGCATAATAATTTAATTTATATGGTTTGATTTCAGGGAGTAAGGATTATTACGAAATTTTCAATAACCACAAGAGCTTTTACCATCAATATTAGCCTTTAGACGGTAACAGCTGGAAATAAAGTGCTTCTTCAACAAACTGCTCTTTATTCCTCATGAAAATTTCTTGTAAATCACAGACTTTAGTCTCTTTTGTAACCTGTAACAGCTGATTAGCCGCAGCATCATATGATGCTCATCAGAAGACGTAGAAGTGGGTTTGCTCAGTGTTAGCTGACACATGAACAAAACCTACTTTTCTGGACTTTATGAAAGCAATGATGTAGATTGTTGCCCTTTTATATATTTTCTGAAGCCTGCCGAGGTCTGTGTGAGGTTTAACATTTTCCTTGTGGATTATGGGGCGTTGGTTAAAACAGCATAAAACTAAAAATGTTTTCTTTAAATTAAATATGAGTTTTCAGAGCTGCACCCTCATCTCAGCGGAGCTTTATCCACAGGTGTCCAGTGACGGTATAAATTAAACATGTCTGTGCTAATTCGTTATGGCTGCACACGATGACGGTGGTGAATTAATCTGAAAAAAAAAACCCAAAAACATGTGTGTGTGTTAAGCAGCATACGAGCCTCCTGCTGCAGCCCAAACACACAGAGAGCCGGCGTGGCAGGGCCGCTCCATCGGCACCACCAAACTACGACTGGTGGAGTTTTCATCTTTCCTGGAGACACAGAGGGACCAGGAGGCAGTGAGTACACACACACACACACACACACACACACACACACACACAGCAGTCTACAATAAGCACTCCCTATTGTCCCATAAACAGAGATGACAGATAACCCTACAGCAGAGAACAACATTAAAGCCCTTTGTGTGTCTCATAGTATGAATAACCTTTGTAAAGCTCTATCTCTCCGTCTGCTCAGTCTATCTGTCATCCTGCCACTCTCCAGACTCATTGTCATTTTTCTACCTTGGGCTTACAGACAGCTGGCATTCATCTTGCTGCGCTCTGTATGGACAGTACATAAAAATGTGCAACAATGACTTTCAAATAGATCCTCTTGTGCCTCATGTTTCCTGCATTATTTATGCTACTGTAAATACAGCAAGCTGAAAGAGGCCTTAAAAGTTCTTTGGACTGAAAATATACAATTCAATAAAAACAAAAGACCAATATGACTGTAGTCAGCTGGTAGAGTAAACTCTGGTCATTTTTTCAACCTGATCGGTTGTTAAATCTTACATTCCTCTCATGAATGCTAACTCATTTTAAGTTAACATAACCACCACTCACATTCAGTTTGATCTAATTGAGAAAACAAAACTAAAATTATGCTTAAAACTTTTACTCCATCCGTGTCTTAATCAACCTACGTATATATTGCTATAAATTCATAAACTTGAAGCTAATTAGTTGTTTTGTTTTACCAGTAATTATCAGTAATGACAGTTTAATCCACAAGCTGACATGTTATTTAGTGTTTTTTCCCATAAACACTAGATGTGTACACACAGACTGTAGATAAGAAGAGGATGTAACCATGGTAATGCCCCTCAGTCTGTGAACTGCTGTTTAAAAGCTTTCAGTTCTGCTTTCAGCTCTTGTCATCTTGTTATTGTTTTTTCCTTGCTGAGTTGAAGACTTTATTAAAAATCTGACTGGACAAAAATAAACCAGACCGCTATAAAAATGATCAGATTGTAATGACTGAAGGGAGGTCTGTTGGAGCCAACACCTAGTGGCCATCAGTGGTATAGCAGATTAGGTTTACTTATAACAGCAGTCATGTTCATATTAATCTTTCACATAGTTTGTTTGTGTGTTATTGAGACTTAAAAATCCCACTGAATATGCATATCTATTTCTTATTCTTTTAGTATAAATTAATTTGAGACCAATACAAAATACTGTTGCACAGCGTATTAAGATAAAAGAAAAAACCTAAATTAAGAAGTAAAACCAAGTATCTTTAGTTTTTTTGTGTAGCAGCTAAAGTTCAGAGCTTATTTCTGTTCACAGTGTGAAATCAGCTGTTTTTCATCTCTGTATCATTTTTCCGCCTCCATCTGATTTATTCTTTTCTGTCCTCTCAGTACAACAAGCACCTGTTTGTGCACATCAGCCAGAGCAGCCCGAGCTACAGCGACCCGCTGCTGGAGTGTGTGGACATCAGGCAAATTTATGACAAGTTCCCGGAGAAGAAGGGCGGCCTCAAGGAGCTGTTCAGCAAGGGCCCACAAAACGCTTTCTACCTGATCAAGTTCTGGGTGAGTAAACTCAAAATCCTGCGCGCTCCTCAGTCATTCAAATTTAATATTTTCTTCACTAAAAAAACTCCAAGAATCCCTTTTTGAAATAAATTCTGTTGAAATATTTTCCTGTGAAGAGTAAGCACACACCCTGTATTTTTCCACACTGCCACGTCTTTGTCTGCACTTCCAGGTGTGTGTGTTTGTATGTGTGTTCTGTCTTTCCACCTGGGATATGGAGGTGGTGGGTTGATGAAAGCTCAGTCGCTTTGTTTGAACACCTGCTCACCTCCTGACTCACAGGTTTCCACCTTTGTGTATTTGTGTGTGTAAAGCCCACTTTACTGTTCCTTCTTAGATCTGCTTCAGGCTTTACCATAAACTTTTATGAATTTGCGACTCAAAATAACTTATTTATGACATATTAGGATGAGACAAGATGGATAAAAATGTAAAGATTTATCTGAGGTGTGAAAGTTCTTAACGAACTTCCCATTAAAATATCCTAACACACCACTCAGGGTTCTTATTCACTAATTATTGGCCATTCTGATATAAATGATTAGAACTTAGGAGGTTTATGATCCTGTATCTTATTAGATGCTAAAATTTTAAAATGCATCTATGTGGTGACATTAAAAAACGGAACAAAGTAGAAAATTGAAAAAATAAAGATAAATATGCCATTGACACAAACACACAAAAATACAATTTCACTCTATTTTAATCAGAGTTGCGTGCTAACCCTGAAAATTTCATAGTTGGCGTGCAAATAGTTTAATAAATTCCTGCTGCCTCGGCCCTGGGGGCATGTGCAGTTTTTCCGCAGCAGAGTTGTAGAATTGTTGAGGTCCAAACAAAACAAGTCAAGGATAAATTTGCTGCACTTTTCAGCTATTATGAAGTGGAAGATTACATTTTTGCACACTGTTGTACCTCTGTTCCAAGCTCCAAATACAAAAGTCATTAAACTAGTTAATTTTTTCACTTGTCTGTTGGTGTGTTTGATCTTTTCAAATATAAATTTGGTCTTCTACACTCATACGTCACATCGCATATCATTATATGCAAATGAAATTACTAAACTTTTATTTTTCTTTATTTTTTCTTTGCCCGTTAAAAACTTTATTGCAAAGGAATGGGTGTGTTGCATTTACAGTGTATGAAATGATCAAGCACCGGTGGGGCTGAGGTGGTCTCAGTCTGTTTGGGATCCCATAAAGACTCCGGCTGGCAGAGATGGAAGAAGAGAGATTTTTATTCACAGTGTGTAATTAATGTGAGCGAGTGCCATGTTGAAGTTTAATCTATAACTTTAAGCTCTAAGCTTTATTTATATCTGCGTTGCAACATGGTTGTGGAGGTCGATGTGCACATTTTGAGATGCCATGTGGACCCAGTAACTTTTATATATTTTCTGGTAGCTGTTTTGATGTATTTATTTATGTGTCACATTCTCTTTAGAGGTTACAGATGCTGAAAAGGACACAGTGGTGTGTCATTGCTTATATTTCCTCTCTTCCTCGAAAATATTTGGCTGAAAACTGGATTAAATCTCTTCCAGTGCCTTAACAAATAGAGAAACACAAAGCTGACGATCATGATGAGCTGAGCTGTGATTGGAGAATCCCCGTTCAGGGGTGGGGTTTATCAAGAGGAACATGAGGAGTTGAGGCCGTCAGCTTCTGAAGGAGCTTCAGTATATCGTACCATGCTGAACCGAGGTGGTGTGTCCACAGCACAGACACAGACTGTTTGTGCTTCATGTAAAGCGCCTCCCCTCTGAATTTGATTAAAAAGCTCTCAGATCTACCACAATGGAGCATGTTTCTGATAATCTGCTGCTTTAATAGAGCACAGTTTGATGGTTGTGTGCGTGGACGTGCTGTATGTGTGGGTGGCTTAGCATATGGTGTTTTGTGTATGTTCTCAATCCTCAGAGACGCTGCGCTCCTTTGAGAACTCATTATGAATGGTACAAAACCTTCCTCACTTCTCCTGGCCTGTAATCTAGGTACAGCATGTCCCCTCAGCCCTGATCAATCATTTCCTGCTTCTTATCACCAGAATATTGTTTTGCTTCTTTGCGGCTGCTAATGTTTTAATAAATATCAGTTGTTGGTACAGTTTATTTGTAGAATAGGACTGATCTGTTCCCTAAATGCCCTCTTGATTTCCACTGGATGCAGTAGTGCAGCTATCAAACATTGTTTTTTTTTTTATATTAAGTGTAAGGTAACTCCAGTTAAAGTTAGCTAAGAGTCTAAAAAACAAATAAAAGTACATGTGATTGATTTATTTATAACCAGGTTTCAGTTGTTTGATGAAAAGTTCACTTGTGCTGGATTGGAGACAGAAATCTGAGAAACTGATATGGGAAATTTAGACAAAATCATCAAAAAATGATCTGAAATATAAAAGTGAATCTCATAAATGTAAGATTAAGCTTTTATTTATTATTTTATGCACCTTATTAATCCCATTAGAGGATCAATTAAATGGCAGGCAAATGTAGTGACTCCAGTTACCAGCAGAGGGCGCTGTTGTCCAATCTAATGGCCAGAAAGACCTTGTCTGTGTTCATGTTCTGGGCTAATGGAGTCTGATCTCTGACATTGTTGCTCTGTGGTTTCCAGGCGGACCTGAATTATAACATGCAGGACGACCCCGCGGCCTTCTACGGTGTGACCAGCCAGTACGAGAGCTCAGAGAACATGACCATCACCTGCTCCACCAAGGTTTGCTCCTTCGGAAAGCAGGTGGTCGAGAAGGTGGAGGTGAGGATGGATGCCAAGCTGCTTGATGCTTTCAGGATCGATTTATAAATATAGAAAGGGGTTTGCAGAACATTTTCCCAGCGAGATGAATTTGTTTTTCAGATCAACCCAGAAATGGAAACAGTGAGGGCTCATGTCTACCATTCAGGAAGAAAGTAAAAACAACTACAAGCACATCCCCTCAGTTAAATTTAACTCCTTATTGTGGCCGCTCTCTTGCAGACGGAGTACGCGAGGTTTGAAAACGGACGTTTTGTCTACAGAATCAGTCGTTCTCCGATGTGTGAATACATGATCAACTTCATCCACAAGCTCAAACACTTGCCTGAGAAATACATGATGAACAGCGTGCTGGAGAACTTCACTATTCTGCTGGTGAGTTCATCAGTGTGTGTGTGTGTGTGTGTGTGTGAGAGAGAGAGAGAGAGAGAGAGAGACGGAGCCTGGATACACAGGAGTCATCTTCTTTTTAAATTCTTCCTGCTGCAGCTGACAGCACTGTTAACCTTCTCTCCAACATGGTTTAACCTTTGAAAGTCTGAGCCAAATGAACAACAGAAAGCTGGTGAGCACAGTGATGTGTGTTTGTTAGCTTGACATTTATTTTAATGGTAAAAGGACTTGATGGTGAAAAGCTGTCACTGTAGGAGGGTGTAAAGTTTTTGTGGTGTTGGGGTTTCTCATCTGATGGAGAGCAGAAATGGCGTCTGCAGGGGAAGTAAAAGATTAAAATCAGCTTAAAAACTGAATCTTCATTAAATGTAAATGTGTAGAAAAGCTATTTTTCACCTGTTTCCATCCACAGTTGCCACATGTGACACAATCACTGCCATAAACAGGCTGGTATGAATTGTTATGGTTATATGGTCAAGTGTAATATAAGTATAGCACCACACAGCGACTCTTAATATCCAGGTTTGGCTAAATGCAAACCATCGAACCTCGAGGGTCTGAGCTTATTTAGCCAGCAGACATTTTAGATTTGTTATAATATCCCACATAAAAAAAATTTGGTTTCTTTTCTTTATAGCACAACTTCACCTATATGGACAAAAATGATTTTTTCTCATGAATCTAATGTATTAACACACTGGACCCAAAAATACACACAAAAAAATAAATAAAAATCTGAATAGGAATAAAATTCGTAGAGTAGTATCAGCTGATCTGACTTTTTTTTCTTTGATGAAATGACAAACAAAAAAACAAAAAGACAAATATAGTGAAAGAAATGCAACTCCGGTCCATCCCGTTCAGTTCTATGCTCGGTTCTACGGTCATGTTTCAGATTTTCCATTCCAAGAAAGTTTGAAGTCTGCATGTTTAAGTAAAGTTAACCGCTGTCCTCTGAGAGTAGAACATGCAAGTCCAACCAAAATCACACAAAATTAAAGCTCATAAGAGTATTAAACTGGAGCAACACATGTAAACTGTGTGGCTGGAGGCTTAGAAACATGTGCATACATGACCCCTGCTGGGCTGAAACAGACCGAGGTGTGCCACACAAGACTACATTTTAATTTCATATCACTTAGTAAAAACAGTTAATATGTAAAGACTTGTTAACACTAATTAATTCCCAATAAAATTTAATTTACATATCTAATAGTTTCTTTTATATGCATTAGAAATTGTGACAGTATATCAGCAGATCCATGAGTCAACTCACTGCCACTTAAAGCGTTTACAGACTCATGGTGCGTTCAGTTTTACTCGGAGGTCAAAATTTTCCGAGTTCCCAGCCAAGCCGGATATCCAAGTTGGACAAGTCGGGGAATACTTGTGTCAAATCGAATTCACCGTCTCTAGCGTACAGTATAAATGAACATTTGAAATAGTTTTAGGAAAATCTCTAATGAATTCAGCTGTACGTACATGAACAATGACCTCCCACAGACAAAAGTAGATCCAGCCTTGAACTAAACCCCCTCATTTCCTTTTTCTGCACCTTGACTCAGCTGTCCTTGTAACCACATCTTTTAATGTAAAACCAAATGCTGAATTTCTGTCCTGTCATGTGTGTGTCCAGGTGGTGAGCAACAGAGACACTCAGGAGACCTTGCTGTGTATGGCGTGTGTGTTCGAGGTGTCCAACAACGAGCACGGAGCACAGCACCACATCTATCGACTCATCAAGGAATAGCACACACTTTAAACAAACACACATAAATGGCCTTTGCTTGTTGATTAATGGTGATATTTGAGAAAAAATGTCTTAAAAAAAAAGCAGAGTTCTACAAAAATCTGTTAGCCAAATGAGTTAATGAAGACAGGACGTGGCTGCATTTTCACTGCTACTCACGGACAAAAAGGACAAAACGCATTAGAAAAATGGGGGTAAATGTAGATTAACAGCAGATGGGGCACCGTATCCTGCAGGAACCTCCTCTGCAGGATCCTCCTCTGCAGGAGCGTTTCAACACAAAATATTAACAAACTGATCGGTAGCTCATTAGCTGTAAAAAAGCACAGTGGCAGTGCAGCCATGGAAACCCATCAGAATCGACCTGGGTGGTTTTCCCAAGAACATCCTGACTCTGGTATCACCAGGAGACGTCTCCCACTAATTGGTTTCCTCCTCTCACTTACTCCCCCCCCGCCATCTCTCTCTTAGTACATTTGAATTTTTGCTGCTGTGATGATGGGAATTTCTGTGATATGCTTTTGGGAAAATCAACCCAGAGAGAAAAAAAGAAATATCAATTTTTTTCCTCCTCCCTGTGACAAAAGTGCACGTTATCCGCCGAGATGACGACGCACACTTAAGATCAGACCCTGTGTATCATCAATAACCAGAGAAGGCGGCTCTAGGAGGAAATAACACTTCTGCATTATCTTATATTAGAAATCGAGGTGGATTTGTACAGATAGACACTGCAAACTGTGTGAGGTGAATTCTTGCACAAAAGAAAGAGGTTTGTCCCAAAGAAGATAATCCAGTTTTTACCTTTTTGTATTTTTTCTTTAACAAAAAAAAAAAAAAAAAAAATCTAAACTTTGGGAAATTGTTTATTGATAGTAGCATATAGACTATATTTTAATTCCACGAACACTATCAAAAATTTATGTTAATAAGAAAATATAATTGAAAAATTCAGGTACCTTTTTTGTGCAACAGGTGATTTAGATTTAATTGAAATTACAATCCTGTAGATTTCATTGGCGTCGAATTGGCGAGAGCTAAATGGGAATGAAGGTGCCCCAAAAATATATTTAAAGATGGAGATCTAAGGATTATAATTTTAAACATACTGTTGCGAGTCCTTTAAAAAGCACTGTGAATTTCAAAAGCTACACGTCATTCATGGTGTCTGATGTAGAAAAAGGTTTTACTTAAAGTATAATTCTCCCTTTATGACCTGGTTTCATATCAGACGTTTTACTCGGCTTATTTCAGGATTTGTACCAGCAAAGAGGAGCCTTAACGTGTCCATGTGCATAAAAATGTGCAAATCTTACGTTTCATATTACACCCATGTTTCAATCGACTCTGCGTCAGGCTGGTTTTCTCGGTGGCGCACTTTGCTTTCTCCTGTAAAATCACATCACGTCTGGGGGAAAGTCGTTCATGGATCAGAAACCAAAAACTGTGGATGGAGTGTTCTGTAGCAGGTGTCGTCCGGTGGTTCGTCTGTGTCATGCTCAGCAGCATGAAGTGCCTTTTGGCTGGAAACAGCAGTGGACATTTCTCTTCTGTTTTGCTCGAGTCCTGCTGATTTGGTGTTGTAGATGGTGTGTAGAAATAAAGAAATTTTTAGTGTACATCAATAACACTCAGTGTCCTTCAGTCACATTCAACAGTTTTCATTGTAATTTGCTAAAAGTCAGCACAAGATTGTCCTCAGAAGCTGTTTTGTTCTCCACAAAAATGTCATTTCACTTCCTGTTTAATGGCAGTATTTAGATGTATTTGCATTTTTAATGCTGGAAGACCTTACAAACTTACTATCTGGTGCCTCACTCATTTATGGGACTTTTTAAATCAAGTATTAACCAATCTGTCTCCAAGTCTGTCCACACATTTATCATCAGGGTTGAGCTAAAACTGATACCATTATATGTTTTTTTAATACAAAACTTGTATGTGGTCTGTTAGCATAAATATTTTAAACCAGGAGAAACAGACACTTCCACTTTCAAGAATTACTGATAGTTTTCTCTAAAGCAAACCAAGATTTTCAACTTTCATCATCTCAGGACACTTTAAGGTACATTGAACAAAGGGAAAAAGTTTCCTTTAGATTGTTATCTTGGAGATAATGAGAAGGAGAAACTCTTTAAAGCTGGTCTTTTTCAGCTTTACATTACTGGCGTTTGTTTCCATTTCCATACTTATGCACAGAGTTGATCCGAGTGCAAATAATAAAAGAATAAATAAATGAATAAACCTGGTAATTTAACATTTCACAAAGTGTAGAAATATTGAGTGAAGCGTAGATGCATAGAAACAATGGTGAATATATAAAGTTCTTTTTTTGTGCTGAGTAATGTGCAAAACCTGAAATTTGTGTCAAACAACTTGTTTAAAACATATTTAAAACATATTTAAAATGTACGCAGACAGCACTGTTTACTACAAATTCCTAAAAATGTTTCCACTAAATGTCCACACAGGAGCTTCCCTGCAGAGCATTTATCTGATCAACAGACTTCCCGTCATTTGGCAGAGACAAGGCGTCCCTTTCCCGTTATTGATAAGGGAGTTGTGGTTATCCAGCCCTTCATCCACTGTTTTGTGGGAGGTTTTTGTGGCCAGATGACCTGAACTCCTTGAGCTTTACAAGAAAAGTGGCACCTACTTTACCTGCAGGACTGAAAAACAAGGAGTTCAGCCCGTTTTACTTGATTTATCTGTAAACACAAACGTCTGTAAATATGTAAGATGCCCAGCTGAAGTCTGCAAATGAAAGTAAACTCCGAAAAGATTATCTAAAAGTTACGTTTGAAAAGTTTAAACAAAACAGCCAAACATCAAATCAGTCGCATTTAAATCGACGTGTCTGAAAAACCTCATCGGTTTATTTAGCTGTGAGTTAAAAGAAGAGACGGTGTTGGTTAATGCTGAGATATTAAATAAAACATGCGTTTCGTTGAAGCTCTGCAGGAGGGCGGAACCTAAAAGGATTTCATATAAATTGTGTGGACATTAAGTGTAAAAAGTGGCATTATTTAGGCATTACAGCTTAGACTATATCAAAGAATGTCCCTTGAAATGTAGAGTAGGTGGTGACCTTGAATCCTGGTAAAATCTGGGTAAAATACGAACACGTGAAATTTTTGTTGGGGTTTAGACGTCCTCTAACATTGAACTTTTTAACAAGTTTTAGCACAAAGTCAACAGGCTATCAAGCCGACTCCTGACAGCTGATTCTGGTAGATTATTAACAGGTAAATATTTATTGTAAAGACATGACAGTGGTATCAGTTTTCTCAGAGAAAGAAATGAAGTTATTTTTTAAAACTGTTCCTTTACTGGACTGGAATTGCAGCCATTGACCACCAGTTAGTAAAGCTGACCAGATCTGTACAACAGTCACGTTTACTGAGGTATCCTGATGGCTTCAGCAGACAACAGCCCCCACTTCAAGCAGCTTTGTTAGAAATTCCTGACAGACTTGCAGCAATTGTGCAAGATTTTTTTTCCCCTGTTGCAAATATTTCATGTGAATGCCGACAAGCAGTTACATGCATGTAAATGAATGAGGTCCAGAGCTTTTTATATTTCAATGAAAGAACATCAGACGTCCAAACTCATGGGGCTTTGTTTCCAGTATGACCAGCTGCCATGCTTTTTGGTGTCCAGAAGATCCAGTAAGACGAGAAACTTCAGACCTGAAATGAGACATCTTCAGATTTACGTGCAGTGTGACCTGTGTGCTGTAAAGTATTTGGATTCAGACTTAACCTTTGAACCCGTTTGAGCTTTCGACCTTCTGTGAGTTTTGTCTCACTCTGCAGTAACTTGTTTGCAGAAAGACTGCAGGGCTTTTTACACTGGAGTATCAACATGTAACGTGTAAGTGATACGCTCACAGACGGCTGTTGCTGCAATAATGACTGTCTGGACATCCTCTACCACCTGGCTACCAAAGACCGTCATCATGTGACAAGTGGTACAGAGAGACAAAGTGATAAAACACAAGCCGAAGGAGCCGAGAAGCTGCTGGGCTCAAGAAAAAAAAAAGCATTTTAAAAAATCTAATATGGACACCTCTTATCATCTTGGGTGGCAGACTGAAGGAGACCTGCATAAAAAGACCCACTGAAACTGTGACTGGTTAAGATGCTCTAAATGTCTGTAAACCATTAAAAACACTGGGCTGCAGGGCTTTACTGTTAAATGTCAACTCATTGTAATCAAGCTGAGGATGTCGGCGGTGTGCATACTCCAGGCCTGGAGGTTTCGAAGCTCAGTGAAGCGCAGAGTTTCTCCCTCATCGTTGTCTGTGTTCTTATTGTTGTCTTGTACGTGTAGATTGAATATTTATCTAATATTCTGGACACATGTGGAACAGAGATCTTGTCTGTAATCAATCCCAAAATGGCCTTGAATCTTTTCGCTCTGGTGCAGCACATCTATGTATGTATGTATGTGTGTGTGTATATGTGTGTGTGTGTGTGTGTGCGCGCGCACTGAGGGTTTTGATAAGGTGCTTTGTATAATAGTGACAATAACGTTTATTACAGATGTTGTGTATATCTTTGATATTCTAATGTTTATCCTATTTTGTGAAGAAGAGAGTACATTTAGAAAAATCCAGAAGCTAGTAGTGTTTGTGTATTGGTTCTGCACAGGGTCTGATCTTTGCTTTGTAACTTTACCCCCCCGCCCCCATGGCTAAAAGTATGTTAGATATTTTCTAGCTTTGTAGAGACTTTGTACGCCTATGCTATTCAGTTTAAATAAATGGTCAGTTCTAAAACTGTGCACACTTCTTATTTTTATTTCCAGTCATTTCATTTTACTAACGATTTATTTTAGTCTTTTCTCTGTTGTAATAATTTCAGCGTGCTTATTAGTTACAGCATTAGTAGACTGAAGTTCAAATGAGGGAATCAAACATCTTTTTCAGCACGTTGCCACAGAAGAGTGAATTATTCGCCATAAAGAAATCTATGAATAAAGAGCTCAAACCTAAAAAAATGATTGAAGCTGTTCCAGTAATCACAAAATTCTGGATTTTACACATAAATTTTACTTTGGACAAGTCAAACATAAATTTGTAAAACTTCTAAATGCATCATTCACCCAAACTACTATGAAATTTGACGTTTGAATAGATTTAAATAGTAAAAGATACACACTACCCCACTCAGAAAGTAACATCAGTTTAAAGCAGAGCTGAGAGGAACTTAGTTTTAACCCCTTCATGCCTTTTGTTTTATTTATTTGCTTTTATTCACTTTT
>CM047984.1:5072407-5092342 GCA_026261665.1 Melanotaenia duboulayi | reverse complement strand
CACACACACACACACACACACTTTTATTTTTTTTATTGGATAAACTCAGTTGCCGGGACACCAACATGATCTGGTCTCATCGGCTCCTAAAACTCTGGCCAAGCAGATTTGACTGAATGGAAACACGTTTCTGTCAGTTTAAAGTAATGATGATGATGATGGTTGTGGGAGGAGGGGACGTTGTTATTTCTATCAGTTATTTAGTGAAGTGATTAGATACCAATAAAGACATTTTTTAATGAGAAAATATTTTTTTCTGTCATTGACCTTTGACTTTGTTTGAGACTGACTCAGGTCTTTTTCAAGCCAAAATCCAGGTTACTACACACGATCCACATTTGGTCTGAATGCTGGCATGTTCTCCAATTTTGAGCTAAATCCACACGGCCAGAACACCAAACAAAATGTGGCATGCAGCTCCGGGCCAGAGGCAGCTTACCAGAAATGAGCAGCTGGATGTGCTAACACATTGCCTGATAATGAAGAAGATGGGTTTCTGTATGCATCTTGCTAACAGAGGATAAAATAAAAATAAAAATATATAAAAATATAATAGATGCAGCTTCTATTGTAACTGAAGCTGTGCAGGATTGGTTTGCCAAATAACACAATTGTTAAAAATTAACAAGCAATCAGAATTACAATGAATGAAAAAGCCTACCATATTACTTTTGATCATATAATTAGTTTATATGAAGTTTAAAGTTTCTGGAACAGCCAATAAATAGACGCCGAGAATTTTTGTGCCACCGTTCGGCACCTTCTGCCCTGCAGTTTCCTGTTTTGACAGCAGAGGGCGCCATACTCCAGGAATTCAAAGCTCCTCAACAAGAAATACTCCATTACTGCCAACATGTAGCTACTCAGTTTTCTTTCCATCCTCCAGTTTCTACTAGTTTGCCATTGCCTCAGCTCAGTGAAAGGACAACAGACGTTTTCCTCACCAGTCACATGTTTTTTTGTTTGTTTGTTTGTTTTTTTTAACCTTGTCCTGTCCATCAGCAGAATGATGGTCTGTGTTGTGCCGAACGAATTTGTTTTGCCAAGAGCAGCTTTATGGATATGAGGCCCCTCTTGTTAACTTAAGTATTATTCTTTATTATTAAATTTGTCTGTTGCTGAATTTCCATGGCAAATCTGACAAGAAGAGTGGGGGAAAAGAAAGGAGAGAGTAAACAAACAAAAAAGAGAAAAGAATACACCAGATAGACACTAACAGCATCAGCTGTTCAATCTAAACAGGAAAAACCAGCTGCTATAATGTACGGAAACAAACCACCTGTAACATCTGCAAGAAAACTAAGCTGACAATCATTGAGAGCACTTAGAAAAAGACAAACAAGCTGAAAAAAAGTCATGAAATACAACAACAAAACCATCAGCAACACACATAATCTGTAGTTACATAATCAATAACTGTAGTTATTGGTGATTAAACCTACTAGACAACACAACGACTTCACCACCATGCAGGTTAATAAAAACTGGGGGCAGAATAACAGGCATGAATATTGATCAGTGATCGGTTTAAATGTGACCAGGTCACTGCTAAGATCAGAGACAGACAAGTGGACCCACAGGATCTAGGAGACCAGTTTGGAGCACGAATCCCTGCCAGCCCGCCAAAGAGCCCACCATGCGTCCACTCAGTGAGCAGCAGAGGAAGGCCTCAGCCAGAGCGCCCTTACGGCCATGAAGCACTAGTCCCAGGAGGCCAGGGACAGCCTCCGCCAGCCACTGGACCCACCAGAGGCAGACAGAGTGCAGGGCCCAGGGCCTCGGGAACCTGAGAGCAACTCCCCAATGCTCTGGAGGACCAGTTCCCTCCAACAGCCACCCATCACGGCCCCAGTCAACCACCCCAGTTAACAGGGCACAACTTAACCCCTACCCCCACCCACCCTCTCCACCCACTCACGCCACACACCCCCAAATACCCCATTCACCCACCCATCCCACACCATGAATGCCCTGTCACCCTATATCCCTAGTCATATCTCTTAAGACTTAATTTTTAAGCAACAAGTGAAAAAAACCTTGACAATTTAAGCCTTTCTTTAACCCTTTAAGTCCTACTGGGTCATCTGTGGCACGAAATACCTCTTGTCATTCATACTATGATACTTAAAGGGCTAAATATCACAACTGGCTTTGTGTTCAGGTTTATGATGTTAAAGCACTGATAGAACCCAAACTGAGCAGCCAATAATAAACCTGGAGGTCAGACACATGTGGTGACCTCACGGGAAATGAGATCAAAGATAAGAAAAACAATCTGCGCTCTCTCACATCCACAGACGTACCACTGACAATCCTCTTAATCCAAACCTAGTTTGTAATGCATGCCCTCGATGTGTGCACATGCTTGTGCAAGTAGCACTGATTGTTTGTGCCTGATTTATGCATACATGCTCAGGTCTTAGCGTGTGCACTCATAGTCCCAGATGCTTTTCTAAGTCGGTATTTTACCAACAAATGTGGCTCGAACGGAGGCTACAGCTCAAAGACACACTAATGGTGTGTGGTGGGGATCAAGACAAAATTCTGTTAAAGCAGAAAAAACCTTTTTAAGTTTCAGTGATCATATTCTGCTCTGAACCAGCTGAAAGAGCAGCTTATGGGGTCAGACGTTATGTCAGGACTCTGCTGGGTGTAATAGATGGATTTCCTTCTGCTTTATGCTCCGTCCAGCTGAGCTCTAAAACATTCAGCCAAGTGAAGATTACAAAGACAATGCTGTGCACAATGCGGAGTGAGAGCTTCATCTGGGTTTCAGATTTAACTCAGGGTTCTACTTTGCTTTGTAACCTGGTCTCATCATGTCAGGTTTGTGTGGAGCAGTGGACACAGCCAAAAGTACATCATGAGAAAAAAAAAAAACAGTTATCAAGTGAAACTTGCTCCTTTCGACGCTGTCTGTTAATGACATAAACAAGCATTACTTGATAAGTTTTCTGGAAACTAGTGTAGAAACCCAACCTTAAAAAAAAACTTTGTAATCTCAAAACTATGCAAAAACATGGAATCAAACCAGGACCCTTCATGTCATGTGAGTATCAACTATTGAGCATTCAAGAGTTTACAAGGTGCAGCTTGCAACAAAATGACAGAAAAATCTATATATCATTAAAAACTGTGTTCCTATTAGTAATTCCTTTACAAAAAAAAAAAACTGTTTTAATTTTTATGGTGTCTCTGAATGCACAAACAACCCTGTGTGTTAAGTGAGAACCCTCTGAGCTTTAAAGCTACAGTAGAGGCTTTGTTTAATAGGAGCTAGACCACTGATAAGTAACACCCTAAATGACAGTACACATGTTTACAGTGTTGAAGTAGTTACCTGTGGTCAATCTATCGATGCACCTGAGGCCACTGTATCCACCCACAGATGAAACACATTTATGCCTAGAAAACTTTTGGCCACTGATGACCGCCGTCCATTCACAGCTGTGTTTGAGGTTTGAACTAATTGCTATACCCACCTTTACCACTAGATGGCAGTAGTTCTTAATCACTGTACCTGTAAATAAAGAAGAAAGTTCATGTCTTGAAATAAAAATGTAATTATTAACATAAATGAGTAATTTTCTTCCAAATAAGCTCAGTTTACAGTCAAAATCTTAAAAAAAAAGAGAAAGAAATAACTAAGGAAGAAAAACTCCAGCAGATCTAGCCTCAAAAAGAGTGGCTATTTACTTTGACCAGTTTGGGGTGAAGAAGACAGGAAGGAAAGTAGTCAAAAAGCATCATAATGACAATAATAATGTCATGTATTTAAATTAGCTATGAAGATAGCTAAGGGTTATGAGGGCATTACCCTCACAGACACATGTGGAATTTAAGTTATTCACACATTATACTGAAACCTCTCATATATCATACTGAAATCATTCATACACTATGGTGAAACCAATTATTTCATTATAGTATATAAGTTTCCCAGTTTGGATTAATAAAGTATTTACTATTATTTTATTTAAACTCCAACCTAAAATCAACAGAATTACAAAGACACTCCCTTACAATCTCTTCAGTTTGTGTATAATGAGAGTACTATGAATTTCTAAATCCATGTCTCATTCAGGGTGGGATCCTTAACGGAGGAAACATTTTCAGCCACAGCTCAAACCGTTCTGGCTCTTTTACATGAACAGTGTTTTTATCTGAACTCGGCAAGTTACAGAGAGCCTGCATGTCATGGCAGCTTCAGGACTGACAGGTCATTGCAATCAACTCTAGATCAATATTCAGTGTTTTTACAAAACACTAAAAAGTTTTCAGGTTCCAACATCAGTTAAAAAATGAATCATTAGGAATTAAGAATGAAATAAAATGATTCTTAATTTGTGTATGGCTATTTAACATGAGTTTTTCCAAAATGGAAAAACCTGACAAGAACATGGCAGTGAAATGTAGTGGCACATAAAATGTAAATATAAGCTAGAACCTGAAAAATAATTCTTCACATTTTCTCACCTGTGGAAGAGTAATAAATATAATTTCATGTGAACATTAACAAACATCACCCCAAAACAACATTCCCATCAGCAAATCACGCACACTGACACGAGCCAGCTGTTGTGTCGACTTTCCACTAAAGACAACTTTGATTGTCTGAGTGCAGGTTTGTGTGTGGGCGAAGTGAGGGAGGGTGGTTGTGAGACAGGGAGGGGGGAGGCGTGTCTCCGCCGTTACAGCAGCCTCCCGCTCCGTCCCGCACAGCAGAGCCGCCTGTCCTGACGCGAGGACGCGCTTCTCCTCCTCTCCTCTCTGGCGCAGCAATCTGCCGGGGAGAGAAGTATGAAGTCCCGGCCGGCACACCTCTGAGGGACCATGCAAGGATGCTATTTCACATTAGGATTATTTTGATAGAAATTGAAGTTGTTTGGACTTGAATGTTTTTAAAACAGGACCTGGCAAGCAGCAACGGGAGTGAAGACAATTGGTTTTTGGATGAAAGTTTTACATCTTCACATCCCGTCAGTTTTAATTTCTACTTATATTTTTAAAGATTTAAAAGCATCTAAGACTTCTTTACTTTGCTCTTAGTTGCACCACACAAACTGAGAGGATTCAGTTCGGCTTTTTTTTTTTTCTTGAGTTGATCCTGAGATGGAGCCGGAGGAGGGAAAGGTCTCAGTATGGGTCTGCCGGGAGGAGAAGCTGGTTTCCGGACTCACAAAGCGAACCACCTGCGCCGATATTATCAAAGTCCTGCTGGAGGACCAGAACCTGCAGCAGAGCGTCTCAGCAGCGATGCTGTCCGGCTCCCCGCAGTCCTACTGCGTGGTGGAGAAGTGGAGAGGCTTTGAGAGGATTTTACCCAACAAGACCAAAATCCTCCGACTGTGGAGCGCCTGGGGAGACGAGCAGGAGAATGTCCGCTTTGTCCTGGTGAAGAACGATGCTTCGCTGCCCAACAACGGGCCTCGAAGCGCCGAGGCGCGGGTCGTACAGAGCCGGGAGAGTGGCAGTCCGGGAGGGTTGCTGAAGGGCACTGCTAAGACCTGCTGGACAGCCGCGGCCGCCGCAGCCAACCTGTCCCAGGAGAAACAGAGGCGCATCGTGAGGAAGGCTTTCAGGAAGCTGGATAAAATGAATAAAAAGAAAGAGCAGACGGCTTCTAAGGATAAAAGTTCAGTGGAGAAGATGGAAACGTTGGTTCATCTGGTGATCTCTCAGGATCACACAATCCGCCAGCAGGTCCAGAGGATCAAGGAGCTGGACCGAGAGATCGAGCGCTACGAGGCTAAAGTGCACTTCGACCGCATTCAGAGACACGGGGTGAACTATGTGCAGGACACATACATGGTGGACTTCTCCACGGAGGACTTTAAGCGCAAAGCTGAGGACGCGCGGTGCACAGCAGAGGCGCTCGCGCAGTTCGAGGAGTATGCGCGCCGCTGCGAGGAGGTGGTGAGGCTGCAGGAGGAGCTGACGGAGCGAGAGGCTCTGGTGGAGAGCATCACTGGGGAAATTCAGGAGGAGCTCAACCGCCGGTGGATGAAGCGGCGGCGGGAGGAGAGAGGGGCGGAGGCGGCGCAGGAAGCAGACGGCGTGGTGGAGGAGATGTCTCTCGCTGCGTCCGCAACTCCAACTGTGCAACCAGATGTGGAGAATCTGTCTGAGGACGAGCTGGTGCTCGAGGAGGAGAGAATCAAAACCCAACTGGATACCAGTTTGTACATTGGCCTGAGGCTGAAGACAGACCTGGACGCCATCAGAGGGGACTTAGACCTGAGTCTGGCACTCTGGGAAACCAAAGAGAGTGAACTGTTGGACCTGCTGGCCAAAGTTGAAACCATGGAGATAGAGAAAGTGAACAAAAAGCAGACTGATGATAGAAATGAGGAGGTGGGTGCACGGAGCTGCGATACTGAGCCGGGGACAGCAGAGAAGAGTGGTGGATGGGTGGAGCAGGCTCGGGGTCTGTCGAAGGCCTGTAATACAAACGATGAGGACTCAGACACGGGTTTGAGCTCCATGCACAGTCAGGACTCTGACAACCCACCTGTGTGTGAATCACTGGTATAGACGTGCTTTGTTTGGAAGCATGTTGGACTTTTATGCAACTCCATGCCACAAACTCAGGGGCAGAGAAATCAGTGTTGGTTGTACTGGATCCCAGTTCAAAATGCACCTCTGTGTGGACAGTTCTATAGCAATAATTCCTGTATGTAGTCATTGCACAATAAGCTAGCGAGGTCAGCATGTGTAGACATAGTTTTGATACCAGTGTGCTGACCTCTGACCTCCATGAGGAAAGTCAGCAAAGCACCACTTATTAGAGGTAGCCTAGAAGAGTATTATAGCAAGCCACTTATGATCTATAGTCCTCAAACTAGCTCAAGGATAAACCTGATCACAGACAGCAGCCTGCTTCTGTCAGTATAATCTGACAATTTGCCTAAAGAGCTAACAAAAAAGCAAGGCTAGGTGATGTTTCAATAGAAGCCGGCTTTATGGCCATAATCTGCGGGGTCAAGGGTCGACATGAAGTGTTCCTTAATGCACAGGAAATATGTGGGTCCGCTGCACAAGTTGACAAATCAGCTACAACACACGGTAGAAGCTTTGTTCAAATCCACGCACAGTGAAAGTGGGATCATTCACTACAGCTTTCACAAAATGAGACTGAAATTTAAAGAAATTTTAACCGCAAAAAATGAAGACGCTGCTATAGATTCAGTCTTACATGTTTTTGGAAAAATTAATCTTCAGACTTTGTGAAATAGACTAGAAGCATTATCTTTATAAGCAAAGCATAACTGTTAGATCACTCCATGTCTTCCTGTTTATCAGCATCTGTGCCTTAAGCACAAAAAAAGGACATTTTTACATAAGAAGATGTTGAGCTGAGCTTCCAAACTACTCTATAAGTCATCTTCCTCTGTTAGATTTTAAAAATGAAAAAGTTTGTTTTTCTGTCTGTCTGAGACTTTCAGTATTGTTTAGAGTTGTGGCCTCTAACTTTGTGAGATTATAAACCTTTAAAAAACTAAATATTTTTTTTATGTTAAACATTTATATTAGATATGATCATTTCAAGCCAGCATAGTAAGTCCTGAAGAAGCCAAGAATAATATATATATTTTTAAATTATCTTATTTGATTTCTTTGTTGGTTCAGAGCATGACAGAGTTGATTTAGTGCAGCATCTTTCTGACAAAACAAATGAAACTTTGGCTTTTGTTTAAAGGGACAGTCCTGCAGTTTGGGAATATGCTCCCATTGTGGCAGGAGACTTAAAAAAAAGAGATATGAATACAAATGAATGCAGCAGACACTGGGATCTCCTGACTTTAAGTCCTTTTAGTATGGTTTTAACATCCATAAAGTGTGGATCTTACATTTCCTATAATGCTACTAGATAAGATCTTGAAATAAACCCTTCTGCAGCCGAACAGCCTGCTGCTTTTAAATCGCAGACGTCACAGTTTGTTAGACAAACACAAGACAAGCCTGATGACGTTGTTAGGCTTATCTGATGGAGTGAGAAAACATCACACATGTATTTTTCTCTAGGATGGAATTACCCCTTCTGATGGGTGAGCTGAATATCATGAGGAAAATCGGTGGAGTGCCCCTTTAAATCTGTATATGGTTTGTTATAACATGAGTTTGGCCTCTCTAAAGAGCTTTGTTTCCATGAAAAGCTTCTTAGTCAACTATAATTAATGTGAGCAGAGAGGAAAAGCCTTGTGTGTATATTGAAGTTTAATTAAAGGAATTACTTCCTGCATCAAAGGGTTACTGTATGTTGTTGTGTAACATAGTCAGAAAGAGGGATACATAAGAGCCTGCATGCTGGGTATCTGCAGCTTCAGACTATGATTCAGATAATGCTTCATGTCTGATAAACAACTTTATGCAAACTTTCTACAGAGAGCTGGGTATTTTTGGCCACTTTTTTGTGATGTATTAGCATTAACTTCCAGTGTAGACAAGAATAAAAAAAATGTTCCACTTATACAGAGATATAAATCTAAAAGTGACCTCGCATCTGAGTCTTTCCGTTATTGGACAAGTGAGTCTGCTGTGAGTGCAAACACCTGTAAGATTGGACTTTAAGATGCTTTTGGGAGAAACAACCCATTTAGTATTCCTGCAGTCCTTGCATCTCCGAACGCTGTGACATTAAAGGGGAACTATTTTAAGACACTTTTTATCCTGAGAATAGTTGCATAGAGTAGAATAGAGTATTTGCTATGCTTCTTGGTCAAACTGGCTCCTCTGAGACCTGCACAGACAAAAAAAGCATCAGAAAATAAAAAAGAAACAGAATGAATGATTTTAAGGTGGAATTATTTACTATGTATATTGCCAGGATGTTGTGATGTCAGATCTTACATGTTGTACGTTGTCCAGCTGTACAGGGTGATAACTGATATCTTTGTAATGCCTAAAAGAAATAACATTGTTTCTGTGGAGTTAGCTGTATGCAAATACCCAAATGACCTGTGTGTAGCTAATCTATGTCACCTGATCAGGGACTGTTTGGATCTCTCAGTCTGTGACATTCAGCCTGCTTTTTTTCTAGATAGGTGGTTCTAGAGCAAAAGTTTTATGGCTACAGCAAGAGGACTGGTGCACTGTGGAAGCAGCATAATGCACATCATCATATACGACTGTTTGTGTTGAAATAAAAAGAAAAATCCGAACCTGACTCTGGCTTTTTTCCGTGTGACGGCCTAACATCCCATCAGGGGGAAAAGTTTGGATTTACCTTCTTGGTTTTGGATGTGAAGGGTTTGCATGGCCCCAGGCTGCAGAGCTTGACATTGAAAAATGTGTTTCTGAGTGTGTGTTTGTTTAATGTGCGTTGCTCCTCCTGTTATGCCGTCTCGCTTGTCATGCATACTTGTGCTTAATCGCTGCTTCCTGATCACTATTGCATGAACTGTTGCATTAATTATGAGAGGCTGAAACAGAGCCCTGAATGTACAGAACACAGCTGGACAGCTCAAGTTGCACTTTAGTAAGACATCCCTTCAACTTGTTCCTCAGGGGGCGTCGTGAAGGGTCAGTCCACCCACTTTAAAAGAAACATGCTTTATTGCTTGCTCATTGTTGAACTGGATGCTTTGGTTCAGGTTTTCTGCATCCAGCCAGATCAATAGAGATGAGCAGAATCTAATTTGTGGTGTTTACAGC
This sequence comes from Melanotaenia duboulayi, assembly GCA_026261665.1. Lineage (NCBI taxonomy): Eukaryota > Metazoa > Chordata > Actinopteri > Atheriniformes > Melanotaeniidae > Melanotaenia > Melanotaenia duboulayi. Next base: position 5,082,688 of record CM047984.1, on the reverse strand, counting down.
AATAATGAATTACCTTTTAAATATTCAACAGCAGCATCCCGTCAGCCGATTAGACATTCACCTCTACTGTATTGGCTTTTTGAAAAGTCTGATGCATTCATTTTGTTTGATGCGAAAACATTTTAGAGCTGCAACATCAGTGCTTCATCTCTTTAGAAGTAGTATTGTCAGCTGTTCAGTTGTGTTCACGCTTCCTGTTCGAAACCTTGACAAGTCAAACCTCTCCTCAGCCCAAGAGAATTCCAGCGATTTGGTGAAGCATCCCTCTGATTATTATGCCACTCCCTGCGGTTATGAGCTTTGTTTGGCATGAACAGAATTATCTGTCGAGCTTGTCTTAGAATAATCCTGGTATCTGCAGCCTAATCTTCCACAGGGAAAATGGGTCTCAAATGGGTACAAAGAGGCTCAAAATAAGTAGGTGTAACAAACCCCGAGCCTTAAAGCGGTCCATACTCGATAGATGTGTCAGTAAATAGAAAAATACAAACATGCTGATTAAAATAATCCAGAACGCAGAAAAGACTAGAAAAGGAGAAAATATCAGTTTGATATTTTCTGTCATAAATAGTTGAAATACTGAAAAAATCAAGTTCAACTTTAAAACAACACTGTTGACCAAAGTACTGTAGAAAGCAAAGTTAAAAACTCATTATAACACCACAATAAACAAACACCATAATAAACAGAGATGTGAGCTGAAGTCCTAATGCAGCAAAAACAGTTCGAACTTTTTATTTAGTACAACATTTTCCCTGTGGGATGGTTTCACAACTCATTTGAGCGTCACTTAATACACCTGCTGCCATCTGATAGCTTCAGTTTCATTCCAGCACTGGTTGTTGAATCAGTCTAGCTCTCATTCGCTGGTTTAATTTATCAAGGGTTTCACTGACTTGTGAGTCTGTCAGCTTTGGACTGACAAATGTATGGAGTGATCCAAGTTGGCACATGATACCTACTTTCTCCCGTATCTTCAGCGCAGTTCAGTTACACTGTCAGGTTCATCTGATATCAACCAGCCGTTCATTCCTCTCGGCTTTCTTTCTCTGTCAGCCTTTCTTAGGGCTCCTTTCTTCTGGACCAGTCCCTGGTTCCCACACTTTGCTCACAGGCAGCAGGAACCTGCGTGAACTCACTTCTACACAGGAATTTTTAGCTTTGAGGGAACAATAACAACAAGAAAAAGAAAATCCATTAATTGTCCCTCATTGGGGATATTGCATTGTTGCAACAGTATAAGTACAGTAAGCAGTAGCAAACAGGTGATGTCAAACAAGAACACAAGTGTAGGAAAAAGTATCAGTTCAATGTTTTCTTAAAGGCTGTTTATGCATCTGATTATCTTTGAGCCAGCAAACCTGAAAAATTAGTATAGTTCACATTTTATGGAACAATAAAAGGATCAAAATTAAGATAACTTAAAAAGTTAAAAAAGTCAGAGGATACTAACCTGCAGGTAACCAACAGGCCATGAGCATCAGCTTGTGCCTGGTTTGGAAATTAGCACCACCAACTTATCAGTTTCCAAGTCCAACTTTTTACTGGCCAAGATCAACAGCTGCATGATTATCAGCAACAGCCATCCTAACTTTGTCCCTTTTTCTATAACATTCTTCCAAAAATCAGCAATCCTCAATCCTGGTTCTCCCGCGGGTTTTAGAAGTTTCCCTGCTGCAACAGACCTGACTCAAATCGATGGGTAATTAGCAGACTTAACATCCAGCTCTGCACAAGTCTGAGTCTCAGTCAGGTGCACTGCAGCAGGGAAACTTCTAAAACTTAACAAATTGATCAAACAATTAACATTTACTTACAAAGTTTGGTTAATTCTCCCTGAATTATGATTTCAAATATTTTTACTTCATCATGAATGTACAGTTTCATCGCTGTTAAAATGGACTCATATGCTGCAAGTTTGCACAACTGAGGGGGAAAAAATGACAAAAAAAAGAAGATATGTTCTGTATTCCCATCATGCACTTGAACGCCCTTTGGACTAACTGATTAAATCAACTTACACCAATCAGCAACCTCCCCTCCCCCTAACAACAGCAGCCACCCACAGCTCTCAGTGTAAAATCTACATGCTTCAAGGATATCAACAGCCTCAAAACTTGTTCCACTTCCTGCACCCAACAGGGCCCAAAGGATCAACTCCCAGTGTTTCGGTGTCAGCCTGTATCCATCTCCCAGCGGGCCAGAACCTCCATGACGCCAGGCAGGAGGTGGATCCTCGTCGTTCATCAAGGATGTCATTTCTAGGCAGAGTTACTGCTGCAGCACGTCGCTTCTCGATGAGAGCGCTGTGAAAAGTACTTAAACTACGTTGTTAATGTTATTGCTAAAACACAGCTTGTTTTTCATTTTGCATGTAAACATTTTTCTTTCTTTGTCCCCAACACAGTGTTGTGTGTCTTTGGCCTCCTGGTGCAATTCTTGGCATAGACTCTGAAAGACCATTCATTTCACTCAAAACACTGGAAATGATGTAACTTGACATATAAGCTGGAGGGGATACTTTCAATGTGTGTGTGTGTGTGTGTCTATGATTAAGATTAATGGGGGAAAAAAAGATGAAGAGAGATAAAAGAGAGAGAGAGAGAGAGTGAGAGAGTGATACAATTTGGTTACACAATCTTGTTGGAGTAGTTTGTGTACGAGTGTGTGTGGTTGTTTCAGACCCCCTGAGGTTGGGTTTGGCAGAAACAGTGTTGGGTGGCAGGAAGCCAGTTAGCAGCAGCTGCTGACATCTTTACACCAAAAAACTTTCCTTTTCTTTTAATATAATCAGACCTGGAAACCCAAGCTGCTGAAAAAACATGAGTGTGTATGCTTGGATGGTAACATCACTCAGCTCACGTCTTCCATGCAGTTTGTTGAGATTTGCTTACGGCATAAACAAGCGTCAGCCTTCTTTTTCAGGGAAAAAAGAAAAGATATCTGTCATAAAAAACACTGATGTCATTAACAGTTCAGTTCAGTGGTCACTTTATCCCGTTGTGTGAGGGTTTTAAGGCTTTCCACCTGGGAGTTTAAGTATTTGTGGACAGGCCAGTAAGCGTGTGAACTGTGTGTGTTACAGAAGCAAGAGAGCTGAGTGAACTAAAAGCCTCAACATGCAGAAGGAAAAAAAAACAAACAAACACAAAGAAACACAACAAACGAACAAACACAGACTTACTACTAAACAACAAACTAAATAAATGAGTTTCCCTGAGTCCCCCGGGCTGATGACACAAATACACAAACAGCTGTCCAGCTTGGACAAAAGAGGATAGTGTTTGATAGTGAGTGTGTGTATGTGTGCACGTGCAGTTGTGTATTAAGTTAATCCCTAATGACAGCTTGCAGACAGACTGACATAACTGCATGTGTGTGTGTGTGTGTTTAGCATTTGTGCTCTGGAATAAGGTCATATTAAAGTCTGTGTGTCTTTCAAATCATAGTCGCTTACTCTTATAACGGGTCTGATGGAGGTTCAGGAGGATGGATAGCTAAACACTGAATAGTACACACAGTTCGATCACCATCAAGACAAAAGGAACAGGAGAAAAAAAAAAAGAGAGAAAATGGTCCGATTCAAGTGCTTTCATTTGCTTTTTTAAGCTGCATGTGTGTGTGCGTGTGTGTGTCAGGGACGCCTGTCAGTCAAACAGCTGGTGACAGATGCAGCTTAATTTCTGGAGCTGGTTATTTAAAACACCTTGTCAGCAGATAATCCCTGTTAAAATGAAATCCTAAATAAAGCTCTTTAACAGAATTTATATTGGCAGCATCAGCGAGACGAGGACATCTGATATTATGCTTATTTTGCGGTCTGGCTGGTATTATACATTTCTGGAGCTTTCATTTGGCAGAAATCAGCTGATGAGACCTTCTACACCTTACTGATGTTCTGTGAGGGTTCACCAAATATCTGTTAGAGGATGATGGCATAGAAAGAGTTAATTTTCCTAACTGATAACCAAATGATAAAAACATTAGTAAAGCAAAGCTCTTGTCAAGGTTGCCTGGTGCTTTTAAAGAAAATTACAGCAGCACCTACTTTTTTGATTCCAGTTTAATTCAATATTAAACTTATAGATTCATTATGTCATTACATAACTTATACTGAGATTGAAATAGATGCATTTCTGTTAAAAAATAAAAGGACAAAACCAAAATATATCATCAATCGGCAAAGGGAAATCATGGTTTTCATCAAAATCTTGATTCTTTAAAAAAAATTTTTTCTCACATTCTTTTGAATTCCTTTGTGAAAAGCTTTATAACGTGTTTAAAAGAAGTGCTTCATGTCTACATAAAATCTAAATGGTTGTGTAATTATAAATTAAACACAGGGTTGTCCCTGTTTTGGCCTATCTGGCCTAGCCCTTGTCAGGTTCAGAATAAACATGTAACTCAGTAAAAAACAGTATTAAAAACAATACTTAAATATCAAGGGGAGCCTTGCATCCACAAACCTTTGTTTAATTTATATCCAATAATCTCTTCTCAGTAAAGCAAAGCTGTTCAGCACAGCAGACCATCATTTTACTTGTACTGATGATGGACATAAGGAGGTTAGAAATAGAAAGAAACAATAACACTATATACACACACACATATATATATATATGTATATATCAAATGTAAAATATTATCAAAATTAAGTAATATATTTGACCACAATATGGCAACAGGTGGGCTTTTGATTCAGTGCTTTCAAAGTTTGCTTATAGGGTCTCTGTTGGTTTCAGAGAAAGTACGTTGCCTTGTATTAAGTTGTGATGAGCAGCTCTGACGATGCTGAAACAAGAAGGGTAGAGGAAGGGTCAGCTGTAGCCAAAAGCATTTTAAGCCTGTAAGAGACGGTCATGTGACTCAGTTTCTGGTCGTAATGTTACAGAAAGTGACACACTCACAACAAGTGTGTCTGCAGTGTGTTTACGAGAGGTCTGAAAGTCACACCACAAATCTGAGATTAAACTTTGTGAATGAGGTTTTTTTATTATTTATCAAAAGAAAGTTTTGTACAAGTACAAGTCTTGACGATGACAGAAAAGTGAGGAAACGTTTAAAAATAATAAATTTGTTAAATGTAAGACATGTTATGGCAATCTGGTTTTTAAAGAAACGTTTGACCAAAAATTGAAATGAAAACAAACCAAACAGGAAAATGAAACCAAAAGGGAAAACGCCAGGGACAAAAGATGCTCAGTGAATATCTAAAATACAAAATGATCAGTCGAGCTGTTGAACCAATCTAGAAAAAATGAGAAATAGCAGCCTGACAAAAAGCGTCTCGTGGACCTCAGCGAGCTCAGCGAGCAGTGACCCCGACACATTAGATCCCCCTCCATCATTAACCTCTACTTGAAGCTTACATAGATCACTGACCCCTGAGTAACAACTCACTCAGCTCATGATTTATACAGCTTGTCAGCAATATTATTTATTTAGACAAGTTCTTACTCCAGGGCAGAATCCAAATCCAAATCCTCTATAAAAACCTAGCACTGACAAGTGAGTAAGATCATAAATAATGTGTCAGAAACAGCTTGTAGGGCCGGAGCTGCCGTTCTGCCACGTCAACCTGCATTAAGACAGGATGGAAATAATCACACTTTGAGGTTTGCTGGGTAGTTGTAGCAGTAATAACAAAGTGAAACGTGCATTAGCGTAGCACAGCTGCACTGTCAGGTAAACAACCAAAGATTTTTATTAATCACAAAACAAACAAAAAAAAACAGATTCTGCTTGGTTTTCCTCATGAACTCTGCAGCCCAAGAAGTTCCTGAATCCTATGCAGCTACGAGGATGTTCTGTTACACTAAAAACAACATTTGGGCTGAAGTTTAGGTAAAACACTTTTTATATGAATCCCACTTAATTCTTTTGTTTAGTGATAACAACTTACTATGTTTGATTCAGTTAACTTAAAATCAAGAGAATTGTAGGACCAACTTAAATGCATTGCTTCTATTTGTAAATTACTTAAATAATTCAGCAACATAGTGCAAAGACCCCAAACACTCAAAATGCATATCAGTAGGAACTCAACCTTTCGTGAGTGTTACCCTATAAATGTGAGTTATGTGTTTTACAGTCTGTGTCATGCTGTGTCATGCTTACATTTAGATGTTTGGTTTGAATATTAAAGTTCACACCATGAGTGTGAAGGAAAGTAGAGAAAGAAACGCCTCCAACCACCTAAAGCTGTTGTTTGTGTTATTCTAGCAGCAGAAAGAAAGTTGCTGATGAAAATCCACAGTTATGTGTCTCAGTACGTCTTGTTGCAGTAATATATTTCCATTTTAGAAATTAAAATAAAATGTGAACGTGTATAATTGAAATATTTTCTACTTACCCTATACCATCACGTTTGATGTGAATATTAAGTTACTTTTGGCTAAATAAAATATTTAATTCAGAACAACTTGAACTTTTTAATTGGACTTTCCACAAAAGTGGTTGAGTCATTCAGATTCGTGAAAGAAACTAAATGATTTAGCTAAACTTGGATAAACTTAATTCAAACATTTGCTACCAAATTCAATTAAGTTGGCACAACTATTCTTTTTTTATAGTGTACATGAAAGAAAGGGTAACAAAAACGAGCTTAAGTTACTAAATAATCTCCAATAACAATGAAAACACCAAAGGAAAAAAACTTTGATCCAAAAAGGTGGTGTCAAGACAGAAATGTCATCGAGCTATAAAGTGGATGGTTTTTGTCCTTGAGGTTAAGTCAGATCTGATGTTTCTTTTGGAAACAAGAACAGGTAATTTCATTTCTGCTTCCAGTTTATGGTTTAATTTCTTAAATGTTAGAGACAAATTAATACCATGGGCAGTCTTCCCAATTGTATCCTCAATAGAACCACTTGGCAACCGTGTATTTGATTAATGGAGGTAGTAAGAGCACAAACTTTGCTTCAACAAGCTTTCCTGGTTGTCACAAAAGTGAGCAGGCTGTGGAAAGGGACAATTACTTGACGTTTGTTGCTTCAGACCTCATTTTGGTTAACTGATGGGATGGGAGACTTGTGTTGCTGCACTGTAATTCAGACTGATAAAATCTTCTATACACAATCTGTAAAGGGCAACTTTAAATATGCAACCCCATACTTATAATTGAACACAACAGCCCTTTCATCGGATTGTTTCAGCATGTTTCCCTGAAAGGGCTCTGTCAGATTTAGTCTGTTATTACCCAGAAAAGCAGTGAAAGGTGGAGGTTAAAACAACAACAGGAGACAGAAAGGCAGAAAGGGAGGAGTGTGGGAGCAGATGACAAGAAGTATGAGACACTGTGATTTATCCAGGAAGGAGGCGGGAGTCTGGCCTTGGCGTTTATGAACTTGATGAGCCGGTTCTGTTCTTTTCTCCTCTCTTGTTTTATTCGGTCACCTCAATCATCTCTGTGGTGCTGCTTCTGCACTCGTCTGCCAGTCAATTAAGGCACACGCCAGCAGGCAGGGCGGAGACACGATCAATATTTCATGAAGGCAGCTTGGCCTGACAGACAGAAATGACTGTGAGTGACGTCAGAGACACTAAAAAAAAGACTCCAGATCTCAACAGAGACAGACTGTTTCAATTATTTCAGTCTGTGTGAATAAAAATGAGCAGGTTTAAACATCAGCACCAGGACTTATTAGATCTGATGAGTTGTTTAAAAGTAGCTGACGCAATAGTTATGACTCAGGTGTTAGCTAATTCCATGAAAATGAGCTAACATGGAAAAAGCTTCCTTCTACTGGCAATAAGATCTTTGCATCATGACATTTAGCTATAAGTAGCTCTAACTTATTTTTACTCCTGAGCAAATATTTGCAAATATAAATTAAACAAGTGGAAATTTTTACATGTATCATAGCTGGTACTTGGGTGTTATTGCCTGCAAATCCCAGAAAAATTCCAAAAGTAACAGTCCCTGTAGTTTAATCTCTGCTCTGCTAAGCCACTTGCATCCTGTTTAAGTCTCCCATTTGAGAGAAAGTCCCAAAAACCTTTATGAATAGGTTGAAGGTAGGAGTTTTTCTTTTAATACTTTTAAATGAACTTAAAGTTCTTTGCATCAACTGGTCTGAGCTCACGTACACAGAGTACATTTGAAGAATCCTTATTGATTTTAGTCTTTGACAATAATTTGTTGCAAGAAAGAACAAATAGGGAATATGACAAAGGGGAAATTATTTCCACTTAATATTCCCTCCACCGCTGCAAGCCTCCATCTGAGTGCAAAAAGAGAAAAGCAGCTGCACTCTGGGTGAAAATCCAGCTGAGGACTTGCAGGTCCAGAATGGACCGATCATGAGTGCAAGTTACACGGAGGAAGCTGGATAATATGAAGCATCACCTGTTGGAAAAACTAGATAAAAGCTTATGGAAAACTGGCACAACACATCAGAGTAGTTTATTTGCCGTTGTCCTCACATCATTCACGGATCACAGGAAGGACATCCGCTCATCTATTTTAGTCTTTAGTTTTCCAGATGGGCTGGCCCAGTCAGAGTGGAACAGTGTGCAACACCATCAGACCAATAGACAGAAACAGATCTGTGATGTTAAACATAATCCTGTAAAGCTGCTGCAATTACCCAATATCTCTACAACCTTTAGGGTAGTTTTTTTTTCTTAGGTCTCAATAACCATGAAGAGTTTCAGTGTTTAAGTTTAGAGATCTCTGCCTTTGAGTGAAAGTATTTTAAACAGCTTATACGCTGTCTGTGGGTTATCAAGAGTAATCATCAACTGTCTATGAGACAGAATAAAGTTAGAACATAGATAGAAGTAGCAGCAATGAATGGTTCGAGCAGTTTTGCAATAATTTAAACTTGCATTTTAAAACCTTTAAAAAAAAAATAAAAAGGTGTTCAAAAATATTCAATAAACACACATAACTGAAGTGGAAAAAGTGATGCAAACAGCACAAACTCCTCTTTGATAATCAGGACTCGCAATCTGATACACCTGAAGACCATTCAAAACATGACATCTGCTTTAAAAACCAAAGTCTGTGCCAATTTTGGTAGAATTTGGAAAAAAATAGCTGAAATTTGAGTATTACCTTGTTTTACATATATCTTAAAATTATAGAATGACTTCTGGCTCATTACAACACATGGTCGAGTAAATTCCATGACCAGTTATCTGAGGTTGGGTCACAAGGGCAGTAAGCTTAAAAGTCCAGATCTTTCTCCCCGGCTACTTCTTCCAGCTCATCCGGGGGAATCCTGAGGTCTTCACAGGCCAGCTGAGAGACATAGTACCTCCAGCGTGTCCTGGGTCTTCTCCGGGCCCACTTCCCAGTCAGATATGCCTAGAACACTACACCAGGAAGGCGTCCAGGAGGCATCCAGATACCCAAGCCATCTTATGTGGCTCCTTCTCAATACGTTGACATTCCATGTCCTTAGAGTCAGCTTCTGTAGCCGAGGACCAGATTGCCAGGGACCATGCTTTCAGCCTCCAACTGGCTCACACTGCACCTGACCCCCTTGGCCCTTCCTACAGGTGGTGAGCCCATGGGAAAAGGGACCCACACTGACTCTTTGGGCTGTGCCTGGCCCTGTGGGTGAGTGCCAGCTGCCAGGTATTAAAAACGACGCCCAGCTGACCTACATCCAGAGATGTAGGTTAGAAGAAAAGAAGAAAAACTAAGTCTGTGGTTCTTTTTCATCATAGGAGGTTGCAAAGGTTATAGTGCATTTTAAGTTATTTCTGACATAATTTTAAAAGCAGCATATCACTAACTTTTCGTGAGTAGTGCATGTAATTATTACCTTTTTTAAGTTTGGAGATTTAAATGGCTACAAAAGCAGATATATTCTACAGAAATTAGACACATTATTGCCCAAGTTTTCACTGTAAACAAAACCTTGTATGAATCTATGCGGCCAAATACAAAATATAAACTTGAACTTAAAAAAAACAAACAAAAAAACAAAAAAACAACAACAACAAAACTTGAACTTTAAAATTCTTTAACTTAAGATCAGCTGGTCTCTAAACAGTCAATTCTGTTTTCGTGGATAATAATCTTCATACGCCTGTGATACGGTTAGTGGTGATTTGAAAGATGAAACCACATGCTGATTCCATCTATATTTGGAAGTTTTCTGAGCATATTCCTGCCTTTCCTGATTCAGGGGCTGTGCTCCACCCAACAGAAATGTAAACTCTGGGTTAAACAACAGCTAGATGTCAACACACACGCTGCCTGGAGCTAACTTGACCTCACGTTTCTCATTGCCTTCTTTCTTTAAATAAACCTGTCAAAGCCCCTTTTTT
>CM047984.1:5015392-5028762 GCA_026261665.1 Melanotaenia duboulayi | reverse complement strand
GTATATGGCAGATATATGGCAAGAAAAATAGATTTAAAAAAAATATTTTAGCCACGTATTTAGAGGCATTGTAGAAAGTCCAGAGAGAGATTTGTGGCTCCAGAGTTGCAGGATGGAGACCCCTGATGTCGTGTTTGTAAACCAAAATTTACCGCATTTTCTTTGTAGCTGTAGGCCTTTTTTTTAATGGAAAGAGACATTTTGCGTGTTACAATGCAATTAATCGCAGCATGTCATGCCATTAATTGCGATTACACATATACACACACACACACACATACACACATACATACATACACACAAATGGATGGAAATGGATGGATGGAGATTGAGGTGCTAATCTTTTTTTTTTACATATGTGCCAGCCTTGCTAAAAAAAAAAAAACTTTCATAATTCAAGGCATCTCTGGTAATTTCAGACAGTTCCAAAGCAGTGGCAATGCAGGTGAATTCTAGCGGGCAATTACAGCTGCAGACTGGTGGAATGTAACACAGCGGTCACATAAAACCTTCTTGTGCTGCTATTAATCCTGTGTTCCAAACTGTGGTGTCCAAGTGCAGTTTTATAGGACTTTTCTGAGTCAGACCTTACAAAGTAGTCACTTTCAGAGCGTTATTTGGTGGTATTTCACAATCCATTTCAACTGGTTAATTTGATTGTGCATCAGAACATTATGACTTAAACTGAGCGATATTTTTCAACATTTGTTTAAGGACAACCCTGTAAAATACTGACTGAATTATTTTTTGCAGGGGACTGAAGATAATTAAAATGTTACACCAATCCCAGCAAATCTGCACAACATGTGGCTGCGTGGCTCTATCTTTAAATAATACCTTAAATAATACTGCTTACCTCAACTCTGAAGCAACTGAAGCTGCTAATATGCTGGCAATTAAAACAAATACAAAAAGTTGAGATAAAACCCCCAGAAAAGCCCTTGTTACCAAATATTATGAAAGCTCAACACGGTAATAACAGAAATAAGCCGCGTTGTGTCAAAAGTGATTAACAGCAAAAGCCAACTTTGCTCCCTGTTCTGGCTTTGGAAGGATTTAAATCTGAATGTAGCTGTTCAAACTGGTTGCCTGAGACTTTATTGCTTTATTTAAGGCTTTTGGACTTGTGGCTCTGATAGGATGATTTGGAGAGCTAAATGTAAAAAAACAAACCAAAACAAAACAAAACAAAACCTTTTACTGCTAAGTGTCTGCAGATGGCATGCAGAAGAAGAGTAGCAGAAAAACAGATTTCTAAAGCAGAGGTTCCCAACCTTTTCTCAGGTGTGATGTGAAATCCAGTCACATTTTCATTTTTTTTTGTCATTAAAAGATGCAGAAAGCTGTGTCCAAAAGGTACACAATGCTGAACCGCAGCCTAGAGCCTGAAACTGTGTGTTTTGTCTAGAACTGAGTATATTACTGTAACACTGCTGGTAGTAAACACATTGCTAAGCCAGGCGTGTCAAACTCATTTTAGCTCAGGGGCCACATAAAGTGCAATTTCATCTTAAGTGGGCCGAACTATTAAAATAGCATATAAATAATAAAAAAAACACATTTTTCTCATTATTTTACTGTAAAGAAGTACAAATCCATTATCAATGTTTATTTTTAATGAACTATTTTTATATTTTTTCTACAAAACTTTCATGATAAAATTAAGTCCATTTATTTAATCATATTTTAAATCTATATTTCTATATAATATTTCTTTTATTTGTAATTACTTTATTTACATATTTATATATTTACTCATTTACATGTGAATTACATCTTAAAAAATAATAATGGACGTAGAAAAAGTATTTTTATAAGGTAACTTTTCAAGAGATAGAAGTTATTTTAAATGTACATACGGGTACATGTCCACATCTGTGTTGTAATCCTACCATCTCAACTGACTCACCTCATTAAAAAATTGCCATTAATATCTTCCATGTCGCTGTCATGTTGACCAAATCCATCCTCCGGGCCAGATTTGACTCTCTGGTGGGCAGGTTTGGGCCCCTGGGCCAGATGTTTGAAGGCTAAATGTACACAGGACCAACACTCCTTCTTTTGATAAGCAAAAAGTCAGATTGACAAAATGAGATGAAACTTAAATGTTCACCCGATTTGTGCAAATCCACACTTCAATTAGCAGATGAAGGCCATCTTTTTTTGGGAACCTTGCATCTACATCCTGGTGTCACTTTAAGTGTGAATGTGTGCATGAGGTAGAAAACTTTCATGTTAAACTGTATCAGTCAGATGTTTTCACAGATGTGCTCATTCAAGAATTCTTTGATTTCCTGCAGCTACATAAAAGACACGACCAAAGTGCCTCAATAACAGCACATCCTTGTGCAGACTTTATAACTATGTAAATGTGTTATGAATTATATGTAAATCTAATTCCTCCCCCTTATTGGAATCATAGCCACACACACCCCTTGTGATCACCCTCCTTAATCACAATTTATGTTTCTTGTCAAATATCACTGTCCACAAACTTCCAGGGGTACTTCACATTAACATACAGAATACATCCACTAGAGGGCAGTGCAGAGTTCAGAGGTCACTAAGGAGTCCTAGTACCAGTTTCAGACAATAGCAAACGTGGTGGTGGTGGAGGAGATCATGATGAAGCACAGTCTCAGAAAGAGACATGAAAAGAAGTATTGCAGTAGACAGTGGTGGTCTGTGCAGTCATGACATTCATCTTTGTGCCCCTCACTGGTCACACCTGAGCAATACTGCACAACACTGCTTCTGGTCTCGTACACAAAAAGGTGTCATGTTGACACTTTTTGGGTTTGCTGAATATTAAATTGTGTTTGTGTAACACTCATTAGGGCACAACCTCAAACACTCTTTAGGCCAAGATAAAATTCCTTTTGGACATTAAAGTTTATCTCACGTTATGGAGCAAGACATTTGTTAAGCACAAACACTCAAAATGGTGGAAGAAAAAGGTAGTTTCTTTTCCCCCCAGACATTTAAAACTCACTGTTCTGGTTGTAATTTTTGTGTACTAAAACAGCACAAAAAATCTTCCAAAAGATCATAATTACAATGAAACGCTAGTTTTCAAAGGCTTAGAGAGAAAATACCAGCAGGGAAAATGTTTTACCTGAGCTTGTGTTAATGACGCTGAAGTCCGACTCTGGAAAACATGTCCAGTACTTTGCTGTCTGGGCATCGTCAGTGTATGTGAACTCTTCTCTTCAACATGATGCCGGCCCATAGGGTCAAAAATGTACCGCTGTGCCATACGCATCACCCGTGTCAATACACTCATGGCTCCTGGGACTGAGTCTGCAAGTGAAGAATGTTCAAGTTAATGTGCTTTGGAGTAAATTTGGTGCATTTCAGCTCTCCACTGACACGACCTTGTGAAAAGAGTTCACATTTCAAGGCTCTGAAACGTAGAAAATGCCATTTAAGATTTTATGAAAATGATCCAATATAATCACTGTCACATTTAGCAGACATCTGGGGATTGAACATCGCTGAGCTACAAATCCTGTGATGATGCAGCACTCTGAGCAGTGAGTGTTGCTTTCACAGAGTAAGTTATCATTCCACTGCAGATGTTAGCCTTCTTTGTGAGCGTACTGTACGTGTACTTTGGTGTGTGAATGTGTCCTTGTTATATGTGAATGAATGTTATCAGTAGCTCACCATATTTACTCAGGGGGCAGAATCTGTCTGCTTAGGCAAGCTGTGAACACAAAGACTTACTTATACAATGTACTGCCCATGTTTGTATGCAAGCACCCTCATGCACAAAATCACAGTCATGGACTCTGCAGCCAAAGCTCATGTTTATGGAGAGTAAGCGAATAACGAAAATAAAATCTTATATGATTTATCATCTGAATGACAGTAATCTAGCAATGTTTGCCTTCTTGCTGCAGTATAAGACTACCCTGCAATCCAAGAAACATTATAGTCTATTATTTTCTTAATTTTCTTTTACAAAACATTTTGGTAGGAAACCAGTTGTCTAGAAGTTAGAGGTGCAAGTTTGTGAAGCTGACAGAATTTTCCATTTTTCTACATAAATACATTGGAAATAAAATCAGATTTTCACATTATGAAAATCACCCGATAACAGTCCAAAAATTGTCTATAGAGAGCCTGATTAAACAAATTCAAAATCATCTAGCAGGCTTGTTTTTAAAACACGATTGAACTTTTTCAGAATTTTACACTTGACGCCCAAAACCAGAGTTAACTACACATCCATCTTGCATCCTGTCTCTTCTCCGATGTCTTTCAGTTCAGTAAAATTTAGCATTTAGAATTTACTAAAATTCACTGTCCCCCTTTATTTTCTTCACCTCCTCCAAAAATCTTTTCTTGTTTTTTTTTTTGCCAAATCAGCCATGGTGTACATGCAAATTGGCCAGCGTGTTATCACTTCATCCTCCGGGCTGGAACACAAAGTTGTTAAGTTTGGTTTCTCAGCCTCATGAAGCTGCAGGGCAATGATGGCTCCGGGAATGTGCATACTAAATATCAGTGTGACTTTAAACTTTGACAGACAGCTGTACAGTTTGTATTAATAAATCCAATTTATAAGGTCTTTTATATGGAGAGGAAAACATGGAGGTACTTAAAGAACATGAAAATGTATGTACCAATAGATGCCTAATATTATATGTTCCTCTGTAGCCTCTAAATTTTGTACCAGAGATGACAGTTCCATACCCACATACACAAAACTGCGACAGGAACAAATGACCATGAAGGCATAGAGAAATGAAATATTATAAATTCTGTTTTGAAATAAAAGTCAAAATAAATCACAGTAACAATCATATTTTTTAACATAACTTTCTATGCTGATCTATTTGTAATTATAGATAAAACCAGAAGTGTCTTCTGAGAAAGTTGTAAATAAATGGCACCAATCAACAGGTTTGTACATGTGAATTCTTGCACTCTGCCCTGTTGACAAGCTGAACAGATTAAGTGCTGCTTTTCTCATATTAGCAGAAACATCACTCAGACATACAGATGTGAGAGGTTGAGACCTGCAGCATCAACTAATGTATGAACACGTATGATAAATTAATGTATACAGAAGTTACACATATACAGTTACTGAACACAATACACACACTCACTCTTTTCAGTGTTCTTTTCTCCTTCTGAAGATGATGGATTTTCTTTTTCCACTCTGACTGGACTGGATGGTGTGGCCTTTTGCTTCTCAAACTGTTCTGCAATACAACATCATCATTAATAAAAATCTAGGTTTAAATATTGGCCAGCGAGTATGGATCTCTCTTTCTCTTTTTGTTTTGTTGAAGTGTGACACAGTTTTACATTTAGCTTCTTTCACACACAGTACCAAGAACAGTACAATAGCAGAGAAACTGGAAACTTGTTCTTCATTTTAACAAGTAAAACCACAGGGGTGAAGCACCAAAACATTTTACAATTCACACAAACAGGCTCAATAATTACCTGGACCACCTTTAATGGGATCCCTGTTCAGAAGGGGTCAAGTGTGCATTACTAACCAGCTATTCTTTAGACAAATGAGAACATCACCACCTTCATACTGTTCAATGTCTCTTACAGGTGATAGTGCCCCGAAGCATTACAGACTTGAGGCCTAAAGCATGAGATCATTAACTGCTTTGGCCAAAGATTTGGTGAAGATGGAGAGCATACTGCATACTTGCTAGTAAGGCAAGTGCTTTTAGAATCAGTAAATCCTACATTCAGAATATTCTGGATTCATTAAAGTTACTAAACATCAACACACTGGCTGAAGTGATGCAGATAAAGAGTCCCCATTGTGGCAGCAGTATGAGGGATTGGAGCTCAACAACATGCAAAATCATCTCTTTGAAGATAAGCATCATGATTCAGTGTCCTATGATTTCTGTGATGTGGAAAACATGGATAGAATCCCAGATTTGCTAAAAAAACAAAACAGACAAATGAACCACCTCCAAAGACAACACAGGGAAATGATGAACGAGCCGGCAAAGAGTGACTGAAACCATGGGGTATATATGAGGACAACCAACGAGGAGCAGGTGAAGCAAATTAAACTAAGTGTGCTGATGAACAGGAAGTAAACAGAATGTAATACACAAGGGGGATGAACTACAAAATAAAAACAGGAAATGAGACCCAGAGACAACCAAGAAGAGAAACTAAGGAACAGATAGTACAGGGAATGTACACAGGGATCTCAGTTTGTGTATAGGGAAGAGAAAATGTCATAGTAGGTGATACAAACATTGCTCACATATGGGTGTGATCTGTTATTGCCACCAGAGATTTTCATGGAGCTCGAGCCAAATGAACAAGAAAAACTTAATGAGAGTTGAATGAATTTTGATTGCTGTATCTCCTCTTTTGTGTGACGTTACGTACACTGGTAGACTCAAGATCCTCCCACAAGTGACTAAAAGGCTGACAGCCATCCAGAAAATTAAGAAATTCAACACTACCTGGCTCTAGAAAAATGGAAAGAGCTGCATCTGTTTCTGGGATAGCATTAGGCTGAGTACTGGTTGGGGGCAACGGACAGTTATTAACTCGGTAATTTAACCCATGTTGATCAGTGTGTGCTCACATAAAAGGGGTGGTGTTTGCAGCGTCACACATATCTTGGCCCAAAACAACAGTGTTAACGCAGCAATAGCCAGAAAATATCAGTGACAGAAAATTGACTGTTAATGCATAAATTTGTGAGATTATATGATATTAATTCATCGGTAGGGCTGCAACGATTAATCGACGTCGTTGACAATAGTCGACAATAAAAATAGTCGACAATGAATTTACCCATCGACTTTTGTCGGCAAAAAAAAAAAGTACAAAGTGAGACATCGTCTTGTTCCATATCTCTGCTGAGAGTTGCACAATGCACATGCGCAAAGAAAAAAAAAACTCCAGAGTAAGACATCGTCTTCTTTTCTTATCTCTACTGAGAGTTGCACATGCGCTGTCAGGGTAGAAATATGGCGGCGGACCAGGGAATAAAACGGTGGCAGAAGACGTCAAAAGTCTGAAATAACTTCACCTTAAACTTACAAAATAAATTTAAATACATGTGAGATTTGTAAAGCGGACCTTGTGTACCACGGAAGTACATCTGCAATGCTCGAACATTTAAAGAGGAGGCACGTTCGACTTACATAACAAACTCATGCACGATTTCAAAGCTGAAAGTGAAATAAGATCCATTTAATAATCATGGGATACATAATCCGATTGGTCGACTAGTCGTTTTAACAGACGGTGACTAATCGACCATCAGAATAGTAATTAGTTGCAGCCCTATTCATCGGACGACGTAAAGGAACAGCACTCTGAAGAGTGCTTCCTCAGTGTCCTTCCTTTTCTTTTACATTTCCCATTCAGATCTTTTGAGGCTCAGCACCCTGTGTGAACACGTTATATGTTGAAATATTAATTCCACACAGTGGCAGCACGAGTAGTTGTGCGTTCCATAAATTCATGGTTCTGCATTTATTCCATGTGTTACTATTTTTATTAACCTCATTATTTCCGATGCAACCCCAGTGGAGCTAAACTGACTTGGGAACAAAAACAAGTACTTAAAAGCAGTCAGTGACAACTTTTTATTTCTTCTTAAAAGGGATTGCATATGAGCCTAAAACCTCTTTCTCTCCTAAGCACTCCTCTAATGATTCACACATCAACGTGGACAGGTTGCTCTAAGAATGGACCGGACATGTTCTTATCCAGAACTTGCTCTGGAGCAGGTTAGCCATTCAGCGTAGGTTACGTTGATGATTTATCCCGGGAAGAAGTACACCAGGATTGTAGGATGGAAAATCCAGGGTAAACCCTGAAGTTACCTTGATAAGAAAAAAAATCCAGCTTTATAGTACAGGCCTCTGGCGTCTGTTGACATCCCAACGCGAGGAAACAAGCGCATACTCGATGAAAACTCATTCCCAACACACTGACTGTTTCATGGAATTACTAAAAAAGCTTAATCTCCTTCTGCAAAAGAAACTGCAACAGCACATGCAGTAAACAATAAAACATTTTGGAAATATCAAAAGCATCGAAACACTGGTTGTGCAAGGTTGGGCGCTTGTGTGTGTGTTTCTCTCTCTCTTAAGTGTTCCACCATTTACAGACATCGATATTGTAGTACATGATAGTCAGCCTCTTTGTGTTTAGCTCCATGAGTGACTTGTTTGTCTGTGAGAAGTCTTGTATCTACTGAAGCTCCCCTCACAGTCGACTTAGCTAACTGGGAAGTAGATGTGGATGGAAGCTACATCTGCAACTCTTGGGAATCTAGCTTTCCAGTAGTCAGCAAGGTATAATTCCTCTGGTTCCTCTGCTTCTCCAACGGGACGTCAGATTCGGCGTGAAGCGCCACAAAATCCCTGACAAACTCGCATCAATAAGATATGCAAGAATCAACTGTTGTTTAGAAGCAGCACGGCTCACATAGCTGCACTGTGTTCTGCCTTTTTACGTTTGTCACTCTGCAGGTGGTTCTCACACGTATTCTTACCTGTCCAGTCAACCGGATGTTGGCAAAATCTACAGAAGATTATATCACAAGACACATAATAGTCGTGGGAAAACTGCTCTGCCCTGTACTTTAGGCTTGTCAAAAAAAATCGATTCTCAGATATGATTCGATTCTAAAAGTTTGTATCTAGTAAGATATTAATTAGCTCAGGTATCGATACTTGCCACTTTGGCGTCTGCTGGTTCACGAACCCCCAAAAAAACAAAACAAACAAACAAAAAGAAAACAGAAGTCTCTACCGAAAACAATAGGAATCTTTGGCGGTTATAATAAATTCTGCTTTTAATGTCCAATTCTGTGATCACAGATCATGATGGATCATCATTTTATAGAGCTCTACTTCTGCTTATGTTATAATGACAATTTTAAGAGAAAATGAATTGTTTTTAGGGTCTACACTGGTTGTACTGTTGTTGTACCATAATTCTTTGTATTTGTTCTTAATAAAATTTACCTCTTAAGTCACTGGGCTGGGGCTTCAACTGGATGTTGAGATCCAGTTCCTTACAGGTTTTGGATACACCTTCAGCAGAACTTTAAATCAGCATTTGTGTTATTCATCTCTATGCCTGAGGACAGCTAAGATGTTTTTTTTTTTTTTGGTTCTTGGTTCGTATTTTGTGGGAGAGCAGGGGTTATGTAGACTACTAATTTGTCAAAGTACATATCAGTGATGTGCAAGCTTCAGGGATAAGGTTTCTGCGTAACAGGAAGAGCAGATGATAAAGTGCAGTGTCTACTGGCCTAATGTGAGGCCTTTGCTGAATCTTGAGTCAGGTTATCTTTGATGTTAAAACAACTCAGTTTCCCAGACACACCCTCCATCCTCTTATAGCCCATGGCTCTCTCCCTCAGCCTCATGTCTCTTTCCTTCCTTCCCTCCCTTCGATCTATCTCAATCACTGTCACGTCAGTTAAGGAGAGGTTTGTTTCCACAACCAAATTCAAAACACTGACGTGCGACAGCATGTCTCCTGTTAACCACCCAAGGAATAACAAGGTAAGAACATGAGGCCTTAGCTCATCTATTGAGAGGGTAAATAATTGATGTATTGTAGGTCCAACAAGACATTCACCACTGATGACTGCCCAAAATATAAACTTATGCATCTCTACTCTTTCAGTTACCAAGGAGTTGAAAATAAAGGCAATTAAAGTACTGTAGCATCATCAGATTACTGTATCACAACTATAATATAGTGACTGGCTCCCTGTTATTTGCGGTTTTTGGCTTCCTCAGTACTGTTATTAACTGATGGACTACAAGACTATTTTAGACGTATGAATAGCTTTGATAGAAGTGAACATACAGATCAGTCATAAACAATAAATGTTAATGTTCTAAATGTAGAAATACACCCAAAATAGCAAAGGGGTGAATACATGTCTTTTTATATATTTATTTTCTCATCAGGCACATAAAAACAGGCTGCGGTGTATCAACACTGGTGATCTCACCTGCACAGCTTCAGTATGACTCAGGGTTGTAATGAGAAGGCTGGAAAAGCTTTGTGAGTATGTACGAGTGATTTATTGCTGAAGCTAAGTCCTGTGCAGGCATTTTTACCCTCACTAGAGCTGCCACCCAGCAGACAGACATTCACCTTACACAGCCTAAATCAAAGAAGAAAAACGACCTTGACCAGCATGCAGCACAAGTTACATTTAGTATCAGATAAGGCCTCACTTTAATATACTGCCACCAACAATCAGTCCATTTCATTCTGTTCTTGCTTGTCCTAACGAGGGCCAGGGGCACATGGATCTTATCTTAAAAGTTCACATACAGCTCAGAAAGGTCCAGTGTCTACCACAGGTCTACCTCCGGCTCAGTTTACAAGATATTTGGCTCTACTTACAGTACCCTGGAGAAACCTTAAAAAAGGCAGCTGAGAGTAAGCTCAAGATCAGAGAATGACAGACCCACTGCATATTTCAATTCACAGCTTAGTTTCCTGACTGGCAGAAGCAGTCATGAGCATGTGCGAGTGACGTATGCAGAAATTACAGACCAAGCAGTTATGAGACAAATCAAACTAAAATGCTTTAAAACTAAAAACATGAAGAGCTTAAAAGACACAATTTCTCTGACATTTAGAGAGAGAATATCATTTCCATCAGAGTTTCAACAGCTGCTCAGTAGCTTCACTCTATAATCCCAGTAGACACAAGCTGTGTTTACGTGGAGCACTTGTGATCCTATCGAACCTCCAATCACGATAAAAATGCTTCATCTAAACACCTCAGCTTATTCTATAGGTCTCGATCAGAACACATTTTCAGTCTGATCAAGAATGGTGGTTTAAACCTTTTCAGGATCGGATCAGCGGGGAAAAATGTTTGTTTATTCTAATCGTTTCTGCGATGGATGTTTCTGCGATTGTTTGATCCAAGTGGGGGCTAGGTGGCGTAATGAGCTTTAGGGATAACTTAAAAAATGGCAGCATCGAAACGGAGTGGGACGGTGGCGGATATGTTTTTGTTGGAAACTGAAGAGCTACGGAATATTGAGCCTTTTTAAGGTCAAACAACTTTTCCAAGTTAGAATGGATAAATGAAATATTTATACATGTAAACGTGGCTAAAAAGGAATGTGAAAGGTGAGTGTGGAGCCAGACTGGTGGTGTTTTAGATTTATTCCCTTTGGGACCCAGTTTAAAAAAATTGCATTTTTTGGGGTTTTCAAAATGTGTACACAATGTCCAAATGTAAAATAAATAAATAAATAACTATAAAACTGAACTTGTTTACTGTGGACATGGCCTCAGTTATGGGATGTTGTCACTTTTGATCCTGCTGACAACCTTGCACAAATTTCACAATTCTTTCCATATGATGGTGGAAGATAAAAAGTTAGCGTATGTTAGGCAAACACTGGAGAGATCTCATACTTCCAGCAGTCCCTGTTGGAAAAGTGATTTACTTAACTTTTCAGTGAGCATCACAAGCTCGGAACAAAAAAAAAAAAAAAAAAAAAAAAAAAAAGTAAGTAGAATCCATATTTCAAAATTTGAAGGCATTTTAAACTTCACTGGGTTAGCCAAACAGATGTTTGGTTAAACAGATGTTTGGTTAAACAGATTTTTGGCTAATGATAACTTCTAATCATATGATGTTACATGATATGAGGCCGAAGTATATCGGCTCTTTGTCTCAGGGTATTGCTTTATTATTCTAACGTGTTTGGGCTTGACAGAAAGTCACAGAATTAGCAACAAAGGTTATTTAAACTTAATTTAATGGACATTGGCTCAGGATCAAAGAATTCCCTTCAAATGATTAAATCTTGGATCCTGTTTAGTCTTTGTAACACAGCCAACTTAGCCTTTAACTGCTGTCTGCACACACAAATGATCTTTTAACACAAGCTTTTATGCCACACTGAACAAAAAGGAGTGTATCATTACTTTACTGAAGAAAGAAAATTACAGCTTTAAACTAAAATTAAGAGCCAAATATGATGACAGGGCTAAAGACAAGAGGGCAAGTCTAAAGAAAACCCACTGATTAACTTGCTGTCCAAAATAATGTGTAACTTACTGATGAGTTTTTTTCCCCATGATTTGTGGTAATTTTCTATTTATACAATAGTAGATCTACATTAAAAGTAAAATTACATCTAAACTTAATTTAGATTATTGTTATACAGTGTGACTAATTTAATCATCTCACATGTTCATGTACTGCATAGTTAAGTGTATTAAAAGATGGGTTTGTGTCAGACTTTTTAACCTGTAATTGCAGAAATGGATGTTCACTTCAAGGCCTTTTTTTTAAGTAAACCAGCATGCAAACTCACACATATACACAAACAGAAACAAATACATCACCACAGAGTGATGAAATGAAACATACTGTAGAGTCAAAATCTCAGCTGACACACAACCATTACGAATGTTTCCGTCGGTGAGCTCAGCTCTGGGCTTTCTCTATGACTCAGGAATATAATGAGAAGGTATGAATGACAGTGTGTGTTTTTCTGCCCACTCTCTCTCTCCTTCTCTCTCTCAAAGTCAGTTTCGGGTGACAGAGTACTCTGCTGATTCCTCAATGTCCAGGAATTAATGTTGATGACATGCAGCCTTTTGAAGGTTGTGTTTTGGTGTGTTTGAAGCGTCTGACGTCCTCTGGGAGTTGGTGGGGCAGCACACCTGTGGCTGAGACTGAATAAGCTCTAATGTAAGCTTGGGCTCAGCAGATTCTGTAACCTGGGAGATCACTGACACTGCTCAATGGCAGTTTTGAAGTGCTGATCATTAACAAAAAAAGCAGGGCAAAGTAATAGAGACAGAAAATTTCTCGGGAGAAGAAAAAGTTAAGACGACTAAAATATTCCACTCCTAACTCCCTTAAAATTTTAATTATAACAGGAAACAACATAGGTTTTAAAAAAAGTGTCACACCAACAGCTGGACTCAACAGAAATTTGATTTGGGCTGAAAAGAATAGAAATAGAAGAAAATAAAGTTGTGAAGCTCATGTAATGCAAGATAACATAACCTGAGGGCACGTAGCAGCGTTGGCAGCTCCAAACAGTATGAGCCAAAAACACTGTTCAAAGAATCTGCTAAAGCTCATTTGGGAATTGTTTAAAAATCACAAAAATATACCCAAATATAAATTAATTTATTGAATTATCATTATTTAAATGATTATTGTTATTTAAATGTCATTATCCTCTACAGCCTTACAGCGGCTATATGAGACATGACTAAAGCATTTAAACATTGAACAGCCACACTGTGGATTCATGTCGCGTCTTCAAACCTCAAACTTATTTTCCATTAATGACTAAAATGCAGTGAGAAAAGGCAACTTTGTAAATGTGAGTTGCTAC
>CM047984.1:4996763-5007617 GCA_026261665.1 Melanotaenia duboulayi | reverse complement strand
TTTTACTGAACAGATTAGAGCCAACACGAAGAACTCTTCATCACAACAAAATGAGACAAAACACCCAAGTCTGTCCCTCAACCCATAAGCTATCAGAAATTTATTTATCCGTGTCTTAAGAAAAGATGTTGAGGGCCCCAGAACTGATGCTACACTAGAAACAGTTTTGGACTGGTTATTGCAAAGTTTCAATAAGCTCTGGGACTAACTGTGCCACATCTCTTATTTATGTACAGGGAATTCATTCTAACGATGAGGAAGCTGCCAGTGTTAAGTGATTATATTTGAATTTTTAAGTGTGTTTCTGAGCTGCGGTCATGACAAAACTTTCTCTCTCTCAAAAAGTGTGGGCTCTTCCCAACAAATGTGAATGACAGAATGCAGAAAAGGCTGTTGTGTGGTAGAGAAAAATGTCCTGACAAACCATGTCAGTAGCAATAAAAGACTTGGTTTAAAACACTCCTAAACCATCTTAATAACTTATACCTCAGACTATCAAAGTATGGTATCTGCTTTGACAGTAGAATATAATTCTGACGCAGAAGATGGACTTATTATTTATCTGCAGAGGACACAAAAGCCGGAAAATGTCAGCCCTCTCACCAAGGTACTTCTGGAAGATTTTCAGCCCTTCTTTCGGGCTGAGTGGAGCTGGTAGAGGTATGCACTACAGCCAAGTGCTTATAATTGTTAACATGTCACTTGACAGCTTATTGTTAGCTTAAGTTTTAACTTTGAGCTGTCCTCACAACCAAAGACGACCAATTTTAGAAGGTCTTTGGTTATTTTTAAACATGCAAATAACTGTTTAGACCAAATGTTAGTCCAGTTATGCTTATTTTTATAGAGATCACAGGTTTGTTTGGTTGTATTTTAATATGACAGATATGCCCTGTGAGCTACAGCAGGAACAAGATGAACACTGTGAGGTTTAGTGGTCGGAGCTCAATCGGTTAATAAACAACCCAGCCAAAACAGACCCGAGCTCAGTAGCATAAGAACTGAAGACAGTGTTTGACTTGTTCTGACTTTATTTAAACATGCTTCAAAAGAATATAGACAGCATGGTATACCGTTACAGTAGAGCTCATTAAGTTCCAATGTTAATTTAGTAATAAGTAAAAATACCTTACAGAACTATATATATATATATATATATANAACTAGTCTGGTTCTAATGTTACATGTTTACATACTTGTTTAAACATCTGCATGCTTACAGGGAATATAATTGTGGATTCAGTATCGAATTTTCTCTTTCTTTAAAGCTCCATTTAACTTGCTAACGTGCTCTTTGCAGAGTAAAAAGTTCAAACCAGAAGCTTCATTTATTGGGTCACTAATGATTATCTCTATATTATCATGTCTTTCTGCCCATGGAGGGTCTGAGGATTGTAAAGGCAGGTGTAAACTCCACCACTTGATTTTTTGTATCAGAGCTTTTATGCTACAACAAGAAAGAAAGAAAGAAAAAAAAGAATATGATTCAGCTGCAAAAACTTAGATTTCTACAGCTCAACAAATAAACCAGACAAGAGATGCTTCGTTTTTTGCTTTCTTCATTTTTCCCCCTATTTCAGTTTTTTAAACACCTCCAAACACTGTCTTTTCTGTCAGAACTCACTTTTTTCCAATTCTTAGCATTTTATCTAGAAACTGCTGCAAGAAAAAGATCTTCTTACCTTATTTAACAAAAATATGATCTGAATTATGTGCATGCAAATCAGCATAACCTCGTTGCCATTTATGCATTATATTTTAATGAAAGCAAACATAACTAAGACAACCCATTAATCATTAAGATGGCACATTCCCTCCTGAAGTCTCAGATTCAATTCCAGTTCCGAATATAAACAAATATGCTTTATTCACAAGCATAAAACAGCGCACTTTTCCCTCCTTTGCTTTCTCACCAACTAGCACACTCGGCACAGACAAAGCCTTATACATCCTCGGAGCACACAGCTTTACCTAATTTATATGACAATACTCTGGGACAGCCGCAGGGCCTCCACAGGATGTAACAGCAGATTAGGGAGAAAGGCAGAGAAAGTTCTGGTGTTCATAAGGCAAGAACTAGAAAGATAAACACCCAAGCTCACACACATGCATCTAAGTTGACAGGAAAACCTTCAGGGTCTGAGCTGGAGAAAAGTTTTCAGGGGTTTTGTAGACTCTGAGCCAATACAGTTTTCTTTTTGTGCAGCTTCTAATTTCCTCATCTAACACATTAATACACAAATAACAAATAATTCATACTGCTCATAATCCTAATTAGGGCCCACATGCAAACAAGTACAGAATTCCCATCCAGCTGCCTGCTCCTCACTAAATGAGGGAAGAAAAGGACAAACTGTTGCTCTTTGATTTTTCTTTTTTTAACATAAAAAATTGAACTAGGTCTAAAATCCATGTTTTATTTCACTTGTCTGCCTCAACCATCAAACCTGATGGCCCGGGTTAGCATTTGGGACTTTAATGTCGTCGGTCTGAAGATACGGCTACTGCTGAAACATCATTCTTCTTTGTGATTTTCTTCTTTTTTAAATTTATCATGGTAACTACAGTATAGCCATCGAATGTATAGATAAATGCTGGCACCTCCTGTGCCGGAGTATTTCTCCTGGCTCTCACAGGATCTCTTATTTGGGAATAATTTGCAGCGCAGGGTAACCAATCAGATGCTTGCAGCAGAAACTGTTTAAATTCAATCCTGATGAACTGAAACTCAAAATTAAATACTTAAATTATAAAATAATTAGGCTTGTTTTTATAACAATTTAAGTTACTTAAAAAACAAAAATAATCAAGAATTTTATATATTGATTAATTTATTTACTGCTGACATATTTAAGTAATCATTCATTTGATTAATTGATATGTATTTTCCAATATTCCTTAATGACACATTTGTTACATCATAAGTTATTGATAAATATACTTATTTAATATGTGAATTTAATTCAATATTCAGTGTTGTATTTATGTATTTTATTGGAGGTACTTTTTTCCCCTCCTTATTTTTACAAAAATATGATGTATATGTCACGGCTGGGCAAAAATTAAATTTACATCCATCTCATTAATAAGCATGAGACATTTTCAGTCTAACCATCTAAAGAGTCAGTCACGTATCATCTCATTCCAGTACAGAAAATTTACAATGACTTGCCAGTGGACTGAGTGACGGAACTGAATGTAGCTAAAGAGAGTCGCAAAAACGAGGGTAAAACATTATTTATGTAAAAGTAGTTAATAAAAAGGCCTGAATAAGTCATAATATGGAAGTAGTTTGAATTATGTGAAAATGAAGAACATATTAAAGTAATTTTGCAAACTATATCATCAGCTGGTGAATGGCAAAACAGGTAACAACTCATTTGTTTCATCAGTTAAAACGCTGTCACCCCAGCAACTTAGCACCATCTCATCATATGTGGTGCCACAACCTGTTCAGAGTAACCTGATACTAAAGAAAACACTGAACTGGGATGTTTTCACAGCATATTATGCAATACTATATTAGAAAAAGTTTAATATTTTTATTTAAAAACTTAAAATAGGCTTTTTATTTCTACTGAGGTGGTTTTTGCCACCTTGGCTAATTAGCTGATGTAACAACTGCCACAATTAAAGGTGTAAATATAATTCAGAGTCTGAAGACTATTAAAACAGTCCATCAACAACTAAACAACTACCATCATAGCAAAACAAGTCTACTGGACTTCCTTCAAACTGCTAGTCAACTCAGGGTAAAGATAAATCTTGGTCACTGTCACTTGTTGTACATGCTTTAGTAATATTAACTTTATCTGTTTTTTTTCTGCTGGATGAATTATGAGGCAACATAAGCTCATATAGCTAAAAAAAAAAGTCCACTTTGTAGCATGTGAAAAACGCAATATTTTGAGTTAAGCTTATGCTTGAATGCCATTATGAAACCAAATTAAAGGGCAAGAGTTCTGCTCACAAGATAGGTGTCTAATGATGGGAGTAGGTCTGCCCCAGGGCAGCCTGAGCAGGTGGCATTCCACATTAACTAGCAGAAACAAATGTAGAGGGAGGGGGATTACAGCAAGGCTTATTAGAAAGCTGGCCCAATCTGTAGGGTCATATGTAGGCTAAGCGCTAACAAAGGTTAGAGGTGACATTCTTGTGGGACTATTAGATGCAATCCAACTGAAAGTGGCTTAGGACTAGCAGATCAATAAAGATGACCCAGATATTTTGCTACCACCTCCATTTGAAACACTGACTAAACAAAATATTTCCACTTATTTAAATACTGTCACAGCCATCCTAAGAAGAGGCTCTCTGGCTGGAGTGGCAATGAGTATAAGTTCAGTAAAAAACAGCTTCTCATTTTGGATATTTTCTTGTTAGTTCAGTCACTGTGGCTACTGGGGATGCCTGCAGTACAGATCCTCTAAGCTGCTAACAACACCTATATGTTTCCATGGGCCTCAACCTTTGAAACATCTTTCCTCACAAATCTGGTGCTTAATCCCTGTTTGTTAGTTTGTTTGGTCACAACAATCTAAAAACTAAAGCCATTTATTTTTTTTTAACCTTGCTTCCTTCAACACAGACTCTCTGGTCCCTCCTTCAATCCTTCCACACTAAGATCTTGTTACCATCTGATTCACAAAAGCGTGAAACAGGCATACACTTTAACATGCCTTTTATTATTCTTGTAAGAAATAGACACAAAAGAAAAACACAATAGACATGCTGTAAGACACTCAAGCCTTTAAGTTAGAATTATTGGACTGGATTATTTATCATAAGGCAGAGAGGTCAAACTGTTCATCACTGTTCTCACTAAGTGGTTCAAGAAGAGGCAGGTCTGCCATATTTGTGTGGAAACACACACACAAACACACACACACANCTTGTGTGGAAACACACACACAAACACTAATATACATAACGTACTGCAGTGAGTCTGAGAAGCCAAACANTATACATTAAGTACTGCAGTGAGTCTGAGAAGCCAAACAACAGATGGACAGAGGTCAAAATGACACGAAGTGAGATAAACCGTAGCGTTTGAGGAATAGAGGGGCACTGTAACATATTCAACATGCTGCACAGATCCAAGCACAGAAAACCATAAGAAAACTTTAACTGACCTTAAAATGGGAACATCTCACTTCTGACCTTCACTTGAAAAGTTATAGAGATGGTTTTAACTAACCAACAACCTGAAAAGATGCACCTCTGTGCCTGAAACAGAAAACTCCATTAATGCCTCGTTTTTCATGAGAGGGGCTATTTCTTCTTCTAATACTGATCCATTTCCAGTTTAGAGGAGAGCATTGCTCAGAGTGCTGCTGAAAGTTGGCGGCTAGGCTAGGACAGAGTAGCGTTTTCTCAGAGACTCCTTAAAGGTTAGAGAGAATAGAATAAAAAATACGTTATTAATGCCTTTGGAGAGTCCTCAGGGAAATTTGGGTACCAGCAGCAATACATCACCAACAGTAAAACAGGATAAGCACTAAAATATAATATATACAGGTATAAAGTAAAATAGAGGCAATAAGGTGCAAGAAAAGTATAAAATATAACGTTAAATAAAATAATATAAACAAGCATTGCACACAGTAGAGGTGGTACAGATTCCCAGTTCACTTACTGCATGTATAAGTTATTCCAACTGTTTGTATATAGTTGATGATATAGTCATCTGACAAAAGAAACTGAAAAATGTGTACATCAGAGCAGCTTTTTTGGGGAATTTGTTGCGTCAATATAGAAATAATATACAATAACGATGCATGAAAAAGGAACTTTGGAGCATGTGAAAAGCACCTAGGTCCATTTTAGATTTCTTGAGCATGTCCATGCAGAAGTTATTCAATCCCCAACTGCACTGATAGTGGAAGCTGCCATGCAAAGCTCTAACCACAACCCATCAGGAGCAATTTAGGGTTCAGTGTCTTGCTCAGGGACACCTCGACATGAGTTCAACAGGCCAAGGATCGAACCGGCAACCCTCGGGCTACAAGATGAACACTCTACCCACTGAGCCATGCCGCCCCATTCCAGTACGCATGATCAGGTAAAGGTCAAGTAATAGTAATGGTAATGGTTGGTAATGAAGAGAGACTACAGTGTATTGTATGTCTCAAAATATCAGCACTTGGAAACGTTTCATCCTGAACACAAAGAAAAACGTGTTGAGTACTTCAGAAATAAACCGCTCAAGTATCATGTATGGCAGAGTTGTTTAACTAAAGTACTGTCCGTCATTAAAAGCTCAACTCAGCTAAAGAAGATTTCAGAGTTTCCTGGTTTAAAATGCTTCACTATGGTAGAGGAACTAATAATTCCTTCTGCCACTAATGCAGTTTTAACTATAGTTAGAGTAGCAGCCAATAAACTAAAGACTATTTTGTAGCACATTTCTTCATACAGTTCTTTGAAAGCATTGGGGTGCATATGGTAGTTGGATTGGGGGGTGAGGTGGGGGGGCTTGAGATCAAGCCCTGCAGAAAAAGTTTGGGAACCACCGCTCTAGAGGGGCGTTTCTCAATCCTCGTCAAGAGCCTCGCCACTGCCCTGCATGTTTTACGTCTCCACACTTTAATGTACTCCCATAAATCAATGGATCAAAAGCAGGCTTGCTAAAAACTTGATGAGCAGATCAATTAGCAGGAATCAAGTGTGCCGGAGTTGGAAACATCTAAAATATGCAGGGGTGGGGGTCCTGCAACCAGGACTGAGAAACTACAGCCATGCACTAGATAGTTATATGAGAACATCAAGCTGCAAAGCCAGCAGTGGGAAGATGCTGGGAAATAGTGACCAGTCTGCTTTATCCAGGAAACTCTACATAATTAAGATGGATAGATGTTATACAATTCAATTTCAAGGGGTGAGTAAGGGCATTTTCACAAAAATATTCAGAGTTCTTGGATATCTGACTAAATTCACCAATGTCAAAAAGAAGAAAAAAGAAAAGAAAACCACCTGCAAAAAAATGATAATTAGCCGTGATGAACAGATGTCCTGTGCCCACAGCATTTTGGATAATTAAGAGCAGTAGTGTTGCAGAGAGGAGAGTGAAGAGGAGAAAAAAATAACTAGAAAATATTCACGCTCTTAAACCTTTCTCTAATTTAACAATAAATCTCATTAAGACCAGTTAACCTGCCTGCTGGTTGAGTTTCATTTGTAACTCAAACATAATGGCTTGGCCATTAGGTCAGTTTTCTAGAAATTAAATCACACTGCAGATTTCTATAAAAAGCATAATCATGGTACATGGTCTAATAAAGGTGAAATTTATGCAAGTTATGCAGCACTGGCTGAAGGAGGTTGCACGTGGCAGCGAATAAAATGAATGCTGAGTCACTGCACTAAGGCACAAGCAGCAGGCGGACAGGAAGAAAATAGGGCGGTATCAAGGGAGCCTGCTGAGGAGAACAGGACTCTGACATCTGCTGCTACACATAAAGAGTAATGGAAAAAAGGACACGGGAAAACGGAAAGACACAAAATGTAAGAACAGCATGTAAAGAAAACAAAGAAAAGAGGTTTTAGAGTGCTGAAAGAAGAGTATAATGTAGCACTGAGGAAGAACGAGGGGTGAGAGATGAAGGTAGAAGCAGATGAGAGATACAGAAAACAAGAGGAATATCATAGCTAAGTGGCCTGTAGAGGACAGAAGAACACATCTTTCTGTTCTCAGCCTGACTAAGCATAATTTAAAGTCACTTCACCTCAGTGCTTAAGTGCTGACTCAGATTACTGCTGGACAGGCCCCAGAGACCATTGTCACATTTCAAACACAACAACATCATTCAACACCTCCACCCTGGCAATGCTGAATGTTTGGATGAGTAGGAGTGAACTGACAAGCTCTTGGAATTGGTTTTCTTCTCTTGGACTGAAAATAAACAATAAATGCCAACAAGACAAAGGAACTACAACTGTCATTGTCAGCAACAGAGAATGCAGCAAGCACTCTGGAGAAAAGGAGGAGGACTGGCTTATTGTTATCAGTAGTTATAGCTGATCCGATCCAATATTGGCATCGGGCACCAATAATGATGTGGTTCATGAATCGGATATTGGTTTGAATTCCCCAATCCACGGAAGGAGTTATGGTCCCGTGTTTACCAATTATAAGTATTATGTGGCCTTAAGCCAAACAAAATATGTTGATGCAAAATCAGTTCATGAAATATTTGTATAAATGGTTATATATGATGTCGTATTTTACATCTGAAGTTTCTATTCCACAGTAGCGTTATCCAACACCTGCACTTTTTGATTAGGAATGAGCTGCCTTTGATACTTTTGAGCCCCTGAAATAAAGAGACTTTGCACAAAAATGGTTGCAGTCCCCTTTTTTCTTGACATCAATGATAAGAACAGCAATAATGCTCGTGCCTTGTTTGTTATCGTTGACAGACTAATCCTCCTTTCTCAGTAACCCCAGAACTTCTATCCAACTGGACCTGTAATGAGTTTGCTTCTTTCTTTACTGACAAAATTCAGAAATTCAGGCAGTCAGTCAGTGCTTCCATGACCAGGGGCAGTACATATGTCATCACTGTGTCCTTTCAGAGACATGGACACCATGGCAAACTTTTCTCCAATCAGTCCTAATACGTGGATGAGATTATTGGCCATCTGAAACCCGCCACTTGCTGTATTAACAACCTGCCAACAGGGTTTTTCAAGAATGTTTCAGGATGCATGGCCTTATATATCTTAGATTATTAACACGTCTTTCCTTTCAGGTGTCTTCCCTCTGATCCTAAAAACAGCCGTCATCATGCCACTACTGAAAAAGACTCATGAGCAGCTACAAGCCAATACCAAACCTCCCCTTTTTTAGTAAGATTATAGAAAAATGTGTCTTTCAACAGCTACACAACTTCCAGACACAAAATAACTGCTTTGATGTCTACTTGTCAGGATTCCGGCCACACCACAGCACTAAGACTGCTCTAGTCGAGCACAAATAGCACAAACATTTCAGTACTGGTACTACTGGAGCTCAGTGCTGCATTTGACAAGACGACCATAACATCTTAAAGACTGGCTGAAAAACTGGATAGGGCTTACTGGCATCAGCAAATAATTGTTATGAGTCCCATTTAAAAGACAGGGACCACTTTGTATCTATAGACAACAATAAATCTGGTCGAACTATTATAACCTGTGGAGTTCCCCAAGGCTACAAGTTGCCTCTTGCTCAAATTCTGAAAAACAACTAACAGTTATGCTGATGACACTCAAATCTACACAACTATCTCACCAGGAAACTATAGTCCGATCCAAACACTAATCAACTGCATCGAATAAATGTTTAAACCAGACTCTGAGCCTAAGAGTGTAGATACTCTACACTGCACTACAGCCTCTGTAATAGACAGTTCACCAGTTTCAGCCTTTTCTAGGAGGCTCATTTCTGCCCAGTTACCATTAAAATCCAGCCGTATAGATTACATCCTTGTAATCAATAAAGTTCAATCAATGTCAATAAAGTTTGCATTTTGGTTCCATGATAAAATCCGACAGTACAGGAAATGGAGATTTCCGCGATGCAGAAAACATAGAATCACAAAATCTGATTATGAAAAATGGAATCAGCTGAAAAACGAGAAATGTTGTGCTCATATGAGGGTGTGATCTGCTAATCTCCCTACTAACGTCAGAGCTTCTCACAGTTTCTGAGCCAAATGAAGAAGAGCAAGACAACAATCTAACACATCTTGACCGCTGAATCCTCCTGTCTGCATCGCCTGCCATGGCAGGGCTCATGTTTCCCCCAGAAAGTCAGAGATGGCTAAGAGACCAACAAAAACACCAGAGTTGTCCAAGAAATAAAAAAGAAATCTCTAAGTGGTTTGGGAAAAAAAAAAAAATAAATAAATAAAAAGCTGCCACTCTGTGTTAAAGTATTACAAACAAGAGAAGCCACCGTCAAACTCACCCTGGCTGAGCGGCAGCTGGAAATGGTCCCCCCCCACACACACACTTTTTCTTATTTAAAAGGGACATGTATGCGTATTAATGATCACAAGTAAATGTAAGTAAAAAAACATCAATATGTAAATGTGCACAGTGTCCTAACAGCTACTATCTAGCAACTATAAGTACAGACAAAAAGTAAAGTGCAAACCGATACTGTGAATATTTTATAACATGCACAATCTAAAGTGCAATAGTTTAAGTGCATATTTCAAGCACATGGGGTTAGAGTGTACCTTTAGAAATACAAGATAGGACACAATCACTACCATTCACTCACACAGGATAAGTATACAAATAGAATATGGTACATGCATATGTATATGTAAACATGTCGCACACATGACAAAAACTCAACACAAAAGCAAGCAAGGCAGATGTGTTCAGCTCACAGGTACATACATACACAACTGTGCGCTGCATAGCATCTAACTAACAACCAGAACAGCTTTGCTTGGGTAAAAGCCAGTTTTTGTGATGGGATTTAAAAGTGGTGTATGTGGGGCCTTCTCTTATTCCAGGTGGTATCATGTTCCAGAAGTTACTACTCCTTCAATGACAGCACAGAGGTCATTGAAGGAGGGAGGGAGGGACTTCAGTTTGACATACATCACGGTGATGAAAGTCCATTTAATATTGTGTATGTGGAACAGGCATATTTAAATGTTGTACAATTCTTGAAAGTAATTCCTGTAATTCTTACAGGATAGGGCAGCAGTGATATGAATAACTTTTCTGGTCAAACATTACTAGTCTTTTTATACAGTGATTCTACAGGTTTAAGTGCAGTTATGCCAGTGGAAGACCAGTTTGTGAAGCAATCATCAACAACCTGTTTAAAATCTATTGCAATACTGTATAAAGTAA
>CM047984.1:4978672-4996242 GCA_026261665.1 Melanotaenia duboulayi | reverse complement strand
AAATTAAAAAAAATTCTGCAGGTTGAATTTGATTGGGTTTGGTGTTTTCTTAATGCATGTTTGAAGGTAAGAAACGAGTCTAGAATGACACCAAAGTATTTCCATTAATTTTTAAAAAAAAATTGAATGAGTCATTTTTGTGGGTTGTTTGCCAGACATCATGCCTACTGTTGTTTTGTGTGTGTGTGTGTGTGTTTAGTAATATATAATATTTACTGAGCCAGTCATGGATTTCAGAGATCGCTGATGTGAGAATGTTAGAGGCTTCCTGAAGGTTTTTTTTCCAGGTGTTAAGATTACGGTCTCATCAGCAAACATTTGGAATTGAAATTTACTGTGTGTGTTTGGTAAATCTTTGATGTACATGGAAAATAAAAACTGGTCCAAGTATGGAACCTTGTGGGACTCCTGAAGGACATTTCAGGTCTGGCAGTTTGACACTATTGACCACTCCACACTTGTCTGTTATGTAAGATTTAATTCATTTTCTGGCTTTTGACATAAGTTAAAATGAAAGAATATAGCTAGTAAAATAAAGCCATTTTTTAAATCTAAAAACAGAATCTTCGAAGCTGCATTTATATATAAAAAAGGATTGTTTAAAAAAAAAAACAAAAACAAANAAAGCTGCATTTATATATAAAAAAAGGATTGTTTAAAAAAACAAAACAACAATACTGCCCTGGCTGAACGGTGGGCATAGAAACCAAACTGGGAATGATATATTGGGGTGTTACATTTATTAAGATGTTCTATTAAAAGTTTAGCTACCCACTTTTTTTCTTTTTTTGAACTTGTCCTGTCCAGCATCGTTGCAAGCAGAATGATGGTCTGGTTGTTTTATTGTGCCAAACAAATTTGCTGTGCCAAGGGAAGTTTTATGCATATAAGGCTACTCTTTATAATCTGATTATTTATTTATTTGGAAATATGGAATTTATGTAATCTTGTTGGACGTGCTCTTTGGCAACCCACTTTTCACTTATCATCCCATGGATCTTCCTGAAGAAGAACTGTGGGGAAAATATATTAGTCTTTTTGAATCCTTAGTCTTAGTTTGAATCCCAGCCTGGAGCTCATTGCCAGCCCCTCTGTCTATGAGCACGTTCCAGTACAGCAACTGTGTCAAAGGCCTCTACAGCCAAAATATGTTTAAGTAAAAGATACAAATAAATAAATAAAAATAAATGTATACATCCACTACATGATTAGACACACTCCCCATGTACAGGACATTACATAGTACAACAGAAAAATGAGTGGGGGACACGAAATTTGAGAAAAAATAAATACTGATTTCATATTTCAAAGTAAAAGTAAAAAAAAAAAGAAAAAAAAAACAAGTACCTAAATAGTGAGCACCCTAAAACAATATGGAGAAAAGGATTATTCATACATTTGTGGACTGAAAGTGTCACAGATGAAGAGAGTAAGTAAAAGTGTGAGAGGAAAAGTGCAATAAAAGAAAAAAACATGGACAGACAGCAAATGAATCAGCTCATTTTTCCCAACTTGCTTGAGGGCTAGACAGTCTGACAAGCCAGTAAATAAGAATGACTCATCTTTATACACACACACATGCAGGTGAGCACACACGCAGGTGAGCACACACACAAAATCAGGTTGATGGAATAATTCTCACCACACAACACACTTCTGAGGTTTCCATTTGCCCTGAAAGGAAACATGTCATGCTTGTTGTGATACTTCAGCTCATTTTCAAATGTTCACTCATTTACCAGTGCTAACCAGTTCTTTCACACACACACACCTACACACAGTGTCTGAGTCTTTAACCCTTATCTTGTGCAAATTCTAACCTTAAAAACAAAGAAAATTTCTTATCAGTTTTAGTTGCTTTAAACTTGTATAATCCAACATTTTGGACTCCACAAGACTAGTAGGCTCCGGGATCACAGACACACACACACTACACTGCATACTTCAGGCCTGCAGCTACCAACATGTGAATCATCTCTTAGCCTTTGAGTCTGTCAAGAGACGCAACATCTGACACAAGCATATGTGCACACTCACATACGCACAAATGTGCAAGGAGCTTGCATTCCAATCTGTCCTTTGTGAGGATCAGACACCAGTGGTGAGGGGTTTCCAGATCTTGTGGGGGTGATATCTGAACAACCTTCAAAAGACAAAAGCTCCTTTCATCTTTTCAGTTCCACAAGGAACACATGCACAAACATCAGCAGCCTGTTACACCTACTTGCTTATCTGTCTTTTGCACTCACAGAAAAAAGTATATTTATCCTTTGTCATAATAGTAGGTGAATAGTTTCATTAACTTGCTAAAAATAACCCAAAGAACTTGTACAGTAATTCTGACTAAAAGAGTAAATAGTTTTTTTTAAACAAATGACAGATTTAAAATGGCTATAAATCAATATAAACTTGCTAGATTATCAAAAGTTGGTGTAAGGATGTCAAGATTACTTGATTTCACAATTAATTACAGTATCAAATACCACAATAAATTCATCATAAAAGATCCCTTGATACTGTTACTTTCCAGAAAAGGTATTATCCAGTATTATTTATGTTTAAAACAGCTATGCTGCTAAGGAACAGCTGGAAGTCAAAGCTAGCTAGATGTTTTTATACAGAAGAAATGTTCAAAAACATTTTTATAATGTAGTTTCCAGAAAGAAGTCTTCTAAGACCAGTTAGTGGTCCTGTAGCCTTTTCTCTGTAAAAAATCCAGGATTCATTCATTTGTTTATTATTTATGTAGGAATTATTTATTGATTGCTGAGCAGAGGGGATTTAGTTGGAATGGGACTTTTTGTTGTTTTATTTTACTTTGTTGCTATATTATTTAATGTTGGCAGCAAAAGTTAGAAATACATTAAACTTAAAAGACTCATAAGAAATGTTCATGTGATTTTACACATTTATAGTGTTGTGAAATTAATGAATGCATAATAATAGTGATAATCGTAATAATGTCAGTAATCACTGATAGTGTGTCAAGCATAGGTGTTACAAACAGAGGTGTGTTCGACCAGTGTGTGAGCTTAGTGGGGAAAAATAGAATACCTCTACAACTCTGTACAAACAGCTGATGGACTTGCTTGCATTTAAAGTCAAAACACATCAAACTGGGAGTTATAAAAATGTCCACAGCAGATAAAACAGTCTGTCTAACGTTTGTGCGTCTTTACGGCCTAATTTGCTCAGCGTATGAAGATGGTTGGGAGAAAATAAAGACTTGCTTTACCAATGTTGACGCCTTCTTCTGAAAGGGAATCCGGAATGTCAGACGTCTACATTTCTAGCCTCGAGGCTTCTGATTTAATGTCAAAGAAAATTTTTCCAAGAAAACATATACATAGACTGTCAAAAGACAGAACATGCAGATTCAGTTCATCATCTCTGTTCAGCAAGTCAGTCCTGTCTGATACTTTGGCAACCTTCTAAGAATAAAAACAAAAGCTAGTAGTGTTGAGCTGTCAAAAACAGACCAGACCAGACCTGACCAGACCTAAAATTAAAAGGGGAGCACAGAAAAATGCAAATAACCTTTCAGTGGGCAAAAACTCATAATAATATCATCCATTCATTTTCTATACCGCTTATTGCAATTCAGGGTCACGCGCAGGCAGGAGTCTATCCCACAATAATAATAATAATTATAATTATTATTATTATTAACATCCTTACAATCAAGTTGTACTTGATACAATTAGAGTTGCAGGTAAACAAGGAGAAACTATCAGTTTGATAAACGTGTTTTCAGACACAAACTGGAAAGATCTTCCCCAAGGCTCAAACCAACATCACAAGACAGTTTAGTTTAGAGAAACAAAAGTAGTTGTGTGTATGGATGCAGCAGAAACAGCAAGTGTTTGAATAAAGGCTAAACGATGTAGCTTGAGTTTCTAGCAGAGTGTTCCCCAATGTCTTAATCTCTCCATTTAAAAACAAATATCTGGTGTGTGTGTGTGTGTGTGTGTCTGTGTGTGTGTGTGTGTGTGTGTGTGTAAATGTCCATTGTACCTGCTTTAGGTCCATGTTGACTGTCATCCAGTACCAGGCTGTTCATACATTTAAGCTCCCAGTCTTGGACCTCAGTTTTCCACAGGGCAGGAACAAACACAGCGTACTGGGCTCTGCAGATGGAAGAGAGGTGAGGAGATGAGGAGAGGCAACAAAGAGATGCTAAATCCACTTTAAGTCAGTCAATTAAGGGTACAATCATTTGTTCTTGAGAAATTAATTTATTGTGTGTAAAAGACAATTTAAACAAGATATTTTTTCAAAAACTTGATAAATATAAACTATTGAATGTTAAGCAGGATGCAAGTCGTTTTTTTTGTCTTGTGATTAAAGACGATGTCTGTGAAATCCTGGATGATTAGACAAGAGACACATATTTCTGAAAACTTTCCAGGAAGTTTCTGTTAAGTTTTCTTCACAAGCCTAATTTATAAATGCCTTCATTTATACTTTGTAAAGACTTACAGGTAGTTTCCAGACTCCAGTTTAACTATCACAAACCAGTTTCCTGCACTGAGATGCACAAAAACAAGCCTCACTGAGGAAAGTCAATATAGATTTAAATGTGACAAGACAGTATATCTTACAACAAAAGCTTTAAATCAGGGGTGCCCAAGTCCGGTCCTCGAGATCTACCGTTCTGCAACTTTTAGATGCAACCCTTCTCCAACACACCAAATCAGAGCTGAAGATAACATTTTGAACAATGACCAATATATGCTTTTAACAAAACATCTAACAACTGCATAAAATGTTGTTAGTTAAAACTATCTAATCTAAAACAACTAAATCTGAAAATATAATACCGAACGTTACATATTCGGTAATGACACTGAACAAAGCACTTTATGCCACGATGACACTTAATGTAACATATGTGTGTCCTTTATTAGAGCATGTTAGTGTGTCTCCCCTTTCCCACTGATTAATTGATCTTGGTGAACTGCATGTTGTATACATGGAAAGATAATATGTGATGTTAGCATATCATCAGCAACGATGCCAAATAGTCGTTAACATGGCCGCCAAAAACACAGACTGGGCATTGAGGCGAGCTCAGTGGCCGAGATTCCAATTAAAGGGAAAAAAAAACAAAAAAAACACACACACACACCTTAATCAGGAACCCAATCAGATACTTGGGATTGGACTGGGATATTCCTACTTTGATGAGTGCCATGTTAAAAGGATAATAATGACAGTCAAATATTCTCAATATGAATGCATTTGGGAGACTGCTAATGTTTGAATGAGAAAGGAAACAAAATAAATTGGAGCCTTAGCTGAAGCCGGTCTACTCAGTGGGAAGTAAACAAACCCTTGTAGTTGAACGATGGCGTCACCAGACAAGAAAGGAGGTGCAGAAAAGAAAATGAGAACCCATGGGAGGAAGACCCATGGCGGTTTGTGAGAGTGAGGTATTACAATGGAAGGACAATTATTAAAAATAAAAGAAGATATCAGTGGTGGAGCCACAAAGGAAAGTGTGTACAGGGAGTGAGAGAGACAGGGCTGCTGAGAAAGTGAAAATAAAAGACAATGTCACTGTTTACCACTCAAGACAACACTAAGTTTAAATCTTCAACATTCTCATAAATTCACCAATAAAACGGAAGAGAAGACCTTAAGGATTTATGATTTGACTGGTTCAGATAAACAAACGCGGTCTCGAGGTAAATGTAGTCCTCTGACATCATTGTCCAGCTGACAGCATCAAAGCCAAAATTGATTTTAACATGAAGATGCTGACATTAAAATAATAACTGCTAACAACAGTGAAAACAATGTTATCTTTAGCTACAATCCAATCTTTTTTCATTACAAACTATTCATGAAATTCCAAATGAATTCTTGATTAAAAATGACAGGTGGTTATTTTCTTGCATTTCTAACAAAAAAAAACAAGCAGAAAATAAATTAAGCTAAAGCGAAGTTGTTCATACTAACAAAATTAGGATTGTTTGAATAAACTACAGCTGTTTGTTTGACAGTACCTACCGTAAAGAAAAAAAGAAGTCAACTGTGGTACATACACACAATCTGAAGATTTTATAATGAAACACATTTATTTATAATTCAGCTGTGAAGCGTCGTATGCTGAATAAAACATGATCAGCATGTTAATGAGTGGTTCACAGAATTCGGGGAAATAAAAGCATCAGTAGCTGAACCAAGTAAGAGAAAGCAAAGTGGTCCTAAATATAACGCAAAAACAACTTGCACCAGAAGCTGAGAGGTGCAGAGGGAAGGGGCGGCATCATCATGTTAGGGACATGCGATGTGTTGGGAGTCTTTGCTGCAGCCTAAGACTTGACTGACAGCCCAGGAGACAGTCACATGAGATGGATGAGCCTTTCAAACAACCATTGATCAAAATTGTCTGTGTGGCAGCACGACAACACACATTTCTACCGTTCAGAGAGTTAAAGAGAAATCTCCTTAAAGAAAATTAAAGGAGGTGGAAGATACCTTCTCTCCCTCTTCCTTTCCAACCTTGCCCCCCCCACAGTAACAATTAATGAACCATCTTATTTCAGTCCCTACTCTCTGACCCTCTATTCATCCCTTTCACCCTCTTTTTGCTTTACCCCGCTCGATCCCTCCCCTCTTTCTTCAGCAGGATCTTTTCAGTGTAAGGAGATCGTGCCCTGAGAGACAGTCGCACCACTTAGTGTTGACTTGTGACCAAGCTTTCGTTAACGATGCCAAGCAGGCAACAAGGACTTCTCAATGTGACACGATGGCAGGCTGCCCACTGAACACCAGAGCTACAAACAAAAACAGGTCTGTCACAGCTGCCCTTTTACGAACAAACAATGAAAGAGGATCATACGTGGATCCAAATGTGTCCTTTAACACAGAAAACAGAAGCCATCTGTTTTAATAAAAGCTGTATTTTATCAGTCAATAAATTACATCACTCATTAGAACTTCAGATTAGTTAACAATTCTACATAATGTGTATTTATTATGCTTCTAGAAATCTCTGCTGTGTATGTAAGCACTTCTTTCCTCTCTGGCTCATGATAAAGTACTTTATAACTGCCTGCAGTACAGCTACGTTTATGGAAACTACTTGGCTGTGTAGCAATTTTGTGTCCCGGGTCTACAGATCTTTGTCCAAGGTAAACAAACCTTACTGTTGGAACTTTAAACAAGAAGTAGTCCTCAAGAGGTTGAAACTATTGTAGCTTAAGGAAGCGTATCTATTAAAACAAATCCTGGAACTTTAGAATCACTGTGTACCAGTCCATCATTCACACATACACAGGCTGCATATACAAACCCAGTGACCCAGCCAAGTTGCCATAACTACTGACTCATGTCAACAAAATGTGTCTGCTGGCATGTGACATTTATATTCAACATGGTAGAAGAGACACAAGGCTTAGACTGAAAGCAGCATGGGTTGCCATTAGAGGAACTAATTTAGCTAAATGAATGTTTCCTCCAAACATGTACAAAAAACATCGACATTCCCTGGAATGCCGAATGTCAAAACGCATCACGTCCTGATTAGGCGATTCATATTCATGGGTTGTCAGGGTGAGGGTTTTATTTTGAACTGGGAGCTCAGCTCTGAGAACTCTCATGCACATTTTTCAATAAGACCCAGGGTTCCCAGAAACATCATCAGGGTGGTCTGGGAAAATGTTCCTGAATCTAAATGTTGCTCTGTAGTAAACAAAATGTGGAGAACTCCCAGCCAAAGACATCATAATGTCAATCAAAACATTTCTAATATTTTAAAAGGTGCTAAATAAAGATGCTGCCTATTAAGACACGTGTATTTACAGAAACCTTTCTAGAAATCCTGACCTTCTGCTCATATGTTGAACATTGGACAGAAAAATAAACTACGGGGGTTAGCTAGATCAGAGTTGAAGGACTGGCAATTTCCTGTAATTCAAAATATCTGAAACCTTCTTCTTGTTACCTTTCTATAAGATTTTGGACTTTCAGTCCTGCATTCTGCAGAGCATCTCGCCTTGAGATCCTGTTTGATAAATCCAGATGAGAAATGACACAATGCCAGAGAATATGAAGGGCCTGTGGAGGCAACAACAATGGAAGGTTTGAGTGAGAAAGAAGGACCTGCTGAGTCGCTGGTTGTTATGGTGATTCTTGCCATTTTCGGGAATCAGGGGGGGAAGGGAGTACACACCACCACCCTGACAAAGAGAGTCAGGCTAGAAAGGAAGCCTAAAACACTCATGGTGCACAAGCTGTATGTCAAGTGAAAGATTTTTGAGCTTCGACTTGTAAAATCTTGTGTTGGACACAGATGCATCTTAATAATCTGCTGGATGTTTTTACGGCAGGTTGAAGAGATTACAATGGTACAGTGTAAACCTCACTTACACATCCACAGGTACTCTTAATAAGAGGGGTAACACTGCTCCTTCATCGTGCAGACCCATCAGTCGAGGCTCCAGAAGCTCAATGATGGTCAGAGCTGTACGAAACACAGCCGGAAGGCCTGAGAATGGCAGGGAGAGAGAGAGAGAGAGAAATCACATCCCATTTGGTACAGATCATGAAACATTAATATATATATATACATCTAAAACAAACAAACAAAAAAAACACACACACACAGAAAATTGGAAAATAATATAATTAATATCAAAATTTCACCCAGGATCATAATGGCTGAATGCACCTTAAGCTATTTTCAAATTTATTCTTGGTATGGTAAGGATTCTTGATAATCTGAAGGGTTTATCAGGGGTATAATTCAGTGAGTATTTTAGCTATGACGGAGGAAACCAGGTCATTCATAACTTTTAAAACAATAAGAAGAATTTTAAAATAAATAATTTAACTGGGACTCAGTGAAGAAATGTAAATACACAGGAGATATATGTTCAATCCTTCTTTTGAAAAAAATTACACAACATACTTGGTATTACTGTACATGTGATCTCATCTCATCCACTTGTATATTTGTAAATGTAT
Source organism: Melanotaenia duboulayi (assembly GCA_026261665.1). Taxonomy (NCBI): domain Eukaryota; kingdom Metazoa; phylum Chordata; class Actinopteri; order Atheriniformes; family Melanotaeniidae; genus Melanotaenia; species Melanotaenia duboulayi. The sequence continues at coordinate 4,987,269 of CM047984.1, read as the reverse complement.
GTTTATGTGTGTGTGTGTGTTTACCAACCATGCAGAAATATGAGATCCCAGACAGCAAGAACAGAGTCCCAGCAGGGCAGGGAAGTGAAGAGCGTGAGGAACCATGGCATCACAAAGTGGACTGATAAGACTCCCACTGACTCCTAGAGGGAGGTTGACAAAACAGGAAGGGTTGATTTGACACGACCAAAAATGTATTCAAGACTCATTTCAAAGCCAATTGTGGCCAAATAAGCTTCTACTAAGTCCTAATGGAGGCGTCCATCCACACATAATTCACACTTCTGTAAAACCCATTTATGGAAGGGGTCTCTCTTTCTTCTATCAGTCTTTCTGCTACACAGTCTTACAAGCTAATAGGCAACAATGCTGTTCCAGATTTTAGGAAGCAAAGAAAAACAATAAGGGATTGTCATACTTACTTTCTCTGTAACCATTCACTGCTTGTCACTGTGGACATGTCTAGGAAAACTTGGGTAAGATATCAGTTGTTCTAAAGGACAGTCTGGCAATTAACATGCATTCAGCCACTGTTAACTGAGGCATTGTGGGTAAAGCAAACAGTGAGTACAACAAAGCTTGCTTGTCTTAACTCTGCTGAACAGCTCTATTACAAAGAAATGCTAACCTCTGATCTCTAATTGGCTATTTCCATGAGGGGGAAGAAACTATTATGCTTACAATAAACCCCAATATTGTGTGGGTGTACGTGTGTGAGTGGGCAGTNGTGCTTTCAATAAACCCCAATACTGTGTGGGTGTGGGTGTACGTGTGTGAGTGGGCAGTTTTTCTCTCAGACCTGCTGAGTCATGTGACCTATAGGAATCCTTACAAAGTCACTTGAGCAACACTAGTAGCAGTGAAGGAATTAGTGTGTGGACGTACTCCAAATTTAGGTGATATTTAAAAAGTTTCAGTCAGTGTGGTCAGTTCAGTAACGAACTGCAGATATTCTCTGAGTTGAGGGATCTGTGTTAACAGAAAAATTAAATTATTGCAAAAGACAATTCAAACTACCAAAGCGGACTTATTTGGCTTTTAACTGGATGGAAAACAGAAGGCAAAAAGTTACATAGCAGTGGTAAGAGTCTCCACTTGATGAACTGGTTACACACTCCATCAAGTAGGTATGTTCAATGCTTACTTCTTAGGTTCTCATCAAGTCAGGCCTCTGTGTTCTGCTCCCCTCAGGTCCAGCAGACACACACACACCTATGTGTTTCATATGTTTCAGAAATATGTGAAACAACCTGAGCTGTGGCTGTTTGTGACGTTGGTACTTCAGCTTTGCTCCGTTGTGGAAAGGGAGTATGACAGGAGTGAAACCAAGTGTTATATAATAATGACTGTCCAGTGCAACTATTGTCTGAGCCTTTCTCTTGTGCTTCTTGGCAAATTATCATTTTTGGCACTCCATCTTTTGTTCCAAAATGACTTGTCAGGCTCTACCAGCTCTGGCCAACTTTCAGCCAATCAGCACACTGCTAGCTTCAAGGGCCATCCACAACTGTATGTCTGTGAATCTGCACCAGGAAAAAAGTCTCTTTGCCGGGATGAGAGTGCTGCACATGGATACATCAGTGAGGGTATAACACACCTTTTAAAAAATAAATAAATAAATAAAAAGTAATCAAGAAGGTCACTGGTTCGAGCCTCGGTTGGGGGGAGGTTCGATCAGTGGACTTTCAGTGTGGAGTTTGCATGTTCTCCCCATGTATGCGTGGTTCTCTCCGGGTACTCCAGCTCCTTCCATTGTTTGTCTCTCTATGTTGGCCCTGCGATGGACTGGTGACCAGGGTGTACCCTGCCTCCCCCTGCTAAATGCTGGGTTAGGTTGAGGAGCACTCACCAGATGAGTTTTANTCCTGCCTCCCCCCTGCTACATGCTGGGTTAAGTTTAGAGAAAATCTGTGCTCTATAAAAGTTGAGGAGCACTCACCAGATGAGTTTTATCATTTTACCAGTACCATACGTCCTACTAATAATGCTTTTGAATCCAAAAATAATGTTGAAATGCATTCTTTCCTTTACAAAACAAAATCAAAACATTTTTACCTTTAAAATTTAAATATAAGATGTTCTGACATTTCTTTTCTGTTTAGTGTTCTAAGAGATTACCTTTTCTACCACCGCTAGTTTCAGTAACAAACACTAAACTCTCACAGTTCTGAGAACTCTGATACCTAAAGTTTCTGAATCAGTTCAGCACTAAGGCAGATTACACAATCACTTACACAATCTTCTGGATAATGTGTGGACTAAAGTTTCTGGAAAACACGTTTGGGGCAGTGAGGGACGAACTATTCAGCTGATTCTTTTCTCAAATGTAATTAAACGCCAACACGTGTTTCTGCCTTAGCTGGAAAAGACTTGCTGCACTTGCCTCGAAGAGCACCACCAATTATAAGAAAAGTGTTACACTTTAAAAGATGCTGTGTCTGCTGTGAAATTGTCACTGAGAACAGTGTTTCAGTCAGTGATTGGACAGTCAAGTCAAGCTTCTGTTTAGAGTTCGACATGGCCATTTAATTGGACCACTGGTTTCGTCCCAGTATACATACACAGGAGAACTGAGTTACTGATGAAAGTATGCACACTGCTATAACTCCAGTTCTCCTCCTTCAAACCCTTTAATTTAACCTATGGTAAAGTTTAATACTTGGCGACTCACCATGTGCTCAAAGAGCTGAGGCTTCCGGTGTTTCAGGAACTGATCGAAAACTTTCACTTGATGTTGGACCCTAATCAGGAGCAGAAAAGACACCAGTTTAGTTCTGTAGCTGTCAAACAGGAGAAATACATAAATGAATTAAAACCAACAAACACACAAAATAAAAGATTTGTAAATACATGGACAATTTGTTTGAGAGAATGAATATAAACACAGATTTATAAGCCCATGACCACATTTCATTGTTATAAAACAACTGATTAATATCAAAACCAAACCTCCGACTAATGATGAAATTTCACTACTATTTCAACATGTCAGTTGGTTTTTGTTTCTATTTTCTTCTGGAAAAAAAGGTTTTAATCAAGTTTGAATGTTTCCAGAAAACCATCAAGTTTTAAAAGGATTATTGAAATAAAGCCTTCAAACATGAAATGGATGTCCACCTCTCACTGCTTACTTGGTGAGACTGAGGTCAAACAGTTCAGCCAGATATCTGGATTTATCCAACAAGGCCGTCAGAGCCCAGAAAGCCTCCTCCTCTCCCAACTGCATCAGCAGCACTGCAGCTATGTAGGACATCCCTGTAAAACACACATACACACTTTTTCATTGATGATGCACAAAGTAAAATATATCTTTAATATCACACTAGCAAGTGTGTATGTGCCTCAGATAGCTTCCACATTTATGATACAGTGCACATAACAATTTATATGGTTAATCAAACCCCTTCCTCTATGAAAAAAAACTATGGTCAGAGACAAAAAAGTTGGGCATTAATACATTAAATTTATGCATATTTATATTTATTAATGCATCATTAAAGCTGAAAGAACCCAGAGACTGGTTTGGTGCAGTGACAGAAACAGCATTATATGGAGTCCATATTACAAAGACTAAAAGGAAATACACACGTTGTTCTGGTCAGTCCCCACTCTGGACATTTTCCTCTTTCGATGAATGACCTGTATGTGTTCATTTTTCTATTTTGGAGAAGTGTTTCAAATGGGGAAATGAGGTTTGTTTATTTTTCTGGTCAATACAGAATCTGGATAATACAGATGAGTAAAAATCAATGTTTCTTTAGCTATTTCAATAGTTATTTCTTTTTATCAGATTTTACAAGAAATAATTTTTAAATTAAGATTAATTAAAAAGTACAAAATCATCATGACATCAGAACTCATCATTTTAAAATTTAGATTAATTTTAAAGAGTCCTTTTTGAAGTACAGACTGTGACACTCACCGTCTCTTCACAAAAATGGTGCTCTACTTCCACCTACTGGTCACTCTGTGCACTGCAGCTATCTTCAAAGGGAACATCATTTTAAGCCAATATTCAAATATATGTAGGAAGACAATAACCTGTTAATAACATTAGGGTAAGAGTTGCTGAAAAATGTTTGACTCCCCATTCATATCTATTTAGTCATTTTAACCATCCAGCAGTAGTGATGTTTTCTTTGAGCACAGAGCTTGGTTCTCTGAGGTGGTCCAGACTTAGCATTAGCATGAGTAACAAGTAAACACCTCTAAAGAAAAAAAATTGTTAATGTGAGGATGTGTTAAAACTAATGCTCACATTCCTTTTGAATGAATATAGCTTTGGTCAAACATTTAGATGATTAGCAAAAAGAATTTCAGCCAGTCTACTGAGGTTTCTAAAAAATCTCAAATGTTTGATTCATTAGACGCACAGTTATTGTAGATTTTTTACAAAGAAATTGAACATGTTCGGTTATGTTACGGACACTATGTTGGAAGAACAAGGAACATAAAATGACTGTGATGCTGCAGATGTCAGTGTCCATCCACCACCTTTGTTTTTCTTGTTTTATAATTCTTAATAGTCTCTAGAAAACACGTATCCTTCAACGCATTTTTCACAAAATGTTTGTTTTACTGAATTAAAAAAAAAGACATTTAAACTCAAATACACAGCAGGCCAAAAAGAAAAAAACTGGAACGAGTTGAGGACCGGACTGGTTCAATGTTTATTAAGAACCTTTTTAAAATGACGTTATTGCACACGTTGAACCTGGAACTAACAGAGCCTGTTAGTTCTTGCCTATGAAACAACATCAATCATTAAATAAATTTTAAAGAAGTCCGTTCAGACCTGTTGCATTTATTTCTTATTATCTATATGCATTTTATCTAGAGTAATTTCACTTGAAAACCTTTTCTACAGGCAAACAGCCAAAAATCATTTCCTCATTTGAGAAAATCAAATCTCAAAGATTGAGAAATCGTTCTGGTGAAAACTCCACTGGATGCATGAAGTGACGTCAGATCAGAAGCAGAGTCTAAAATTTGGGTGTGGATGTTTATGTTCTCATCGTTATCCCCTCCAAACAGTTCATTTACTCATTACCTTAGATGCACATTAGCTACTAACAGCCAACTTTCTCTTATACAAGATCATACACGGGACGGCCTCATGAATTAAACTGTTTTAATTGAGGTTACTGTTTCTACATTATAATAATATGATGTGAAAACCAAAATCTGGCTAAACCTGTTTACCAATCATGCAGTCTGTTACCTTGGCTGTAGCCAATCTGCGGGTTGTATTTGGCATAAGCAATGAGCACTCTGAAGAGTTTAGCCTGACCCTCGATGGCTTCTGGACTCTCTCCCATCAGAGACCGGTGGGTTGGGAAGGAACGCTCTGCAGACGTGGACAAATGAAATTAATCTATTTTGTTTATTATCATTTCTACCCTAATTATTACATTACTTTGACCTTAACCCCACACAATCATAAAAAACAAAGCATGTATGTAAAACAAAAGGTCAGATTTCTACCATGTCAATTTTTTTTTAAACTTGTAAACAAGTATTTGATTTTTATGGCTGACCCAAACTGACCCATGAACACCTTAAAAAATATTTGAAAGAATAAACCTTCAAATGTCTCTACTATGAATGGAAAACATTTTTCCCCAAGAGAAGAGAAAGAGAATCTTTAGCCTCTACTTTCTAAGCTTTAATCCCGTTGCCCTGTTTGAACTCACGCAGGTCCAGAGCAATCTGTCTGAACAGAGTGACGTCATCCACCGAGCAGCTTGAGGAACGACGCTGATTTAAACCCACGTCATTCTGGGTTTCACTCAGAGTGGTGATTGCAGACAAAATGCCGTACTCGCTGACACCCAAGTCCACAAGGGGCCCTCGTACTTCGGACAAGCACGTCTGTTGAGAAAAATAAATGATTATAGGTAGGTGTGAGGACAAAGCTTCCTACAACAAACCTGCAGAGAAGTAGAGGTTTAATTTTACTTCGCTGCAAAAAGATTAAAAAACATTAAATTGGTGAAATCTGCTGACAGTTGCTTGACTTGCATGTTTTGGAGGGATGAAATCAAAGACTAATAAAACTGAGGCCTTTTCAAACATCTTTTTTTGCTTTGGTTTATTTGAAACTTCAGCTATGGGCATGCAAATCAAAATTTTGCTTGACAGCTTCTGACTGAAAGGCTTCATGAAGGTCCTAAGATTAAAGGCAGATATCTTAATACGTTCAGGGACACTGCCATTACATAACGAATAGTGCGTATTCAAGTAGAATCATGTAGCGGTAATTCCTTCATCTCAAACCATTTTTTGAAACAAAAGCGGGCAGGTGCCTGGTAGCATTTGCACGATGACACTCATCACTGTTTACATCTGATATTTTTCCCCTCACATTTACTAACCCACATGCTGGTACAGCCACTGTGTTGTCCTGTGGGTTCGATCACCAGTAACTAGTTATGTTCATGTATTTTTTTGTGTTGCTGATGTTTTTATTGTTGTGAATCATGACGTTTTTCTTCAGCTTTTTTTTTTGCTCCCGGTGATTGTCAGCTTTGTTTTTCTTGAAAGTGTTGCAGGTGGTTGCCTGGTCTTTCCTGTTTAGATTGAACAGCTGATGCTTTTGCCTTCAATCTGGTGTAAAACCTTGCCTCCTTTTTCTCCTTGTCACTTTCTTTTTATCTTCTGTTTACTCTTTCCTTTTTATTGCCCCTACTCTCTTGTCAGATCCAGCATTAATATGTAAATTCAGATATAGACTAAATTAAAAACAACGCATAATATTTAAGAGGCGCCTTATATCCGTAAAGCTCCTCTTAGCAAAGCAAATTTCTTTGGCACAACACAGCAGTCAGACCATCATTCTGCTCGCTATGACGCTGGACAGGACAAGTTTAAAAAAAAGGATGTCAGTGTTCACGTTAAGTGTTGTCTTGTCTTTAGTGGTCACTTTTTTGGGGGTTTTGGGTTTTCTTTTTTGCAGTTAGTTATCTTGTCAGAGAACAGCAGGTTATACAATAAATACTCAGACATTGAACAGTTTTACATGTGCATTTAAAAGTTTAGAGAAGCTCAAACTAGGCTCACCTGTAAAGATGCATTTAAGGTACTTTCTGACATCACAAAAAGCCGAATTTCTGAAACATTTTGTGAGTAAAACTGCTCTTCTTCCACCCTGAACATAAACTTCTGTTTACACTAACATGTGGAAGTTAGTCCTCGTTTGCAGTTTTAACAAACAACAGAAAAGTCTCTCATAATGGAAATTTTTCAAATGTACTGTTTACATTTGTTACATTTGTCTGTTACACCAAACAAATCTCCGTTCTCAAATGTGACAATAAAAAGTTGAAATAAAACATGTGACATTTACTTTATTGCTTAACAAAAACTTTATTAGTGAAAGAAAAATAAAAGAATTAGTTTCCACCCTTGAACTCATTATTTCACAAGTGAATGTAAACAATTACTCATAAAATGATGACTGAACTCTTGTCCCACCTGGTAGTTGAAGTGACTGGTTACTCTCAGACTGTCCACGTTGATGAGGCACTTCCACACTCTTCCTCGGAGGCTTGGAGGAATACCCATCCTAATAAATCTCTCAACCTGAAAAGAATTGTAGAAATAAACTGTATGTTCAAATACATACTGCATGTTATAGAGCTAAGATTAAATTATAGCATCTCACCTGACTCTTGCAGATGAAACTGGCTCCATTCCAGTAGCTGAGCAGCTCACACAGCTCTTTGACCCTCACTGAGCTCAGCTGGGGGTAGCTGACAAAGACAAAACAACGTGAGCTCAGGCTGGCTCGTCTATCTTAGGTTTAATTTTCTGTAAACCCCCAATTTTAGCGATTAAAATATGTTACTCCGGGGTTTCAAACAGTTTTCTATTTTGGTGTGATTCATTCATTTTTCTGTGAAGTATGCATACACAGATGTTTGCTGTTGTTTTTATTATTTTACACAACAGTACGGTGTGAGAAGGACCTAGATCAATGCTTCAGTCCGATTACAATTAATTAATGAAAACAAGATTGATATGCTTTTCTTTGTGGAAAGACTAAACTTTTTACAGCAACCTTTTCGATTAGTCTCTAAACCAGTGAATACAGTTAAGTTTAAAGGAATTTGTTAAACAGAAAAAAAGTACCGATCTCAAAATCTTTAAGTACTTTCGTTGGGCTATGACAACAATAATTAGCTAAGTTGGTTTTATGCTACTGTTAATCAACCTGTCCCGCACCTGTAATCGTGACTTCGGTGATGAAGTTTTTGGTCCTTTCTTTTACTGAGAGCAAAGCCGAATTCATCAAAACGGACATTCTCACTCCGCCTTCTGATTGTTGAGCTTTTTCTGCTGGCGTTACTGCTGCTTCTTCTCCTCATGGTCATGAAAACCACTTTCTTTGTGCGGTAATTCGTATGCTTGGATAATAAGAGTAGTTAGCAACGCCTGCTTGGTTTGTTGCTGCTGTCAATCTCAACGGTCGTCTTGTGCCTGCCCATTTTCTGCGTCATCAACAACTGAAAATGGGCGGGTCAAAAAAAAAGTCGGTTCAAAACGTAAGTTACGTAATTACGTACACCCACAATATCTATCTATCTATCTATCTATCT
>CM047984.1:4941528-4954822 GCA_026261665.1 Melanotaenia duboulayi | reverse complement strand
CATCTTGAGTTTGATTCGTTTCATCACATGCTGTGAGTTTGTTTCAGAAATGTGTTTCATTGTGACATTATTTGTTGTTTGTTAATTTTCTTGGCACATTTCAAGCATATGGGTACACCAGCATCATTTTCAATAAATATAATTGAATCAATCGGTCCATGCAGAATCACACACTATTTTCTTCTTGAGGTTTGAAGAGCCGTGGGTTGCAAACCCCTCTGCAAGACCTAAAAATAGGGACTCGTGAAAACAACTTATTAGGACCCTTCTTGTCGGACAGGACCCCTGAGGGTATTGTGAAAGAAAAAAAAGAAAAGAAGAAGAAAAAACACTTTAGGATGAATATGGATATCCTTTTGCAATGCAACTATAGCTCTGAACCTCTATCAAATCACAGAACAATGTGTAAACATTATCTCTGCAAACGTCAATTCTGATTAAATGAAGCAGAACAAAATGAAGAGCTTTTAGCAGCTTAGGCGAGGCCTCCGAAACGGCCATTTCCGCACAGTTTGGCATAATTTGTTCTCTAAGTACTCAAAGTCCCCCCAAGTACTTTAGGTCCAATGAATGTTCAAAAGCTCAAAGAGCTTTAAAATATTGATTTGTTCACAAACTGATGTGGGACCAGTTCACAGGTGGATATCTGTAGATATTAGTGTTCAGCAGGGCAAATAACAGGTCAATAAATCTGAAATATATTTGGGAGAAAGATCATTTAAAGCTTTAAAGGTGAGCAATAAGACTTTCAAATAAAAATGAAATCCAACAGGAAGCCAGTGCACACAGCCAAGCACGAGGGTGATGTGCTCATATCTGAAGTTGGATATCTATTTAAATATGGAATTATTTTCATAAGAACCACCAGCACACCTATCACAAGTATATCAGCTGATGACAACATAATGATTTAATATTTTAGCAAATAACTTTATCATTTTTGAATTGGACTTAGTCAGAGCCAGAGATGGTTCACATCTAGCCCCTAGTGGTCGCTTGTGGTACTGCATTTCAGGGCACTTAGACAGCAGTTTCTATCCAGATAATAAACATCTTCATCATCAGTTTTTAGCCAGAATGGAAACAGGAGAAGCTGCTTAAGAAAAAAAACTGCCAATAAAGTGTAAAAGAGTTTAGACACTCAAATAAGGTGTTGTTTAATGCATATTATGAGTAATGGAAACAACTTTGAGAATGATGAAAATATCACAAATTGTCAGCTGTTTCTATTAGTCAGCAAATATTAGTCCTAAAACCCAACAAAAAATGTAAATAATTCTTAAAACAAATCAATAAACAAAACAAAAAAATGAATTTATTAATTTAATGGATGTCCCCTGCAGTTGTTTTGTTTGTTTCTAGTTATGACAGCTACTACTTGTACTAAATCACCACTAGCTAGTTCATTTGCTAAAAACCTGTTACTGGAAACATTTCTGACTCATTTCTTTTTTGTGTTTTATCTAAAAGATCACCCCGACACAATTAAAAACATGACACAAGAAGAAATTCTCACAAAACAAGTGCTGACATCATCCATTTTTATTACTGGTACTTATAAATATGCAGTTTAAATACACTAATAAAATAGCTTGAACATTTTCAGGGCTTAATAAGTAAGAGCTTCCCAAAAATTGAGATACTTTTAAACTTTCAGGATCTACAAACCTGAGCCAAAAAAACCCAAACTAGAACTGAATTTCAACAGAAGGTTCGGTAAGAGATGCTACACAGTAGCCGACAGAAGACACTGTACAGTTCCAGTCCTCCACAGGTTCCCACTGCTTCCACACCTCATGGCCTGTGCTTCAGTGGACTCTGACTGAAAATGAAAAGTATTCAATACAACACTCAAATTAATAATTAAACCTCACCAGTTCTCTTTTGAATTATCAATGAAGATTGTTGAAGGCTTTGAATAATTGAGAGCTTGATCGCAAAGCGGTTATGTTTAATTTAGAGCTTTACGATGAGTTTTGGAGAGCTTTAAATGTAGAAAAAGGTAGAAGATAAAGTGTTCAACCAGCAAAAAGCTCAGTTTGCTCATCCATAAAGATTACATCCGCACCTTCAGCCTGTGCGAGCCGTTGCTCTGCTACAATCCTGCACAAGCATTGCAGCATTTTAAGACAAAAAATAAGAACTGTCAACTGAAATATTATTTAACTAAATCTGATGCTGAAATTGTCCCCTTGACATGTTCACATTTTAGAAACAAATTAAACTAAGTCAAAGTCACATGTCTTATATGGATTGATGGATGTTTTTGGATGCTATTTTCTTCTTTTTATGGCAACTGCACTTCGTTGGTGCAATTTACTTACTTGTTTCCTTTAATGAATTATATTATAAAAAGTAATTAAAGGTACATTTGACAAGTTTTGTTTCTTAGATTAATTATAACACCAGAGAGAATTTGGGTTTTGTGTGAAAGCGGCTGGTTTTTTTTAGGATGTGATTCATGAGTTTTAAATAAACAAAGCACTTACAAAATAACAGAAAATAGGACTTGTGCACACGCACACACACAAACAGTGTTGAAACCATTTCCACGGTTCATGAATGCAGGAAGAGTTTCAGTAGAAAATCTCTCCTCCTGTCAGGGACCACTCGTTATTTTATCAGTGAATGAAGCAGATCATTGCATCTTATTCGGCACACTAATTCAACATGATTCTGCAGTGACGTCTTTTTAATTTTCCAGCATCAGTGCAGTCAATGAACATAACATTAAACGTGGTTTTAGACCACAAGGACTTTTCCCAGGAAGTAGGGACTGTTGGACGATCTTTGTCCATGACACAGGAGCCACAGTAACTCGGAGAGATCTTTTACCCTGACTGTGAAGTAGAACTTTTGATAGTTCATTACACTTTTTTCTGTGATTGCTCTGTTCTTAGCATCTAATTTTCTTATTTCCATCTCAGTATAATTTCTACCACTGCTTGTAAAATCAGTTCACTTTAAAATGTAATGCAAGTTTAGTTGTTATTCTTTGTGAACAGCTTTCAAACTTCACCTTTGATACCATTTTAATGAGAGAAGCAGTCAAGCAGCTTTCAAAATGAATTAGAAGAGGGACTACTGAGACATGATAACGCATTGAATTGAGGAAATAAACCATTACTTTCTCAGCGTAAGCCTGCATGGTGGTGCCATATGGATGACTTGTGTGACTGCAGTTGAAGCCTACTTCCTATATAATCACCAGTGCCTGTACTGTAGCCAAGACATACATCCAGCAGCAAGTCAGACAACTAATTTAGCCATAGTTTAGTGACAAAAACAACTGTGACCAAAAGCAATAATTTTGCTCCTTGAAAAAAGTAAGAGCCTGGGGCAAAAATTAAAGGTAAAAATGTGAATTAAGTCTTTTTTCCCCCAAACTTTTGTTAATCATCTCATCTCATTATCGTTAATCCAGATTGTTTAACGGTATTCTTCTTACAGCAACTTTCACCAAGTCTTAGTTTTAAAAGGTTTATAAGCACTGTGCACTCAAAAACAGAGAAACTCATTTATGGAGTTTCATTTCCATTGCAACAAATTTAAGTTTCAGTTGAGAACTTTTAGAACAGACTTTATGACCTAATCGTTTACGTAGAGGATGTCCAGTTAATTACCCTCTAATTTAGAGCTTTGATAGGGCAGCAGGAGGAATGATATTTCTATAGAGTTGTTGGTGGTGACAATAACTAGAGATACTAAGAAATGCTCATGTCTCTTATCCACAGAGTCCAGTGTTGCTTGGTGTGTTTTAACACCTGTGGCAAGCTCTGCTTTCATTAATTTTTAAACTAAATATTCAAGAATCCATAAAGTGGAAAGTTTTTTTGTTTACTCTGGTTTAATCACCAATAGCTACACATTTATGCTTTCATATACTTGTTGCTGGTGTTGTGGCTAATGTTGTTGCTCGTGTTTTTCTTCGTTTGTCTTCCTGGAGGTGCTCCTGATAGTCATTTGCTTTATTTTCTTACAAACGTTGTAGGATGTTAATGTGAAGTTTATTTACAGGTGTAGCAGCTGTCTGGTTTTTCTGTTAGGGTTTTAATTGCAAAGTTGTTGGTGTTGATTTCTAGTCTCATTTTCTCTTCTGCTCATTCTCCCCCTTCTGTCCTGTTAGATCCAGCATTAATATGTAATTCAGCAATAAACAAACGAAAAATACAGAGTGATACCTGAGAGTAATGGGGAGTCTTACATCAATAAAGCATAATTTCCTTTTGTGTCCATAAAGCTCGCCTTGGAAAAGCAAATTTGTTCGGCACAACATGTCGGCTCTTTGTCCTGCTGCATGACAATCATCCATTTTGTTTAATTTGGTTCAGCGGGACGTTGTGCTCGTGTTTGCTGAAGTCTTGTCGAGCTTTGGTCAGACTGAACAGCAGGCGCTGCTGTTATTTGGAGCTTTGGAGGCCGGCAGCATTTTTCACTGTGATCAAAGAAACGTGTCAGTATAAATTTCTGTCTGCAGCAGAACCAGACAGAAAAAAAAACACATTGCTATTTTAAAGTCGTCATATTGGTTTACATTTTCTTTAAAGTGCTTCATGGTCTTTCAGTGGCTTATCTGTCTGCTGTGCTTTCTATTTAGAAATCAGAATAGCTCCTCAGGTCCTCTTGCATGGCTCGATTCAGAAAGGAATAACCATTTTGTGAGGCAGCTCTTAGTTTTTGTGATGCCTGAGGACCGCCTGATGTTTGAGGCAGGTTGTTTCATTGTTTTTCTATTTAAATTACATTCATGCTTGAAAATGTTGTGTTTCCTCGTGTTATGTCACTCTTACATAAACAAAACTGCAGCATAAAGTAGGTCCAACAGAAAACATTTAAGCTCCTGAGTGTTCTTATTGATCACTTGAAGCTGTTTATTTTTTTCCGTCAGACATCTTGGTTGCAGGAGGACAACTTACATGCCCAAAGACACATCAACTGAAGGTAGATCAGTGAGGCTGTGGACTAACAATCTGAGAACAGCACTGAAAAGGAGCCAAAAGCTTTTTCATTGTTTAAAGAAATCCTTTTATGTGGATTGCACTATATGAACTGTTTTATGGTGTTTTGAGTGAATCGGTTTTATATTTTCCCTTGGCGTTATGGTTCAGTCACACATCTTTGAAGAAGAGGAATGAATTAAACTAAATAGTTACACCATATTCCCAAAAGTGATGGGACAAATAATGCAAATAACTGAATTCAGCTGTTCCAAGTAAGGTCCATGAAGACGTGGATGAGTGAATTTGGTGTGGAGGAACTTGACCAGCCTGCAGAGTTCTGACCTGGTAGAGCACCTCTGGGATGAATTAGAGTGGGGCCTGTGGGCCAGGCCTCCTGCCTGACCCCAATGCTCTTCTAAAACAAAGGTTAAAAAAAAAACGCCCTACATTCAGCTCTGAATGATGCTCGAAAGAGCCTGGATCTCCTCATACATCCACTTCTCATTGTTCAGTTAAAATGATCAATACATGGAGCTCAGTTTGTAGAAGCAAAATAAAAATGTTTCCAGCTGCACACTGGCAGGAACCACCACAAGTATGTTTCACCAATCGGAGCTCATAAGCACACAGCCCCACCCCTCAGGAATTCCAGGTAATCTGAAAATATCCTACCCCTCTGCTTGGTGCGTTTTCCAGGGAAGGTATGGGAATTACCCAAGTAATGCCAGTGGAAATGTGCGTAAGTTTTTATTTTTATTTTTTTCAAATTCTGGGTAAATGAAAAAAAGTTCCTGTGGTTGAGAAGGGACTTCTTCTGGACTGACTGGAGAGTCACTGGTTTTACCAGCATCCTTGCATGGCAGACAATTCCAGCATATAGCTTCTGTTCTGAGTGATGACTCCCCATTCTCTGCACATGAAGTTATATGGTAAACTTACCATTTACCCAGGAAGTTTTGCTTATTCTCTTCAGATGGAGGCTTTTAGTCCACAAATGATTTAGAACTTTATTGTGGCTGCCATACCATAAGTTTGCACAAGTATCTGAAGATTTTACACAAGAAATACACATGTGTTTATTTAGGTTTTTTATTATTTATTTATTTATTTTAACCTTGGTTTCATATAGAGGTTGTTTTATTATTATTTACTTGTTTAGGTTCATGTTGTGTTGTTTAAGGAGGTTGTTGTATTGTACCTATTGGCGGGGGTCTAGGTTATGGGTTTGGTTTGCTCAGAAAGAGAAGCTTAAAGGTACAGTGTGTCAGAATTACTGCCAACTAGTGGTAAAGATGGACAAATAAAATTACTTCAAATGCCAAGCACAGTTACGGTGGCTGTCAGTGGCTTAAATTCTTATAGATATAAACATATTTTCATGTATGAGTGGATCCAGTAGCCTCATCTTTACTTTAAGACTGTGTACATATGTACTGTCTTCTTTTATGTACCACGTAGATATAAATGGCTGATTCTAAGAGAATAAAAACATATTTTAGTTGTGATTTGATACTTAAAGAAACCATTTAAATGACATAAAATCTCTGTCATTGAACTTTGTTTTGTTGTACATTAGACCTTTAAGTCAATTGTATATCTATATCAGATTTTAATAAGCAGATATTACCTGCAGCAAACAGGACTCTGGACATGTGCTCAGTGACTCAAAGCACAAAATAAATAAAAACTAAAGTATGGAGTGGTTTCTTTAAGTACCCTCTGGTTGCTTGATAATTTTTAAAACAACCGTATTACTCCTGGAAAACCCTCATAGCCTCAGTATTAGTTAAATCCTGAGGATGGCTCCTGGTTTTTGCAGGCTGATAAGCTGACAGAGAAATCAGACTGGTCATTGAGGCGTTCCTCATTCTGTTACCAGCATCCGCATCACATTCACTTTTGTGCTCAGGTGTTATAAGATTGTAGGAAGTTGAAAATCTTTTCTGGAAGAATTCTCAGCTCTAAATGTAAACGCATACATATATACGCAGCTTCCTTTTATTTATGGCTCTGATTCGGATCGAATTAATATGCTCTGAAACTCCCGAGGGATCCAGTTTCTGTCTTACTGCTGGTTGAAATCACTATTTGGTTGCTCTCCATCACACTCCCTACCCTTTTTGTGATACTGGGGAAATTTACAGCACCTGTGTTGCCTTCACTCTGAGTTAAATAGCATGTGACAGTAATGACTTGTACCCTGCCTTCATTTTAAGATTTTGGGGACAAATCAGCCACTTTCCTGGAATGAGCACAGCCACCCAGCTTCCATCGTGTCCACCTGCACATAAACACTGGAACCAAGCTCACTCAATCTGTTTCTGATGATTGTGCAATGACACCGAGGGAGTTCAGGCCCCATCTTAAAGTGCAGACAGGGACCCAAAATCCATCACAGGCCTGCTCCAGCAATAACCAGACTGCTTCCATGATTTAACAAGCCACTGCATTTCTCATTTTGATTGAAGGGTCGCCTCCATCTGTGGGGGTCTCCTCTCTCAGGTCTCTGGTATAAAATGGTGATAGGATACCAATGAAATAATTTCCTGTGAAGATTCTTGTTATTAAAAAGAAAAGGTCCAGCACTAAAACGTTTTATTTGAAAACATTGTCTTTGTTGGTCTATTTCTTTAGGAACGTCAATACTTTTTTATATTCATTAGAGCTCCCCACTTGAACTTATTCGCTGGCCCATCACAAGAAAGAAAAGCTGTTCCAGGAAGCGAGTGGTGGAGTTCACTGTGGCAGCACAGTTAATATGTTCGTGATGGTCCATTTCTGACCTGTGCAATCCTGAATGGCTAACTGGAAAGTCAACTCTGACTGTCTGCTCTCCACCAGTTCCAGACAACGCTGAGACTCGATGTTCTGGATGGATCCACCCTGGAGAAAGACAAAAATAAAAATAAATAAAATAAAGAGGGAAACATTCAGCGTTTTCATCCTTGCTGATACAAAATCCTCCAATTAGTACTTATAGGTTTTCAGATATGTACATAAAATAATTACATTTATATACATGGAAGGTTTTCTGTTACCAAAAGGTACATGTTTCATTAGTGTTTATGTGCACAGTTTACAAGTGTGCACGCTTTAATGCAGATTAATTTAATTCAAGGTTGATGGCTTTATCAATATTCTAAAGACACATTTAGCTGCACACAGATTGGTTAATTTTATGTTCCTCATGGACTCATTCAGTGAATGACAGAACCTCTGACACTCACATCAGACTTCACAGTACAATAAAGTCATGGCAGAATTCACACTAGCAAGTGAAGATAATGCACTTGTGTGTGAGAAAGTCATGTTTGTATACAAAGTGCATAAATCTGGCTTTCCAGAACCTTGAGAATGAGAAGTTAAGATAAAAAGATGTAATCTCACATGCTAAATTGTTCAATTGTTGACCTGCGTAAGGGCCGTTTACAGAAAAACAGGCAGCTTAAAAAAATGCTTAACTGGTGATGGAAGGAAACTTCTGTCTCTGCGTTACAAACAAACACAAAACCAGCATGGATCCTGCTGACATGGATTCTCTTCTGGTTGTGTTAGTGTAGATCAGGGATCTCAAACTCTGGTCCTCGCCGGCCACTGTCCTGCAGGCTTTAAGTGTTTCCCATTTCCAAAAACATTGATTAAAATAAAATGGATCCAACAAGTTGTCAACTTCTACACAAATGACCCATTAATCTTCAGATGACCCACACAACCCTGCTGCTGTCCCAGTAAAGGAAGGACTGGCATTCAGGCACACCGAGACTTAAAAGTGTAACACCTCCCCCTTGTGCAGCGTTCCCTGTGGCTGAATAATTTATTTGTCCAAAAAGCACAGAAATGTTTTTTCTTGCCCACTGGCCCATGAAACACGTTGACCGGCATGCCAGACACCAGGCTAAACTAATCAGATATTTACAACCCGTTTTTGTTCTGTGCTTGTAGATGCAGCTACCTGTCAGAACCGAGGGTAGGAAATGGAGAGGAGGTGCACGATAAAAAAGATGCTGCCAAATGACTGACATGTCAGCAACAGCAGTAACTTCATTAACTGTCATGGATGATAATGATGATGATCACCTGGAATCTGATTTCAGGAATGAGACCCATTAACCCAAGTAAGTCTGATCCATGCGAGTCGGTTAGCGGTAAACACGCTAACATTTACAAAGTTATGATGAACTGATGAAAACAGCCGTTTTATTACCATTTGAATTTGTCTCCTTCTCCAGCTTTTTTAATTAGCTGATGTCACGGTTTCCACCA
The DNA here is from genome assembly GCA_026261665.1 of Melanotaenia duboulayi. NCBI lineage: Eukaryota > Metazoa > Chordata > Actinopteri > Atheriniformes > Melanotaeniidae > Melanotaenia > Melanotaenia duboulayi. The sequence continues at coordinate 4,945,619 of CM047984.1, read as the reverse complement.
GGAGAACAGCTGGTTAGCTGGTTGTGTCCACTACATAAAATAGCAGAGCTTAAATATAGTTCTTTTGTGTGTTCCTGAATGAAATCGTCTCATTAAAAATATTGTTGACAGTGAGTCAGCAGTTTTCTGATTTTCTTCATAAGCCTACTTGTTATTGGTTGATAGTCGGATACTTTTGGTTTAAATTGTATTACAGGCAGCATCTGTGTAGGTAGATGCAGAAATAAAACACTTAAAGGGGATATATAATGAAAAATCCACTTTTTTAGCCTTTAAATACATATTTTTGTGCACTACTAGTGTTTATCAACACAGAAAAATTTAAATACATTCACTCCTGATGCTGTGTATATATCTTTATATTCTTTTTGGATCATATTTTTCAGTCTGTTTAGTTTTCTCTGTTTTCTATTATGTTTTGTTCTCTATTACGTCACAGTATTTGCTGCGGCTCTGCTAAATAAGGTCATGGACTTCTGGGTATCCAATTTTGTGAATCCACTATTTTATTATTATTTTTTATTTATTTATTTCCTCTAAGCGATTCTGTAGTCCACAGTTAGTTATGCTGAAGCTACGAGTAGTCAAGTTAAAATGTGCGATTGTTGGGTGTATCAACCCACAGAATTTCTTTCATCGCCCCCCGGCATCAGAGCCTCTTCGAAGTGCCTGGTTGAATTTAATTTTTCACAGAAATGTACGACATCAGTGGAGAAAGTCCTTTATGTTTGCACAAAGCACTTGAAGAGGAGAGGAGAGCTCGAACATGTAAGGCTGGACAGACACATTTTCCATTGTTGACATCTCTTGTAAACTTGCCATTAAAAGGTTTCTCTGCCGGTAGATAATCGTATATCTGCTACCAAACTACAAATATGGCTGAGTGGGGTGGAGTGGAATTCTGGGAAACCGGAGGGAGGAGGGGCATGAAATGCCTCATTCACATTACAGAGACCAAAACGAGTTGCTCTAAAGACGCGCCTCAGAACAAGGGTTAACAAGGGGTGTGTGGAGCTAGAATAACCAGGAATTCAGACCAAAGAATTGCGGTTCTACTACCATAGATGAATTATTACATGTGAAAAGGAAGGATTTAAAAGCATGATATGTCCACTTTAACAGTATTTATTTACATTTTTGTCCATATATTAAAACTAATGGAAAGATTTGCACCTTTATCAGAGAATCCAATAATATTTGACCTAAATGATTCATTATGTTAAAGAAAAAAAGAAAATCTCCATTGAATCTGTAGTGAAACCTATTGAGATATGATCTCCAGAGGAGAAGAAAAAGTTGTCATCTGATCTATCATTTCTTTTGTTTGTTCTGGTTCAGGACTTTTAGTCCCAGCCCAACCCTGCTCCAAGCTGTAGCTTTATTCCAAGAAAGCAGATGAAACACCTTCAAGATCAAAGAAAATAAGTCCAGTTGTCTTCATTTAAGCTCTCGGGATCTTCTGGTTGTGATTTAGTGAGTATCAAGAATTAAGATGCTTAGCAAAGCAAGATAAATCATTTCTTCACAAACCTGGAAAAACGGTTGCATTATTCAACGTAACAGCTCTGCTAACCCCAAGTGACTGTTGTTCTTGGTTCAGATTATACTACTCAGTGCTGGAGCTCACCCCTAATTAGAGCGTGTCAATAAAATACCTTTCAGCTCAAAGCTGAAAGTCCCGGTGAGGTTTACACAAGCCCTTTCACACTGTGGGGACCATAAACAGCTGAGTCCAGTTAAAACAAAGCACAGCTACACACCTGCTTTAATCATGAGTAAATTCATCTTTTTAGATGTAAACAAAACCATGTAGTATCATGGAGGTTCACTCTTCCTCTAAAACATAATAACCTTTTGAAAAAAAACAAAAAAAAAAAAACGTTGGACTTTTCTGGATCTTTCCCATCACAGGCTGCTGGATCTGTGGTGTGAAAATATGAGCCAGTTTGCAGCAAAGCTTTCAGGCACAGCTGGGATATATTTGACCTTGTGTTTGGGATTTCACTGCCTGTGATCACAAATTACACCCAGTTTAATGCCGAGGACCGACGGCAAGAGTCCAGACTGCCGCTGCTGCTCTCCTGGATTGTCTTGTGTAAAGTCTGTCACTTCACATAAAAATGAGCAAAATCTGTGTGGACCAAGTTCATGTAGGCTGGAAAAATATGATAAAGTTGAGATTTTATAAGGAAACAGCCCTTTTGTTTGAATTAAAAACTAAAATTGAGGCAATAACATGTACAGACACGAGCAGGATGAGCTGCAACAAAAAGATCTTCAGGTATGGCTGAAAATGAAATGTTTTTACAAAACATCCTAACACCTGGAATAGTTTGTTTTCTTTAGTGTTTTTACAAAACATCTTTAGCCAGTATAACTCCAGAATGTGTAATAACTATGCTGGTCCATTATCTAGGAGTAGCCGTTTTGTAATATAGCCTCACATGCTGCCACCGAAACAAAAAGGTCACAGACTATTATTACTTTGACCGCCTTTAGCTTTGAGTACGACAGCATTCGCTGTAGCCTTGTTTCAATAAGCTTCCGCAGTGTCACAAGATTTATTTCCATACAGTGTTGCATTAATGTTTCACCAAGATCTTGTATTGATGATGGGAGAGTCTGACCACCGCGCAAAGCTTTCTCCAGCACATCCTGAAAATTCTCAATGGGTTTCAAGTCTAGAGCATGAAAATGCTGTCTCATGCTTTCTAAACCACTCTTTTCACAATGAGTGAATCCTGGAATTGCCATCTTGGAATATGGCTGCGCCATCAGGGAAAAAAAGGATCCATTTTTGGAATAACCTGCTCATTCAGTATAATATTCAGGTCAGCTGACCTCATTCTTTGGGCACATAATGTTGTTTGACTCTAGATCTGACCACCTTTTAAGCTTTCAGTCTTAAGCTGTATGGCCGAGGTTATTCAATATAACTCGCTTGAAATAAGCACAAGTTTGATGTGTGTAACACAATGAGCACTCAGTTATTTAATTCGCTGGCATTCAGATGTCTTGGCAGTACAGCTGATGAAATATCTGTGCCAATAAAGTTGACTGAAGTCAAATGAATTGGGAGAGACAGAGGAAGACGGCACAGGAATGCAAAATATGCTTGGGAGTGTTTGAATGCTATCTACTTAACGTGCGTACATTGTTTCAATGTCACTTTAAATAAAAGGCTTGCTTTACTAGTGCTTAATTTGATCCTCTACCCCTCATTTTGTATGTGTGTGTACATCACAGTTACTTGAACAACAGGCTGGCACCCAAAGTAGGTCCTTACTTATGTGGCAAGAACAGTAATAAGCTTTAATGAGCTTGGGCCCCATGAGAGAAAAAACTAAACTCATTTGTGTCAAACTCAATGTGTATTTTAGGAAGGCTGCTTCGCTTTAAAAGCAATATGCTTTACATCTCCCACAATTACACACACACAAATGAATGGTGGTTAGCTGAGGCTTGCAAAGTGAATGTAAAAAACACCATTTTAATGCTTCTAAACACAGTGAGTTTTGCTGCTAACCCTCGAGTGGTGGACTACATTAGTAGAACACTAAAGAAAAAGCTGACCTGTGTTTAACAGAAACACACTTGTGTTCTCCTTGAGGCTTTAAGTGCACTGAAAATATATTGATCTTTCCAGCTTGCTGGTGCACGTAGCTGTTTTTGACCACTAAGAGTCTGGGGAAACATTGGAAAAGCGGTAGGACTGATGGTGTCTACTCTTACATATGTAGCAAATAAACATGTACATGAACCACCAGAAACATCCATACTCACACAGAAAGGTGGACCGGAGAGGGATTTCTTTGAGGTTTACACACTAGATATACAATAATGATCTGTGCATATACCGATCCCAGGCTAATCGCTGTAATGACAGGCACCGCTAGCTTATACCATGTTTAATTTCTGATGATAGACCAGCTGAACTTGTTTGGAAAAGTTCATATCTTTTTAAAGAGCTGTTTTCAGTGTTGTCGGTAGAATATAAAGCTATAAAATCAAGTGAAAAGATTAAAGAACCTTTGGAGCATGACATTTCTTAAGGTCAGTTAAATGTAAGTGTCAATGGTGCTGTCAGCATG
>CM047984.1:4926288-4941389 GCA_026261665.1 Melanotaenia duboulayi | reverse complement strand
CTTTTTTTTGTATTTTTCTAGATTCTGGAGACAAAATATTCCCCTAGAAAAAATAAATGGCATTTCTAATAAATATTTAGATGGTTGTAGTGCCAAGGAGAGCGAAAAGAGTGTAATTTGCCTTAAAGGAACTTTTAAAAAGAAGGTTGCTGGCTGACTATACTTTTTACATTTTAGAGTCTGGAAAAGCATTAGGGAATGAAAACACTGGAAAAACTGGATTTATTTACACAGTTTCTAACTTTTCAACCTCAGTGAACTAAAACTACACCATTTATTTAATTAGTTGTTCGTTAAGACTAAAGCTGGTGAACATACCAGTTCATTTAGCCGTGAAAGTGTGGTGCATTAACTTTCAACTCACATTCGCTGTGCAGCCAGTGGGGTCAAATGCTTTAACTAATGAAACATTATTCCATGTACTGAAAGGAATGTTTGTAAGAGAGCAGCAGAGGCCATTGCTGTTTCTGTTTTCAGTTTGTCTGATGATTAATTTAATATCTCTGTCAGAGCCTTAAAAGCTCTTGCTGAATTTGTTAAGATTAATTCATTTGAAATTAGCTGAGGTGTTTGTTTTTCTAGTGATGGAGCTCAGAATATAAATACAGATCCGTTTTACTGAAAAACAGAAATGAAAAACATCTAAGACCATCCTGTCAAGGTGTGGTGTCGAGTCAGGACCCAAAACGCAGAATCGGGGAGGTGGAAGGTGGCTGAAGGTGTGAGATGTTTAATAGTGCAAAAACAAATGGCGCTGCTACAGCAGATCTCCAGAACACAAACCAAACACAAACCAAAAGGAAAAAAAAAAGACTGGACTGAGGGAAAAACTATGGCAAGCAAAAGAGACAAAGTAGTGACAAACTCGTGGAGAAAAATAGAAAGCAGTAGATATTTATACATTGAGGAGAAGAACTAACTAAATGAGGAACAGGTGGAGCAATCGGCAAAAACCAGGTGTGCACTGAACAGGAAGTAAAGAGAGCAGAACACACAGGGGCATGTTTACAATAAAGGAGAAGCTTTCAAAACATAAGACTCGGACAATGGAAACTAAGGAACAGGACTAGAACTGTAGCAAAACCCCCTAAGCCTCGACATATACAAAGCCATGGTTAACCTCACTATTAGTGTTAAAAACAAACATAAAATAATGAAGGGACAGAAAAAAAGGAGAATAGTGAAGAGATGTACAAAGAAAAAATAGAAAATAGAAAGAGCAGACAAAGATACAGTAGATAGAAGCAGCAACCCTTCAATCCAATTTACGGCTTTTACAGGTAAACTAAGCTGACAGTCATTAGGAGTCCCCCTAAGGGTCTTGGCAACTAAAATAGATATACAACAAATACAACAGAATAATCACAATCTGATAAGCAATAAGCAGCAATAAAGATAAAATTGAGTGCATGTCTAATTTTGCTGTGATTTTACCTCTCAGAATAGTGTTCACCTCGTTGTTTTGATGCTAATTAAGTCACCAGTGATGCTTCAGCAGCCTCATTTTCAGGAATCAGTTTCAGCCAGAAAAGCTTTGATAAATCCACCGCTCCTTTGCGGTACTGAAACAAAGTCAGCATTTTAAAAGATACTGAATTTAAAAACAAACTTCACTCACTCTTAGTCCCATGGATTGTTATTAGCTATCCAAAATGGGGAGGAAGAAAAATACTTGCAGGTTTTAACACTGTGTATTTATTGTGGAAAGCTGCTACTTAACTTCACTACAAAGCAATGCAAAAAAAATCGCTATCCATCATTTCATCAGAAACCCACAGAGTTCAGCACTACTGGCTTTCACATTTTCATCATCATTTTCTGTTGCAGCTGGTTGCTAATGGGACATTAAATCAGCATGACTCAGGCAGAGCGGTCTTCACTTTGTGGCTTTCTGTACATCAGTACAGGCAGACGTAGGACCCATTAAAGTAATCACAATCATCTTTTTTGCCGCTTCTTCTAAAAAGTAGTCCATTGGATTTCTTCAAGTGTGCGACCTCCTGATTGACCTCCAACAAATGTACTTAAAAGTCTGAACTCTACCTCTGGGCATCCCATAAGAGTGCAGCTCATACTGAGGATGCAGAGGCCGAATTAGTGTATAAATCGAAATACACACATTCCCACAAATCATTTTTCTGCTCACATATGCACACATACACACAAACACTTGGCATTTACCCAGCACCTTGTCCTTGGTTCTGCAGTGAGCTCGCTCGTCATTCTGCAGAGTGCAGAGTTGGACCACACTATTGATTCCCTGCTATTAAGGCTGGAGCACTTGTTAATCAGTCGGTCAGACAGCCAGTCGGCCAGAGAGGCATCAGACAGCCAGTCAGGCAGTTGGGATGGTAAGTCAGGCAATCTGTCAGCCTGATGCCCAATCACACAGCCATTCGCTTCAAGAGATGTGGTGAGTTAAAGCATCCAGCAAAGACAAAGAACATAAACTAGTGCTGCAGCATGGTTTGACTGCATGTGAAAAGGCAATTAATCTAAAAGCAAAACTCCCTTTTTCATATTAATGTGAGGCTTCATTTCTATGTTTAAATTAGGGGTGGGACTTTACTACATTAATTACAAAAAATTTAATGGTTAAATTTAATTAAAAGTTAATTGGTAAATGTAAAAATGACATAAAATACATTAACTGCTCATTTATTGTTTTTTTTTTTTTTGTTTTTTTTTTTAAGTAACTACAATTCCTAATTTGTCCACATGAGGTTACTTTTTTATGTTTAAATATTAGACATTTCCATGGTAGGGGCATACCGTCATACATTTTATATCTTTCTTTGATGGTGACCTCAAAGCGCGGCTAAATTAAGTAATTTAATTTGGAAGATCAAATTCACTAGACAGTTTTGATGGTTCTGTAGGAACCTTGGCTCCATACCGTCGCTCTGCTGGATCACATCCAGATTTTTAAAAGCTCTTTTAAGGTGGATCAGGTCAGCTTTGGATTTCCACGGTGAAGTCTTACGTCCCTCTCAGAGCCTTGGTAAAAGTTATTCATGCTTTTATCACCTCTCAGCTGGATTGATGTAGTGCATTGCATATTGGTCTGAATAAATGGACAGTTAATAAACTGTTTGAAAATATGCAACTTGTTTTTTAACTGGCTTTAAAAAGTATGAATGTAACACAGGTGGCATCTCACCACAATCTGTTTTTGTATTAAAGTGAAGATTCTGTTGCTGACTTAAAGATTTAAATGGATTGGCTCTATCTTATTTAAACATCATATCAGCAACCCTGTTAGAGCACTACGGACAATCAGACAGTTTCTCTTAGATGTTCCAAGATCCAGATTTAAACAGAGAGGTGATCAAGTCTTTGAAGTTTCCATATTAAAGTAGAGCTACAGATGGCATGATGTCCCTGTGTATGTATGGGTTCTCTCCAGGTACTCCGGCTTCCTCCCACTGTCCAAAGACATGCATGTTAGGTTAACTGGTCACTCTTATGGCCCTTCCCACTAGTACCCACTTAGCTCAGCCAGACACCACCCCTCCTGATTTGTAGGTGTTCCAGTCAGATTTCCTGGGGCAAGACGATACATTCTTACTACCTGCTGGAGTTCTAAAGGTGGAGAGCTGGGCCGAAAAATTGCAATGAGTCAAGATATCAGGTGACTATTGACCAGAATTTGACATCATGGGATGCGTCATGAGAGCAACTCCCAATCCTGCCATCTTTAAAACCCCAAAGCCCTGACTGTGGATAACGACATTGGCAGCAGCGGCAGTATGCCAATCCCGAGTGTTGCAGCCACCAGCCTTCCCTGGCTTTGCTCAATAAACCATTTTTTAAATATTTAACCAAGCAAATGTGTTGCAAACCAATGACTTCAAGATTGCCGCCTTGCTAAGACAATCCCACCCACACTGAACACAGCCTCAGTTGGCCTCTATAGTAATCTGAACAAATGAAATCAGGGTGGTGTGGTGGCGGCTGAATTAAGGTAGGGCTTGTTACGACCCAACTCTCAAGGGGTATGAAGGAGGGCGCAACAAAATAAATGCACTGCAGACAGGTTGTAAAGGAAAGGTAGCAAGGACTTTTATTGTCTCAACCGGAACTTGGAAACGATACCGAGGAGTGTTAAGGAACGAATGCCGGGGTTCGGGGACACTGCTCAACCCAAAGAACACAGTAAAACCAACATAAGCTAGAACACAACAACAGCCAGTGAAAATAAAAAAAACCCTTGGGCGAACGGAAACAGGTGGAAATAAACTGGCCGACTAATCTACCAAAGTCCGCGAGCAGCTCCATTAAACTCCTAAATCTAGGTAAACTACCTATCCCGGCATATACTACCAGTACTCTAACTAAACAGTTCCCACTAATCACTAATTAGGCAATATCCAACTTAAGGCGAAGCACAAAGGGTTTGATGAGTAACAGAGTAGGTGGTTAAACAAGAGTCTCCGACACACAGCCAGCAATTCCAATGCTCAGAAAAAGACAAAAAAACCTCAAGTCTAACTGTTCAAACTGCTGCTACTCTCAGAGGTCTCGCTAATTTCCAAGGCACAGCTATAAACCACACAAACACCGCTTCTCTCCAAGCCGGGAGCAGACTGCCTGTCTCAGCAGTTGCACCACAGACTGCATAGTGATCCCAGGCTTTATTTCCGGAGGAGCATCTTCAGGAGCTGTGATTGGTCCCTCTGAATCCAATAGGATGGGTGGAATAGGCGGTGTGTCTGGTCTGACCAATCCACTGGAGGCACCACAAGTAGGGGTTTTCATTGATGATAGGTTTCAGGTGATCGAAATTACCATCGGTCGTAACAGGGCTAAAGCTGGAGTTATATTCGCGTGCTGTCAGCAACAGGTCAGGTCTGCGTAGCTGACACAGATGATATGCGTGTATATACACTAGATCGGAGGGTAACAGCATCATGTTGCAGTTTCTTTTCTGGATCTGCAGGTGGCAGTAGGGCTGATATCGGCTGGTAAATCCACAGGGTGGAGCTTCTTCAATGGTTTGCTTCAGTTTCGGCAAGTATTTCCTGTTTTAGAACAATGGCAGCTGACGTGATGCAGTATCTTTGAGAGATTGTGGAAGCAGACATAGAAATCATCCATTTGTTGAACATTGTACAGTGCAAACAAAATGAAAAGATAAAAGAGACGTAATTTCAGTTGTTCAGTGAGAAAATCCAACAATCCGGAAACACGTAATCACAAACTGACCAATTACAATGGATTACTTCCGTGTCACTGCGTTTGTGCAGCCGGACTACAAGTCTGGTTGGGAGAGGGATGCGTTGAGCATCTGCGGACCTACGCAGAGCCTACAGCGGTGACGGCGTAACCGACCTGACGCAGACACCGCACGAGTATAACTGAGCCATAAGTGGGTACTAGTGGGAAAGGGCCATAAATTGTCCCTAGGACTGAACGTGATTGGTTGTTTGTCTCTCTGTGTAGGCCCTGCGATAGACCTGTCCAGGATGTACCCTGCCTCTCGTCTGCTAACTGGTAGGATCGACTCCAGTTTCCCCACAACTTTGAAATAGAACCACCTGTAAAGAAAATGAATAAATAAAACTTTTGACCTCAGAACAGCAAAAGTAAAACATAATTTGTGCTTTAGGGATTTCTGTTTTTGCTACTGTGGCTGCTAGCTAAAAAAAAAATTTTGTCACATATGTTAGAAGTTAGAAAGTGGACAGTGTTATTCTCATGTTTTTGTTACATTCCATATAATTGCTTGGACTTTGAACTGTGTTTGGATGCCAATATTTGCTAGTATTTTAGCTGGGTTTTTCCGTATGATTTTGTTATGCTACAAACTGTGTGCAAAGATCTTCTGTAATACAAACATCTCATGCTGCGCCCGGTTCAGAGGGCTCTGGTCAATGAGTTAAAGCCACATTACCGAACTTCGGGATATTACTTTAACATCTTCTTATGAAGACAAATTCCGCATCTGTTTTGCATCCTGTCTCTTCTCTGAGCTCTTATTAACTACTAAAAGTCATTGAGATGTTAGTTACTGACTAATCTCTTGCTCTTGTGGTTTCTCAACCTCGGGATGGTGCAATGCAACGATGATTCCAGGAATGTGCATAATAAATGTCAATGTGCCATCAAAACAAGTAAAAAAAAAGAGTTTTAAGGTCAGAATTGCTTTAGAGACACTCACCAAGTCAAATTCCTGGTAAAAGTAAAAACATGATTGAACAAAATCATAGCATTAAAAATACTTTGCCTCACTTTTACACCTAAAACTACCACTGATGGGGAACTACCACCCTTTATGTTTCTTGCAAACCTTATCTGGTAAATCTGTGAACATTGTTGAACGACTTTGTTGAACAAAAAACTCTTAAAATGCCTCATAAGTTAACTCACAAGAATGGGGGAACATGGGGTTTATAATACAGACTGCAGCTGTAAGATTCTTTTTTTTAAAAAACTTAGAAATCTTTTTGCATTCTTAAACTCAATATTCTTTCATGTAACTGAACAAAGGCACTAATATCAATAACTTAGATTTGCTTATAAAGTCAGTTGGAGCGTTTCAACAATGATGCCACCGTCTGAAGCCACAGCTGTATTTGCAGAGTGTGAAAACAACATGAGCTAGTATTTGCTGTGTTCACAACTTGTAGAAAGTAGGTGATCGTTGGGGAGCAGCTATAAATTACTGATTACAATGAATTGAACATGACCCAACATCTGTGAAACTGCACTGAGATCTTTTATAAATAGTGGGGATTAAACAGCATTAATTCTGCAAAAGAAATGGAAAATGATCTAAATCTTCATGCCATGAAAGATGTAAAAATTTGACAGGAGAATGTGCTCCAAAAAGCCAGACAGACTTTTAATGCTGTGCTCCCGTCTCAGTTTAGGTTAATAGAGTACAGTGTGATCAATAGAAAAAAGTGCTGTTTCGCTTGAAGTCTAGGCTTTGATCTCATTTGAAAGTAAACAATTCTTGCTCAGGAACCTCTCCGAGTGGGCTGGACCTGATGATGCACTCTGGCTTTGCAGTACATCTAATGAAGTGCATGTGGTCTGCATTTCAAAACAGAACTTTTTTCATTGAGTTACCTCGAAGAAATTGTTGCCCATAAAGTGGTAAGTAAAAGCAGTACAACAGTAGAGGGGTTGTCAAAAAATTCACTTACATCACCAAACACCATCCGCTGCAGGTGAGAAACCATAACCTGCCGATGGTTAGGTTTTTATGAATTTCTTTTTTTACTCTCTCTCCTGATGGCTGCTCCCTCAGGGTCAAGCTTAGTTCAATGCTGTTAAAGGTCTTATCAGGAATTCAGGAATACTGACTGCACGCTTCACATGAAATGATACCTACTCTAATTAATTTCTGATCTATCCAACACCCCTGTTTTTGCTTTTATTTTCTTGCTCCCACCTCACCTCTCTCTTCACCTCTGCCTCCAAGAGAATGCCACCTTTTATGCTGCTTCTTTATAGCTCCTGTCTCTAAGTAGGAAAGTCAAACCTCTGACTAAAAACATATAGAGCTGCAGGCCACCAGCATACATTATGTGTTCCTCATAGGTCAATGATAAAACAAACAATTCATACTAAAGCTTAACAAAAGGTACACCCTGAACAGGTCGCCAGTCCATCGCAGGGCTAACTAACACCCCTACGGAGTATTTAGAGCAACCAATTGCATTTGTATGCAATAACATACATGTCTTTGCACGGTGGGAGAAAGCCGGAGTACCCGGGGAGAACTCATGCAAACTCCACACAGAAAAGCCACTGATCAAACCTCCCTCTGGCCAAAGCTGGAACCAGTGACCTGCTTGCTGTGAGGCCGTGGTGCTAACCACCAGCCCAAGCTTAGGTTTAAAGTCTACCAAATGTGTTCAGAGCAAAAGTCTCTTTGTTCCTTGAGGGTAGAAAAAAAGTTTGTAGATTGACCATTGTTGCATTGTAGCATTTTCATGATAACAAAATAAAAACAATATAAGGAAACATGTATGATTAAATGCAGTCAGTTCACTTATATTACAGTTTATTTTCTAAAAAGTCAATTGGTTAGTGAAAATTGCGATTGGTTGGAAATACCAGTTAGATTGAGGGGTGTAAGAAAAAAAAAAAAAAAAAAAAAAAAGCCCTGAATACAACAAATCACATTTATAAATGTTGTGAAAATGTTATTTTATGTTTTGCTACATAAACTCCATTTTGAGGCAAGCAGTATTTTTTTTTACCTACAGTCTTCTGTTAACAGTTAAGTATGGGCTTGATCATTCTACATTAAAAACTGGTATGTTTAAAATCTTACAATTGTTACGACCCGACTCAGGGGTATGATAGGGCGTAACAAAATAAAAAATGTTCGGACAGTTGTAAAAGGTGTAATCAGCTCATTTTATTGGCACAGCAGCGAAACGCCGAATAAAACCTGTAAAAGAAATAACCGAGTGTTGGGGTTAGAGAAACTGCTGAAATAAATACAAAGGAATTACAAAACCCTGTATAAAACCCACTGAGGGAAACCAAAAGAATGTACAGAACTCTGTGTGAAAACCAAACCAAACAAAAGAGCAGCAGTTCCATAATGTGACCGTCGTCACAAACAAAACACTAAACTAGCCCAACACCAAACTAAACAAAAAACTCCCACTATGACAGAACAAAGAAAAGTGTAGCAAAGCTTAAACTAAACTAAGTGTAGAACCGGTGAATCTAACTAAAACAACCATTTCGTCCCACATGGGACACACCACAGCCAGGAATCATCCTGCTGTGCACAAACCATGGTCTGCCACCAAATGATTCACCCACACAAAGCACAGCAAACACTCAGCAAGCCACGCCACCAAAACTTCTGCCATAATCCGGACAAGACCACCTGTGCTAACCAGCCTTGCCCAGATATCACAAACACACACCCAGTGCACAAAAGTGAGGGGAAAGCGGTCTGAGCCATTCCGGCTTCCCCCTCCCGACTGAACTCTGCAGCAGCCTTTTCAATCTTTGCTTCTCCTAAGCTGCAGTCTGATTGGCTGAACGAGCAGCCAATCAGAGGAGAGGAGACTGGTGTGCTCCTGAACCAGCCACTCCACACAGAGCCTCCAAACCAGGCAATCAACGGCAGAATGAGCCGCAGCTGCCAGCAATAGGCAGTGAATAAAATTCATTTTTTTTGTTTTGGGATACTTCTTTTTAAACATTTTGATTTTGAGAGATGTTCTTAAACCAACTGACTTTTCATCTGGAGGGTAACTGATCGGCATAATCAATGTCAAAATGACATAATCTGTAAAACATCAACACTGGCAAAACAAACAAACAAGCAAACAAAAAAATAGATATATTGATGGAAATAAAAGAAAGCACAGTTAAATATTTTAACTTGAACTTTTTAAGTTTTGCAAAGAAAAAGAATAAACCTGACCTCAGAAAAAAGAGCTCTTCCTTCACTATTCTCCTTGTCTTTTGAATTTTTTATACATCTGACATTTGATCTGCTCTTTAAGATAGCTAGAAATAGTTCCTTCTTGAGGCCTGATTTGACTTTTTCAAACTTCTCAATAAGAAACAGACTTCTCTCTTTAAAACCCCATGGGGATTTGTCTAATGGGTTTCGTCTTTTTGACTTCTGACATAAATTGGAAGTGAGATTCCTGAATCTGGCTGATGCTAATTAGAGGCCAATTTTCCTGCCAGTCTACCCAGGAACTACAGACAGTGAGGGGCCCAAAGAGCTGGAGGGTAGGGAGATAGCACTGTTATCTAAAGAATGCTGGACGTTAAGGAAGAAGGAGGATGAATGATGATGAAGAAGCCTCTTATTCAGGCTGATATCTGGGGCAAAAACAATGTGCAAACACGCACAAAGCAGAGATGCCTAAAGCTTCAATACTGTAGTGTCCTATTCCTTTAACTAATTGTCCAGCTTCCTCCATTTATCGTTGACACTCTAAGACAACATTAGAAATTTGACAAAATAAAAATAAGGGTTGTTAAATGTTAAACTGTGGATGCGTAAAAAGCTCATTATCCAACCCAAGCAGATGTCCTTCTTAAACACCTTTCACATCATATAGTGAATGAATGATAAGTCCTTAAAAGAAAACAGACTGAACCCCACTTAATTATTAAAAATTTATTTTTAAAACCACAAAGTTTTCAGTCTGAATGAAAGAAGTTCCAGCTTCATTCAGAATATTAACAAGCAAACCAATTAGATCAAAGTCCACAAACATCTAAACATATCTAGCATGACTGAATCTCACCTGAGTGAACGTCCAGGTGAGCTTCATGTGCTTGGTCGCTGCATAGCTGCACTCCAGCAGCCTGGGTCTGCTGTTGACGTCCACCAGACACTTGTTGTCATCATCATCGATCGTTGGACTCAGCACTCCTAGGTGAAGCTGCTGGGAACTGGTGTAGTACACGTTCTGCTGGGAAACAGATGTCAACTTAGGAGGAAGGACTTTCCAAACATGTTGAATGCTGACCGCCTTGGATCATCAGGAGTCTCCAGATTTCATATTAGATTAAAACATTCAAAGCAGATTCAACACATCCAAAATACCTTCAAGGTATCTCGTCCTGATCATGGAGATATCAGCTCCAAAAGTCGACTCAGGTTTCCCAATTGACCAAATAACATCGTACTGTAACTATATATTTTTAGCAGGCTTAAAAAAAAACAATCCACCAAAAACACATCTGCTGTAGCTAATGTAGAAAGGAAAAAAGAGAAGCTGACTATGTGAGGTGTAAATTGCTGTCATTGGAGTGAGTACACCAGATAATTTAAAATAGCATATCTTATTAACTTCTTGACAAGGCCTATTTTTTCTGTTTCGTCTGAAATGACATACCCAAAATTAATGAGGTATATCTTCACGACTACAAGGACTATATGTATAATCTTGGTCTTAAAAGAAAGCAGAGACAGGTGAGATTACTACAGAAGTTTCACAATCAATATATGTCTCGCTGTTTCAGAGTAAATTCACCTGGAACAAAGTAGAAAATGTAAATGGTCATCTCCCCCTAAGAGAAAACCACATAATTTTCTGTTTAAACCAGAGGATAGCAGCCCAATTCATCTAGGAATTGGTCTGATGAGAAACTGTGCCAAAGTAGAAGATAAAAATGTGACCTGACCAGTTTTACAGATGTTTTATTACAAGTGTTATACAGCTAAATATCCAGGAAACCATCATTTTACCATCATCGAGTTAATTTCAAACAAAGGCAGAGACAAAGAAGACATTAGCAGAGTTTTTTTTTTATGGTGGAAAGAAACTTTTGACTACACAATAGCAAAAGTAAGAAATACTTAATGACTTAGTGATTTATTTATTTATTTTTTGTACGGTACTTTTTGGGTATTAGCTAAGCAGAGTTGTTGCTCCTCAATAATGAAACAGACATCTTTGTAATCAGCATAGTCTGTTTTTTTTTATTTTTATATGACACTGGTTTATCTGGTTTGCTTTAAAGACGTGTTATGTAACTTTCCAACCTTAAAACTCAGCGTTCCCAACTTGTTTAATGGCAGTGGTGACATTCATAATGTGAATTTCTGGAGTTGATGCTGCCCAGCAACGTTCCAAGACTGACAAACCACAGTGTAGAACATTTTCTTCCAGGAGGCCACGTGATATTGCAGCTAAGTTTCGCTGCACTATACCACCCACTGAAAGTGGTAGGAAACACTTTGGTCATTTTGAATATGCACTATGGCTGATTCAGCAAAGAAATGCAAGAAGACATTAATGGAGGGAGAGAAGAAAAGAAAGAGGGACAGAGCAAGAGATAAATCAAGAGTCAACATAAACTTGACTTTTACTGGAGCGCCAACCATACTGTGTTAGTGGAGTTTGCGCGTCCCACTGATCCTAGGAGCTATGTTGTTGGGGGTTTATGTTCTTGGTAGGGTCACACTTGGCAAACCGGTCTCTAGGGAAGGGACTAGAAAAGCACGACTCAGACAACCCCTATGATGGTTACAAACATTGGAGCGAAGTTTCTCTTGCCTGGACATGGGTCACCAGGTCCCCCTACCCCGGGGGCCAAGCCTGAAGGTTGGGCTGTGCCTTTGCCCATGGGGTATGGTTGGGCGGACGGATGCCTTAGATACTCAAGTGAAGAGAGGAGTCGAACTGTCAACTGATCACCACCTGGTGGTGAATTGGTTCAGATCTGGTTTGGTGGCCTCAGGATTGGGTCTCCGTTCTTTGCAGATGATAATGTTCTTTTGGCTTCATCAGGCGTCGATCTTCAACTCTTACTAGAGCAATTTGTAGCTGAGAATAAAGAGATTGGGATGAGAATCAGAACCTATAAACCCGAGATCCCGGTCCTCTGCCAAAAAAGGGTGGAGTGTCCTCTCTAGTTTGGGAATGAGGCCCTGTCCCAAGTGGAGGAGTTCAAGTATCTCGGGGTGTTGTTCACGAGTTGATGAAGGATTTAACGGAAGATCGACAGATGAATTGGTGCAGCGTCTGCACTGATGTGGACTCTGCATCGGTCTGTGGTAAAGAAGGAGCTGAGCCGAAAGGCGAAGCTCTCAATTTACCGGCCAATCTACTTCCTATCCTCACCTATAGTCACAAGCTATGGGTAGTGACTGAAAGAACAAAATAGTGAATACAAGCAGCCAAAATGAGTTTCCTCTGCAGGGTGGCTGGGCTCTCCCTTAGAGATAGAGTGAGAAGCTTGGTCATCCGTAAGGGGCTCATAGTAGTCACTGCTCTTCAGCGTTGAGAGGAGCAAGATTAGGTGACTTTAAGTGGAGAAATTAGCAGAAGCACTGAGGTGGACAGTGCTGTTCTCACGTTCTTGTTACATTCTCATACTTGGAAGTCTATTAGCTGAGCATCTTCCTGTCATTTTGGTAGGCTAATATCTTCTGTACTGCACACATCTCTGACAACAGGATGTAGTCAAGAAGAGGTCAAATAAACATGCTGCAGGTAAATTACTGAGAAATGTGAGAAAGTTTTTCGGTTGGATGCAACATGAGCTGTTTCAAAGATAACATGTTTGCATCAAAGAATGAAACAGAAGTAATCTAAACCAGTTTAATTTCATTTTCTCTTATTCTGGACTCTTGACTAGTTTTTGAGGTGTTGTATGAAATTCTGTCAAGTTTTATTTGCTGCATACTCATAATGCCAAAGAAAACAAGAACATCTTTTATAGTTTACTGATTATTTTGATAAAAAAAAACAACACATTTTGTGTTTGTTGCAAATCTTTGCAAGTCAACAGGAAAAAGCTTTAGAGGAATCTGGTTTAGTGCACATAAGCTTTTTCCTTTGAGTTGTTTTTCATGACATCTTTCATGAAAAGACAAAGCAAAATGTCAGAGAAAAACTGTACCTCTTCCAGTACTAATGATCTTTTCCTCACTTGTTATGGAAAAGGTTAAGTTTCAATGATAAGTTATAATGTTTAAATTTACCATTACAAAAGCCAAGAGTTAAGGGTGAACTTTATTTAAACCTGCTTTGTAGGATGGTAGGCAAACAACTCTCAGGTGACAAGGACACAAACGGATGTTAGGATTGGTTAGTGACACACACCATGACGACTCTGCCAGTATAAATATTCAACAATAGGTAAAAAAGCTGGAACTTTTGTGAAATGTGATAAAATTAATTTTTTTTTTTTTTTAAATTATGAAGCACAATTTCCCTCACTTTAAGCATTTTAGATTACCATGACCTGGATGAAGGAGAGGATCACACATCTGAAACTCAACCCACTTTATTCCAGTTGTATGTCTGTCTGCATTTTAAATGTATGTCTGTCCTTGTACTTGGCAACATGGAGGTTTGATTAATGACAAGGCGATAAAAAGGATAAAAAAACAACAATTAAATAAAATAAAACCTAAGAAATCAGATAACAAAATTAGAACATGTCAATCAAAACAAACTAGAGAATAAGCATCCGTGTTAAAGGTGAATCCAAATGCCACAGTTGGGAGTTATGTTGATGTAAATGGAGCTAGAAGCTTTTCAGTAGTTTTTAGGAGAAAACCCATGTAAAGATTTGTGAAAGAGTTAGTAAAGACACACTCTTCACTTTTTTCTTCAGGTTTTGCTTTTACTCTGCAAAACATTGCATTGCTCTAGAGCTTGAAAAGTGCTCTATAAAGATAGCTAGGCTAAGTGTATCTAAGATTTTACACTGCAAGGTGTAAAATTTAATGGTTGTGGACACATCTTTGTTAATGTCTGGTAACTTTTGCAGTGTTACAATATTTAACTGAGGTGTGTCCAAATCTGCAGGAACAAAGCTTAAGTAGCTTCTTTGTGGCCCATTAAACATGTTGAACTGCACTTACACAGGTATCGAACATGAAGGTGAATGCAACACAACATGAGCAACTAAACACTGAACATAAATGAAGAGTTTAGACTTTGGGTGAGTCGGGCATTTGAGGTGACGAGCGTTAAAAATTTAGCATGTCATGATGACTTTAATTGAGGACAGACAAGAGAGGAAGAGGTGTCCTCTTTGTTGCAGCAGTGAGGTAATGGAGCGAACAAAATGCACTTGCTTCAAAATTAA
This sequence comes from Melanotaenia duboulayi, assembly GCA_026261665.1. Taxonomy (NCBI): domain Eukaryota; kingdom Metazoa; phylum Chordata; class Actinopteri; order Atheriniformes; family Melanotaeniidae; genus Melanotaenia; species Melanotaenia duboulayi. The sequence goes on along the minus strand of CM047984.1, from coordinate 4,926,842 downwards.
AAATGGGTTTTATTGTAGTGAGTGATGGATGTGAAGACAAATGTCTCCCTCATCCTTTGTGCTTGTAAAGTTGCTGCTTACTGGAGCTCAGCCACCACAGACAGCATGTGGTAGAGAACTGTGAGAGAAACAAGGTAATGGACCGAACTATTGTGAGATCTAACTTCTCTTCCCAACTTTTAAATGCTTTGCTTTGCATCTGTAATTTGTTCAAGGATGCTTATATAGCCACTGCTATCCACTGGCGTTAATCAGTATAATATTTGAACTGTCTATACTCAAACTGCTTTACTTTACAGAGTTAGCATGTACTATATGTACTATGCAATATAAACCTGTTGTAGAAGATGAGGATACTCAAATGACTGTAGTCTGTGGTTCAAAATAAAAAGTTTGGTAAGCTTAACTCCATTGTGACTTTTCCAGTTTACTTAAATCATTCATTACAGTTTTACAGGAGATTCCATAATGAGAGATGTGTATCACGATAAAGCCAAAAAGGAATATCTGCCCTGCCTAGAAGTGATTTTCTTAAAGGTCCCATATTATGCAAA
>CM047984.1:4879769-4890272 GCA_026261665.1 Melanotaenia duboulayi | reverse complement strand
ATTGCTTTAATACGATTACAATACTTTATTTGCTGCCACACGGAGAATAATGCTATCAAGTGACAGTATTAGCATCACTGTTTAGCACTGTTTTTTTTCTGATGCTAATTATTTTGCTAAGTATTTTGCTAGTTAGGATGCTAAGTATGTCTAGAAAGGTGACAACACTGTGCTTCAGTTTCTTTAAGGTTTACTAGAAGTGATACTAAATTATCAATTCCAAAGACCTGATTCAATTGTTGCTCACACACATTTGCTGCTAAGCTACATGAGTGTTTGCAGGGGTCTATATTTAAACAATCGATGTGAATAGTTATCCCAGATGATGTCATGCATTCTGTTTTGCTTAAATTTCTTTCTTTTCTGTTTAGCTTTCTTTTGTAAGCAAGTAATACATGGAACACTAAGATAAACGGAGGGAGTGTGAATGCTAACCTGGAGATTTTAAAAGGTACAGTGCATAAGAATCCTGTTTTGGTGCATGATGCTCTTTTAAAGCTGTAAACTGACAGAATCTGTCTTAAAGGTTCAGTGTGTAAGAATCACCAACATCTTGTGGCAACGATGGACAAAGACATGACTTCCAATGCCAAAGACAGCTGCAAATGGATGGTAGCCATCTGTAGCCAAAATTCTTCCAGACATAAGCATGTTTTCATATGCGAGTGGATCCCGGGACCGTACGTTCAGATATGACTGCTCTACAGGTTACTACTTCAAAATGTGTGCTGCCTTTTTTTGGTTCTTTTAAGGTGTTATTTATCCCAAACGGTGCGCTAGCACTTGTCACACAAAGCTGGTACTGCAGCGGGTTCTCATTTCACACACACAGATTTTTTTGTCCATTCAGATAAACTGCAGTAAAAATGGTGGCACAAATATGGCAGCTGGACCCACGGATAGTAGATATAAATGACTCATTCTAAGAGGAAAAAAAACACAACAGTGATTTTAGTAAAGTGAATATGGTCATTGAAAAAGGTGTCATTGGAGTCCACAACATTTGATGAGATTAAAAATCCATAAAATTGTGTCCAAGGCAATGCTATTTTAAAAGAAAAATTTTCATTAGAAAATTTTTATATGAGACCTCATATAAAAAGATGTGTGTTCTTTGTTAATGAATTTCTTTAAACAGGTAGACTCCAGTAAAGTTGTAGAAGCCTGGGATGGACTGAGGGTTGATAGAAGTAAGATGCACTATTCATGACAATAGGTGTGAATATTAATGTAAATGTAACATTTCAGTCTTTTATTCAAGTACACGCAGCTATCTGAATCTAAACATCGAGCCTCGTGCTCCTCCTGCACTGCTATCCTNGACATTTCAGTCTTTTATTCAAGTAAACGCAGCTGCCTCGTGCTCCTCCTGCACTGCTATCCTCTCTTGGATGTCTTGTACTGCAATCCCCGAACACAAGGCAAGTCCAGACTGTTTAATGGTGGAATGAACTGTCAAATGATGTCAGGACAGATATGCATTTCTCTACTATCAATATCTCTGAAAGGATCATGTCTTCCTCTATTTTTTCTCTGTCCTTGAAAGAGACTACACTCAATACCAACACCAGGTTCTTTTTTCTTTCCTTTTCCCTTTTTATTGAAGACTGAAACTTGATGTTATTTAGTTGTAAATCACTTTGGGTAAAAGCATCCGCTGAATTAAAACATTGAATTTTTTCGTTGGTCTGTCTGTCTGTTAGCAACTTAACTAAAAGGTTATGGATGTATTTTTAATAAAATGTTCAGGAAATCTTACAGATGGATTAAGGAACAACTTATTAGATTTTGTGGGTGATCCAGTCATTGTTAAAAGGTTCTTTACTATGAAGAGAAAAGAATGATTTTTCCATTAACACTTACTGGCGAAAAAAATGACAATTGCTTGGTGGAGAGTTGGCTGTTAAAGTATCTATTACTTTATTTAGAAATTGGTTTCCACAAACACAAAGCCTGAAGAACGGAACCTGAGTGCAATCAGCTGGATCAGTGTTTCTCATTTCTGGTCCTCAAGGACCAAAGCCCTTAGTCATGATACACACAAAGAATCTTTTTAGTCTTATGAGATTTTTTATCGGTTTGAGACCTCACACGTGAAGATAAAAAATCAGGCATTAAACAGTTTTGGTCATACTGTGTGTGGTGTGCTCCGATAGTCTAATCACAGAACAACACACAAAACAATGTTGTCCCGCAAGTGATCTACAATCTAGTCCTCCGAGCCGAACATCTCACTTTACCAAACGTCATCTAACAAAAATGTAGAAGAAGAACCATAGCAACAACCGGCAAAAAAACGAAGAAGAAACATAGCAACAACCGGCAAAAAAACGAAGGAGAAACATAGCAACAACCGGCAAAAAAAACGAAGAAGAAACATAACAACAACCGAAAAACACAACGCCCAGCATGAAAAGGGACATATTGGATGAGTGAATGATGGTGGTCTTGGGACTACTGTTAACAGAAAAAGCCAGAACTGGAAAAAAAATAAAAATAACAGACTGGAGACAGTGTGAACACAGACTTTATTTACTTCCATGTTCCCCAGCCAGCTCGCTCTCTGATTGGCTACATTCCAGCCCACGTCACCATCCACACTGTCAAAAATCAGGAGTCGTCTGTGTTCCTCACACATATGAAGATATCAGGTCGTAAATATTGAACAAGCTCAATATTTCCGAAATTGGGTTACAACCCATTTCGGAGCGGATTATCGGGACAAATCAGATCGTAACACAGCTCAGATCGAATGATAATTGTACAGGGAAATCTTATAAGACTCACGACAACCGGGCGTTTGCTGTCCTCGGTCAAGAAGAGGCAAAATCGGGACAAAAACAGCCTGAAAATCCTTATGCGTAGCAGGTCTTAGTTGTTTCCAACCAAGCACACCTGATTAAGATTAATTGAACTGCTCCTCACGTATTTTGCAAGCCTGCTAATGAGCCATTCATTTGAGTCAGGTGTGTTAAAGTGCACCTGGACACCTCTAAAACATGCAGGGCGGTGGTCCCTGAGGACTAGGATTGAGAAACACTGTTTTAGATGTTTCTACACTTTAACACACCTGGTTGTTAATGAATGATTTGTTAACAGGCCTGCTAAGGAGGCCCATTAATCTAAATCTAAGTCAGGTGTGTTGGAGCAGGAAAACATTTGAAAACATGCAGGCCAGGGGTACTTGAGGAATGGAATTGAGAAACACTGACCTAGATACTTACTTACTACTTACTTATACCCATGTTGTACATGTTATTTGTTTGTCTGTCTGTTGTTTCTTTTTTTTACTATGGACCACGAGTCCACAATAAAGAATACTACTACTACTATCTTTAGAATTACTCACTTTATTTCTTCACTTAGCCAGAAAATGAAAAGCAGCTTGGTCTACAAAACTGGAAATCGCTAACAAGAAATAATACTCAGGAGTGGGTTTGAGAAAAGGAAATAAGAAGATGGAGAAATAAGAAGTTGTGGCTATTCATCCTTTTCCATTATATTATTGAGCAGGACATGTCTCCTCATCTTTGTCTAGATCTATGAACATTGCATCATTGATTTCTTTCCATAAACCACAACAACACACATTTTATCCTCTTGGAGAAATTGGTGAGCAAGCAATGTCCCTCTTGTTGCTGGGTTTTTCTCTTCTTTTAAAAAGATCTGTTGCCTCTAATTAATTGTTTTCTTTAATAGCCACTGTCATTAAGATCTGCATCACTATGCACTTCTTGAAATGAAACTGTTTTTATGGGTTTTTATGTAACTACACTCTGCTTCTGATGCAACAGCTTATCTGTGTTGAACCTTCGGTTCTTTGTAGAGTTGCATCCTGCAGGTTTTATATGGGTTTCGGGATACTGACATTACGCTTATCAGAATTTGCATTTATTATCGCTTATGGGGATTACATTGAGAGATAATGATGTGTAAATAAAAAGCTCAGAGACAGACCTCAAAACACTTTCCATATGATTAAACTCAAATGATTTAAAATTGATTGAGTAGTGCTTCACTTCTTCCATGATACGTGTTTTCTTAAATCTTTCTTAAAATCTTCACTTACAGCTATATTTTTTGTTCTTTTACCTGATGGGAGCTGTGTGGTTGCGTTGTGTCCACCAGGACTTTGGTGGATTGAGGTATCGACACCATAGCTCCCAGTCAAAGCCCTGAGCAGACAGAGGGTATTCTTCAATCTCAAAGGTGTCGTACTTGATGTTGTCAAAGGAAGGTGAAACCACTCGTGTCCGGTCCTCCTTTATTCGCTGCAGGATTGGTTCTGCCCTGTGGGATGACAAAGCACGGACAGAATGTGTTTAAAACATGACAGCAAATTCATTCAAAGGTCAGTGTAGAATTGTTAGATCGAAAGTCTAACCCCGAGTTTCTATACAGCACTTACTGTATGTTTTCACTAACAATCACTGGCCGCTTTATTAGGTTCAATAAATTGCTTGTTAAGATAAATAGCTAGTCGGCCATTGTCATGGCAGCAACCCAGTGCATTTAGTCAAGTAGACATGGGCAGGACGACTTCAGCATCAGGATGAGGAAGAAAGGGGATTTAAGTGACTTTGAACATGGCGTGGTCCGAGTCTTTCAGAAACTGTTGATCTATTGTTATTTTCACACACAACCATCTCTAGGGTTTACAGAAGGTCTAAAGAGAAAATATCCGCAGCTGTCTGTATCAAAGTGCCTTGTTGATGTCAGAAGACAATGGGCAGACTGTTTGGAGATGATAAAAAGGCAACAGAGACTAAATAAAATTACTGGTTACAAGCAAGATTTTAAGAATACCATCTCTGAATGCAAAACCTGTCCAGCCTTGAAGCAGATGGGCTACAACAGCAGAAGACCACACCGGTTGTTACTCCTGTCAGGCTACAGTTCACACAGATAAAATCATTTTTCCCTTACGTTTGACCTGGTTGTCGATGCTCTATGTCTGCTAGATATACAAGTTAGATCATTCTTTGTCATAACGTCAGAAAAAACAGAGATTTCATGTGTTCAGTGACTAAATACCAGCAGAGAAGCTGTTGCAGTGATTCAGTGCAGGGAATCCATAGTAAAAGCTGCAGCCCTGAGTGGATTAGGAAGGTCAATCCACCCGTGAGCAGTAAGGATGGAGCTGAATCGAGACTGAGGGAGAGCAGGACTCTTTGGGGAAGGCAGAGCAGATTCAATGTGAGAATAAAGTGTGTGTGTGGAGTGTGCAGTCCCAGAGAGATCTGCGCACACCCTACTTAACCTTTTGACTTGAATCAGAGAGCAACTGCAGGAAGAGGCTTTAAAATTTAATACTGCTGAGGGTGAGGTTCAGAGGACGCAGAATCCGAAGAGAAGACAACCAGAGCCAGGATTACAAACGGACAATCACAGTAGGTGCAGATAATACAGGTTTCTGTGGATTGTAAAGGCAAAGCAGGTGGGCTGTAACTGTGTGTTGCAATCATGGCCCCTTGCAGGTGGAAGAGTAGGATTAAGGCAGTATCTGTGGGCAGCCTGGGAAGTGATCACATACACGAGAGTTACCAGGTGAATGAATGAATGAATGAATGAATGACCTATTTAAGTTAAAAAAGGGGGGCAAACATCTACAACCGAGAATACTTTACTGAAAAATGTAATTCCATAACCAACTACAGTACTATTAAAAATTTTAAGTATCCAAGATTACAAAATCCTACAACTAAAGTCTATTTACATCAACCAGATTTCCTGATCAGGTAGATCCTGATCTATAGATGCTGATCTGATCTCAAATAAAGATACACGGATTAGCTGAAGCTTCATTTACTTTGGAGTTTGTTTCTTAATCAGCCATTGTATGCATTCAGCACAGCTAATGTGTTTATATCCAGTTGCTGGTATGTGATGTTGTGCTGTAAAGCAAAAAGCAGCTGTTGCATTATGTCCCAGGCTGTGGTTCCTCAGTCTCAGAGTGATGCAGGACAGCGATGGCTCTGGGAATAATGCATGTCAGTGTGCCATCAAAACGAGTTAGAAACACCGAATTTTGAGGGCGGAAAATTATTTAGTGTTGCTTTAAGTTGAGGATGAAAGCTGTTTTAAGTCTGATTTAAATCATGTGAAAATTTAGATTCAAGTAGTTTTCATTAATAGTAGGATTTGGGACAAGGGCAAAAACTAAAAAGCTTTGCAGCTTTCTTCATCAGTCATCTATTATATATTTTAAAATAGATTTCCCTGAGTATGGCTAAAAGGTTTCCCTTCTTTATTTCTAAGTAAACTGTTATTTGCCCAGTCTTTTCTATGATAAAATTAATGTGAATGAATGGAGTGAGCAACTGCATGCAAAAATGTTTCCTGGTGTCAGGAATTTGTTCAGTTTTAACCAAAAACAAGGGACACATGGTGAAAGTCTGAGCCAGTTCTAATCCCAATGCTAAATATAAACACTTTGCTAATCATCAGTTATCAATTATTATCATGATTTTTTCCCTTTAATGCCAGCAAAACAATAAAATATGCTTTATAAACAACAACTGAAATTTTACAAGTAATTGAACACTTCATCAAACTGTTTTAGGGCACAAATTCTCTCATGCAATAGTCGTATACTAAAAAAAATAAAGAATAATAAACTTTTTTTTTCTCTTGTTTCCATGAAACTCAACCGGTCTCTTTCAGTCATACTGAACACTGATCGATGCTTTGCAATAAGAATGAAGAACATCTCACTCAAACCTTTCATTGTTTCATATTTTACAGCTTTGACTGAATCCAATGCAATATCAAGCATAAAAGCTTATCTTATATGACCTGAAAAGACTCATTTAAAAATATATATTTGGTCTAACTCAGTAACAGAAAAACAACACAATGTCGATGAAAATGAATAATAATATCATATATCTGGACAGGACATGTCATGATAGCTAACTAAAAAAAGGGGAAAAGATTATTTCCATTCTTAGTCCCATGGGACAAACTGCCTAGGGCTGCTGTTCAAATGCAAACTACCCCTGAATGTCCCCAGAGGTCTATAAACCATGAACTATGCCTCACAATCATACATGCTTTAGCAGCTCAGCCCCACAGAGATATAAGCCCATGATAATAACATCCAAATGCTCCAACATCAGAGGTTTGTTCGGTACACCAACTGTTCCTTACCACAACTTCATCTTTGGCTTAATTTTTATGTCCTATATATAACATATAGTCAAAGCTCAGCCACAAGCCTGAAATGCACTCAGGAGGTCACATTAAACTTATCATGGGAACAAGATTAACTAGACTCTCACATTCAAACAGAAAGACTCAAAAAATTGCTTGAAAACACTAGAATATGTTAGATGCTTTAAAACATCATGGTGAGAAATCTTAAATCAGATGAAGCGCAAACGCAGTGCAAGCCAGTTAGTTATTTCCCACTTTAAGGAAAAGAAGTTGAGATTATATTTTAATATTTATTACCCAGGAGTTACAATACGCCCCATGATGGACTGGCAGGGGGGGCGTATCCTGCCTCTCACCTGCTGATTGCTGGGATAGGCTCCAGCTCCCTGCGATGCAGAATTTGACGAAGCAGTATAAAAAATGAAATAATGAGTTAAAATACCTTGAAATAATTTTAAACAGACAAGATTTTCATTTTACTTGTTAGTCTGCAATAGACAACTGAATATGTATTAGAAATAATCTGTTATTTGACATTTTCTGCTTCATCCATTTTTACAGTATATAAATTCAATAATTATTCAACACCGAAGGCAGAGTGAGTTCCCACTGAAATATAAGCATTAATTTTCTTTTCCTTCACTAACATTGCTTGCCTTTTTGGGGGCCTGAACTTGCCACAAAACCTATTAAAGTTGGCTTAAATAGACCAGCCAGATGGGATGTTTTATTAGAGCAGGCATCACCAACTTCAGCCCTCGCTGGCCGGCATCCTGCAAGTATTGGATGTTTCCCTACTGCAACCTACCTGATTCAAATGACTGGGTCACTAATAGACTTGTGCAGAACTTGACAAAAATCTGTTGGAGGTCCATTTTATTTGAATCATGTGTTGCAGTAGAGAAACATTCAATACTTAGGAAAATATCCTCTAATAAGTCTTTTACTATTTCTCTCAGGGAAGAATGTTGGGACATTGTAGCCAAGTGTGCAGGTCTTTTCACTTTTGTTAGACATTTTTAATGCAGCCGCTGTTTGGTTAAGTCATCCCCATGACATCAAAAGCTTGAAATAAGTGTCTGTATGTGACAAATTAGGAGCTGGAACAAAATCATGTTTTTAATTTTTACACTCCAAAATGTGATTTACTTGCTTTTGATCTGTTTGGTGAAAATCACTACAAAGCTGAGATGTGAGCAGTTTAGTTTTTGCATTTGCTGCATGTGTTGCCAGCTCATAATGTCGGCTTGTTATGATTTATTACCGTCACACTGTCAAATGTGTGTTGACTCCTCACAAAAGCAGCAGTTGTAATTTTTGCTAACATTGCAGTGGCTTTGTTGACCACATGGAGCAAAATATTCAACCCACATGGAACTAAAAGGCTTTTTCAGGCAATACTTGTGTTTGAGTGCAGTTTATAAAATGTGCTCCTCCTTCTGAAGACTCCACATGCAACACGTTGTGATATAATCATCTTATTCTCATGTACTTTTATTCAGATGACTACAGGAGCACATATAATGTATGTGAGGTGAAGGAAGATTACTGTGGTGACACACCCTTTAATGTTCTTGTGTTTGACCCAAAATAGGCATTGTTGCTGATGATTACAGTTAAAAGCAGAGACAATTATGCAAATTAAGCAGTCAGTGCATTGTGGGTAATTTTTTAGTAATTTCACAATTTCTACATAAGGAAACATGCAATCTGTAAGAAGGTAGGCGAGTCTTGGGGATAGAAGATGGAGGATTATGTGACCATGCCAAAAGAGAACGGGCATATACACCCTTTCTTCATCTGAATGTGTGAAACAGAGCGTAAAAATGACACCAGCATAAATATTAGGCTACCAGCAAAATTTTCAAAAAAGTGTAATTTTCCAGCTGTGCTTTTCTCTGCCAAGAATGATTTCACTAGTCATAGATTAATGCTCCCATGATGGCAATATGTGGGAGGTTTGTGTTGAATCTGTGTGCATATAGAGAGAAAAATATGGTGGGAGAGAGGACTGGAGTGGGTGGAGGAGTACTGAGGTTAGGAGTGTTTTAAGTGTCTCTTTTCTAATCTGTAACACAGCAGCAACAAATGCTGTTTTGGATCAAACCCAGACATCATAATGAAGTGTGTGTGCGTGTTTCAAGTGTGAGAGTGTGATATTTCTCAGGCTGTCAAATTGATTAACAGGTACAAAACACTGTTGTTCTACCAGAGTTTTTTCAAAAGTGAATCCCAAGGTGATGAAGTGTCCACGGCTGTCAAGAGATTGACAGAAAAACTGAGTAGAAAAAGAAAAACGCTGTTGATTTCTGTCAGAAAAGCTAAAACTGTATGAAGGATACAGAGCCTTATGAGCCTCAGTTGCCTCATCACTATGATTGACTCAACGTTACCTGATATTACTTACAGCCTTAATGGATTCATTAAAGAATACACTACTCACAAAGGGGTAGGGGAAAGGATGTTCAACTTTTGGGTAAAATTTACAGAAAATGTAAAAAGTTGATGTTACACTGAAATTAATAACATGAATGTAGAACATTTAAGTAGAATCCTGCAATAGCAATTCCTTCACTGAAAACAATTTATTGACGCAAAAGCTACGGTGGTGGGTATACCACAACATAAAATGTCAGCGTGTCAGTAACTTGTATTAAGTGTTGTCTTGGTCTGATGATGTCAAAATGTAAACAGTGTGGGTGTGGGGGTATGTTTGTGTGTGTGCGTATGCATGTGCTAGGATGAGTGGGAGTGTGTAAGATCATAGGTGAGTAGGTGGGGTGGGGAGGGATGACATGGCCCTGTGGGGGGGCCTGGGTGGATTTGGGCTCTCCCGCTATTCTCCTTCCACTCCTCTCCTTCCCCCTTGGGTGTCTGGTGGGTGGGTGTCTTCTGGGGTCGGTGGCAGCTCGTTGGCTGCAGTCACTGCATGGCCTGGTCGTGGGGGGGCAGCTGCCTCTGGCCTGTCGTGCTCTAGGGAATGGGGGTGCTTAGTGCTGCTGGCAGCTCGCCATCTGGAGGGAGGTTCTCTTCCCTTCGGACTTACATCCCTGGACCCCTCTTATTCCCTGCTCTTTCTATCTCTATTACATGCACACATAGACACACCTACACATAGGGATTTGGGAGGCGTGCACATCATGCGGGGTGTAGCCGTGGGTACCACCCAAGTGGCTTTGTTAGCTGCACCCTGTGGTGGCTCGCCTCTCAGTTTAAATTACACTTAGACATCAAAACACCAACACAACACACAAACAACTTCTGGGGGGCGTGTCATGTGGTGCATGGAGGGCGGAAGTGGGGGGCATCCAGTTTTACCTGCAAAAAACACACTCACCACAAACAGTC
>CM047984.1:4862264-4874892 GCA_026261665.1 Melanotaenia duboulayi | reverse complement strand
CAGACATGTAACTTTCCTGTCACTTGTTGATCTTTGGCTGCTCCTAATTGGACATTACTGTCAATTTATCTAATAAGTGATTTTTGCAATTTATGCATACGTCACTCACACGTGCTCATAACTGCTTCTCTTGAATTGAAACATGCAGTGGGTCCATCTTTGCCAAGTTTAATTTCCTATGTAATTAAACAATTGATGTACCTTTCTCTTACAGACCAGAAAAAAGCCATCCCGATCAGGAATGGGGGTCTGGCATGTAACTTGGTCCCTCTCCACAGGTCACCAGGTAAAGGAGGAGTAGATGTTGAACTTTTTCATAAACTCAGGATCTGGGAAGTTTCTGAATTAATCTTCTACACAGCCACAAATCTGTCATGATGACTAAAAGAACTAATGTTTTATTTATTCCCAGGTGGATGTTAAACTTATGACCTGCAGGACTTCTACTTTCAAAACTTGCCTTTACCTCAAGCTGATAAGCTGACACCCCCACAGGTCTAATGGCTCAACTGAGACTACGACAGACTATCTGGCAAAATCCACCAGGACTTTTGTTTAAACTTAACATTCAGTAAGCATGGAGTAATAAAACCTTTTAAAGGCTTCTACGCTCAAGCAGAAAGCCTTTCTTTGTTTGAAGAAAAGAGTAAAAGTTTCTGTCAATACATTTAGGTATTTTAAAATATTGCTGTATGCTGTATATGTATGTATTCAGATTCATACAGTCATCATCAAGGGTACAAGGTTTAATCAACAAGTTGAATCATTCATTCATGATCTAATGTGGTCAATGTATGTTTTTTCTTTAACAAAGCATCATTTTAAGACTTGAATAGCTTGGAGTGTACAGATGTTTTCACAAATGCTTAGTTTGAAACTTTTACAAAAGTAATCAGGAGGTTTAACGGTTATTCGTCCTGACCGCCAAGCCCACGGAACGCCATCGACTGAAATAGTTAGCCACACTTCCATGTGGGCGTGTACTATCCTAAAACTTCCAAAAACTTAGAACAAAGTTGCAGCTGCAGTCAAGTTTGAGTGGGAGCTAAGGGTTGAGGAGCTGAGTTGGGTTTTGGGGTTGAAGAGAGATGATGGAGAAGAAGAGAGAACGATGACATACAAATGGGGTAGAGAAGTCTCTTCAGAAAGGGAGAGACAGAGGTGAAGAAAATTCATATTTTACATCTATTATTAAAATTAATATTTTATCTAAACATTTTTAATGTTTAATGATGCTAGTTCACTACAAATTGTCCCAATAAGTCACATCACACCCACAGTTTTTAATCCAATGGCTACAAAATTATATGCATTAGGGTTTCATTTTTTAAATAAATGAAATAGTAAAATGTTCACTGTTCACCACTAAAATCAGCCCAATTATAAGATGGAAATGCTAGCAGTAAAATGAAAAGTTTAATTCTAAAACTTGTGAAAAGACTTTCATTCAAAAACTGTCCCATATGCACAAATACACAACAAAAACTAGAAGTACTCAGCGCACAGACCTCCATCAAGCCATTGCATTTTTCTTTTATTTTTTTTTTTTGCCAGTGATGACATTATTTTTGAGTAGGAAGCTCTAATGGCAAAATTGTCCCCATCCAAAAGTTCTTGGATCCGGGCAGTGATCCGCACCACCCCAAAAGTCTAATCAATTTTACCTTAATTCCATTTTTGAGATTTCCATCCATAACTTTTTGAGTTAAGTTACGAACAGACAGGCAAACCAGCGTCACCAAATACATGGCCCCTACCTTGGCAGAGGTAATATTGGCTGGATTGAGAGAAAGAAAAAACTAAATAGATAGACAAATAGATTCTAAATAGACAAAAATGTCCATAATGATGCATCAGGTTTAAAGAGGTATTATGCAACTTTTTGACTTAAAAAATCTGCATTCCAGACTCGTTTGATGGCACAGTGACATCTATTATGTCCGTTTCTGGAGCTGTCACTGTCCAGCAATGTCCTGAGGCTGAGAAACCGCAATATACAACTTTTTTCTTCCAGAACACTGTGTAACATTGCAGCTATGTTTCACTTCACACACCATGTCACACGCTAGCAAATGGACATAAACACAATGCCCATATTGAACGTGTACTGATTGATTCAGCACAGAAACACAAGGACATTATTAGAGAAAGAGAATAAAAGAAAGAGAGAAAGAAACAACATAAGACAAGAGTCAGGATAAAAGTCAATTCCCACGGTGTCAGAAACGTCCCAGAAATCCTTGTCATGGCTCTCTGCTAAACATAAGTGCTAAGTCTACTTTTGACGAAGTACTTGTCCAGAATGTCAGGTTCAGCAGTTCAGAGAGAGGCAGACAGGAAATCAGACATGGGAGCAGTGTAATGGTTTCCAGTAATTTTCAAAATAAAAGTCCCCGTGCAGAAACATTACGTGTCAGTTTTTTTTAAAAATTTTTTTTAATCATGGACAACAAGATATTTATGCTAGAAATGGAGAATCACGAGATTTNAAGATATCTATGCTAGAAATGGAGAATCACGAGATTTTCCAATTGTTCTGTGACTTTGTGGATCCTGCTAGGTGGACGGCACTCGTGGGCGCTCCGCATCTGACACAATCGTGGTGTAAATTCACTTGCCGTGGAGGTCAGAACAAAAACGCAGCATATACACTCCTGGTGGAAATTGGGGGTCAGACTGTCTTTTACTTTACTGGCTGGAGAGAGCTTACAGTACATGTAGGATGCAAACAGGATGCTGAATTAGCTGTTGATAGGGGGCGTGTCACTGAGAAAATCTGCAAAAGCCCTATAGTGCATCTTTAATGTTCTCAAACTAGAGTTCCAAATACAGATTAATATCAGTAGCACCAGAGCAGCAGTATCACAAAAGCACACTTTAGAACGGTGAGATGAGAAAATTAAATTTTTAAATAAAAAAAAAGCTACTTTTGCATTATAAATACCACCAAACATTAATTAAAATAATTAAATACAATTTACCTCCACCATAGTAATAAAAAAAAAAGAAATCTGTGCAGTGTCTAGTCTGAACACTGCTGTCTGTTAAAATGAGTTTGAAGCATAAACATGCAGAGCAAACCACAGGGAGATTTTGGGTGGGGTTGGCACAGGCTGTGATAATTTATTCTAATTACAATCACTATGTTAGTTTTGCTTTGTTTATATCTGTTAATGCAGTCCATATTGTAACCGACTGGGTGACATATTATATGTAAATATTGTGAGAGTATTATGGTCATTTACGTCAGTTGAGCTGAGATAAAACAAATATTCTCTTACTTTTGTAGTGACATTTAGAGTCACTGAACACGTCAGAAGCTCACAGACCAAAAACCTATTAATCAATGTGCTGAACATTGACACTCATGTAGGATCTGTGACTGGCAGGAAGTCAAGGGGGTGGTTCTGTTCATGTTCTCCATTTGTTTGTGAAGGAAGATGATGGAGAGTCTATGTTAGAACCCTTTTTTCCACTTTTTTGGGCATGATCCATGTCTAGGGCTGGGTATGATTTTATAAAATCAATTGTAACAAAAAGACAATTACACATCATCAACAAATGTGGAGTTTTAGTTCTCATGGTAGTTTTCTAACATACATATAAACAAATAATTTCCACTGCAAAAGAACAGTTGTAAACAAGTGAGAAGTCAGGGTCTAATGCTCACTGCTGCATAAAAACAGCCTTCAAATCTCACAGAGGCTTCACTTCGCAGTTCTTCAGAAAAATCAACATGTCTGCTTTCTCAGGAAAGAGATGAGTCCGCTCCTGGCTGATGGTGTCCCCAGCAGTAGAAAATGTACACTCTGAGGCTGTGGATGATGCTTGCACACGGATATATGGTTGCCAAGTTGGACAGCAGTGTCCCTCATGTTCCACCACCAGGTTACTGGATTCACTGATGTTAGGGTAGATGGCAGACCTCTGTACTGCTGTAGCCTTCCTGACTCGTCTCGTCGTATTTCAACTGCCATGTCCTCATCAGCAAATAGCTCCTCAAAGGCAGAGAGCTTTGGCTTCTTCTGGAAACAAAAAAGACAAAGAAGATAGAAGAAAAAAAGATAATAAGGGTTCACATAATGTCTTTGTATATTTTACCATTGTTGCTGCTGCAGCTGTACAGTCTTCATCTTCAACATTTCCCTTCTGTATGTAATATCATGCATGTATGAGTGTATCTGCCAGCTTGCATCTGCTGGGGGACTGATATCTGGAGTTTAGGACTCCTATCATCTCCCTGACTGACACTGGAACACAAAACATCAACAACTGTATGGTTGTATTATTTTTGCTTACTGAAACAGTCAAGAACCATTGTCTAAGCTGAGTGATAACCTAGGCTAAAAATCTTTTAAGGCTTACTTACCTCCACCATGGGACCTCCACTGTGGAAGGCAGCAAACCTTTAACAACAAAGTTTGTGACTGCCCTGTCGCACTCATCTTGTTTGTCTTTTGACAGTTTTCCTTTTTCTGCCAGTGTGAAGGCATTCACACTGACTGGCCTTGTCCTCTCAGGACAGGATCAGAGACTACTGTGAGGAAAAGATAAAATAACAGTGAACATTAGATAAGCTCTTTAACCAACTGTCTCAATAGATAACCGTATTTAAACAAGTTAATATCAGTTAGCTTTTGATTTAGCTAGCTAAATAGACATAAACGAAAACTACACAACATCTCCAATTAATGTTTTACGTCACCGTGTTGCCTCGATTAAGTTGCAGGAATCTTAACTTAAGTAAACAGGCATCAAGATGGCTCAATTTTTCTAAATGTAAACTTACTTGTTGAAATCAGACAGAGTGCCGTCCTCAGTATTTTCGGATGAAATGGGGTCTGGTGGGGAAGGTTTTGAAGGAGGCCGTTTGGGCTTTGCAGTGTCCACAGGCTGACTGAAATGCTAAGAAGACGATGGATGTGATCTGCTGTTATTGCATTCAAACATGGAGCAACTTTCTGCTCTTTAAGTAATTCTGTGCACGTTCAGATGCTTCATTAAAATTAGTCGTGTTACCGGCCTTAGCAACATTATCCTACAAATACTGCACCGTGCACTATGGCATCAATCTTAATAAAATGGAGCTACACTGTTGACCTCGGAGGCATTTTGTCTTTACCGCTTCAATGACACACGCTGTTACACAACACAGATACGTGAAGTCTGTGGGCGAAATCACATGAGTATTTTTCCTGAACGCCGCAACCACGTGCAACGTTACAGCCCATCACCAGCAGCATTATCAGATCTTGATCTGGGATTAACTCTATAAGGGACTGAAACCTGGCACCAAAAGACAAGTCATGTTTTGATACTTGGTAGTATGGGAGCATTTCCGTCGTTACCATAAAAGAACCGAAATTCAGTACCCAGCCCTAGCCATGTCTTCCTGTTAATATATCCCCAGCACCACTGGATCACACTTTGCCATTCAGATGATATGACATTTATAACTAAACATTCTGGATTATGTCTGCAAATGCTTCTAAAGTCTGTTCAGCTCAATGGCACGAGACGGCTGATCCAGGAAAAATATTATGCGGGAATACAGGATGTGTTGCAGATCAGTCGGGTTACTTAGTTCTTATACTTTTAAATTAATGCACATGTACTTAATGATGTTTACATGTATTTACGCCAGTTACATAGACCAACTTTTCAGGAAGATCAGGGTATTTTCCAGTGATGTTCTCGTTCCCGTCTTCTCGACTCTGCATCAACCTTGTGCAGCAGAACTGTTACATTTTAGCCTCTTTATTGAAGAAGCAACAAAGCAAATGGAAACAATGGCGTGGAGTTAAGAACATTTCCTTTATTAAACACTGAGTCAAAGATGAGACACGGAGACCCGTGGAGTATTGAAGTCCTGTCAACGCTTCCCATCAGATGCATTACACACACCCAGCCATCAGGTGGCACTCTTAGGAATTCTTCAAAGCAGAGATTTGAATTCACAGCAGACATGTCAAAGTCATTAAGTGCATCACAAAGCTTCAGTTTCACCAGCCCTATGAATTAAATAAAATACCTACTTTGTTTATATACAAACTATTTAGTGGCCTGACTTCATCCAGTGATTTGTTTGGGTGTTAATCTTTATTTACAGAGCAGCTTTCTTAGCAGTCACATGTTGTCAGAGCTCTACGATTTGGTGTATGGAATTCACATGAGATGTGGGAATTCACGTGAGATTTCACAAGAGCGCACATATATATGCTAAGTACTCATAAAACTCAAAGGTCTGCTAATTAACAAGTTGACTAAAACACAACGGCTCGTCATCCACAGGATTATTTTCTCAATCTTCTCCTTTTAGACAGCCTCTGAGCGGCGCAGTATATCGCTGCCTTTCACTGTTAACATGCATCACTAGTAGCAGCTGTTTTCCTTTCCAGCTTATATCTTATGATGCAGACCAGAAGTTTTAATCAGATTTATCGCTTGCTTCCTTTGTTCTTTCACACATCATTCAGCTCATTTCCAAGTAAAAAAAAAATTTGTTATAACAAATTTGTCAATTTGTTATGAATAAACCAAGTAACTCGACTGATCTGCAACACTTCCTGTATTCCAGCATAAGATTTTCCCTGGAGCAGCCATCTTGGTGCCATTGACTTGAACAGATTTCAGATGCATTCACAGTTTGAGATTTAATTTATTTTCTTCTCCATGGATAATGTGACTCTGTGACGTATTTTTGACAGTTCCTTCACAACTGTTGTTCGTAAATTCAAAATGAAGAAACCATAATCATAAATGACATTTTGTATTTGTATATTGAAGCTGTAACTTTTTTAATCATATTCTCACAGACAAAATACACATTTTGTGTGATTTTGCACAGCCGAGAAATTACAAATTTGTATTTATGCACAACTTTAGATAAATGTGGACAGATGTTGTGCTTGTGCACACCAATTCTAACTGACAGCTACAGAATCTTCCACCATAAGCGTATGGTGAGAGCAGCAGCTCTGATGTGGACATATTGAACCCATTAGCAGGACTCTTGCTAGCTTTCACACCTGATACTTCCTGAATTAGAGTTTTCTAATTTTACTCTGGATATGGACATGCTAATGAATCACTGTACTCTCCTAGGGTACAGTGTTATAACAAAATAGTCAAGTTTGTGAGAAGATGCAGCTCTCAGAAGCCTCTGACTTTGTGGCAGAGTAAGACAGATGTCTAACTGCTGTGATAATGTCTTGAGAAAACGTCAGTAAAAATAAATAAATAATATAAAAACCTCAAGGTCTCTTTGGGAAATAAGCATGGTGTAGAACAGAAGAACAAAATCTCATCTAAATCCAGCAGCTTTTACAGAAATGGTGAAAACTGGCGGTTTTCAAGCCTTACGTTTACACAATTAACCACTCAGTTAATAATGCACCAAACGGCCTACTCTCCGACAAAAAGAAAAGAAGGAGAAAAAGAAGACGTCGTTGCATAATTTCTGATTGTGACCAAAGCGGATGGATGAATCCAGAAAACCTGTCAGCCCTTCAGATGGGAAGTTTGAGAATTAAAAAGATAAAAACTTTGCCATTTGCAGACAGAGATTCACCGAAGCACATCTATCTCAGTGTCAAGCATGAATTCATTGAGGCTGATTAACACCTGGTTTTTGGCAGACCACAATTGAGGATTGCACATTTAGTAATGTTATTAATAGTGATTAATCCACAGCTATTTCGTGACTAATCAGATTAAAAATAGTAATCATTTGACAGTGCTAGATTTTTTTTCTTTGCATTCTTGGATTTCCCCTTTCCTGTGCTTTCTCCTACACTAACTGTTTGTTTACCTGTGGATTTTTGGACTAACATAAGCTGATGGTTTTCTTTCTGAAACTGAACATGATTAGCAAAATTAAAGAAAAACATCTGGAAACACATCAAATAAAACAAATCCCTGGCTGGATGCAGATCAACAATTTGCTTTGAGATTAATTGAATTAGACCTCAAAAACTGACGGAACTGAATTAATGGAGATGGTAACAAGCTTTCTTTAAGCTATACAGGGGATTTTATATTTCCAAGTCTGTAAGCATGAACCAAAGACACGGATAACCACCTTACTGACTGGCAAACATCACTGTGAAGGAAACTCTGCTGCAACTGTGGCTAAATGAGTGAAATTCACCAAAACAAAGACAAAAGGACAACCTCAACATATACACACATTCTCAGACTAAGCCATATTTTTTTCTTGCTTGCTTCTTTTACTTCACAAATGATTTCCTAATGCACACAGTCAGGTAGACAAAGTGCAGACACAGAAACACACATACTCCCCACAGCGCAACAGCAGGCATCTTCATTTCCTCACTGTGATTTGTCTGTGTTTTAATCGTGACTGCGGGCAACAGTTGCTGCGTTCCCCTCTCTCTTCATTATGACCATCATCCTGGCATCTCAACTCTGTTTCCTTTTAATGAGCCATAGTTTGCTGCTGACCTGGAAGAAAGATGAACTTACTTAAACTATAGATGGTCCAAGGGGCTCCTTCCTGCATTACATATGCATGTATGTTTATTACACATTATGAATATATTGCTTCTGAATTAAGCTTGTAAATCAAGCGAATGTAAGACCGGGCCAGCACGGTGGAAAATGTTTCTTACTGAAATGTGGTTGACAGTCTGAACTGCACGTGGTCTTCTCTTTCTTATTTTCTTATTTCTTAAATTGCATTTTAAATTCCTTCAGTGGTGGTATGACATGACATGGTTATAATTAATGGACTTATGAATGTATATGAAATTAAATAAATATAATTCTTAATGTGAAAAGGTCACACACCAATAACAAATACTACTGTAACTGATGTTTTATTATTAACACAAATCAATCATACCATATACATATTCTGAATATTACTCTATGTTTTTTTTATTAATATTAACACAAACCAATCAAACAACAGGCACCATAAACAACAACAAATTATGATTCACCAGTATGTACATCTATTAAGTTAAATGTGTTAGTGACACAATATGTGTTCTGGCTGTTGGCATTTTATTTAATTTCCATGTCCACTTGACTTCCCTGCTTCCTTTACCTCACCTGTATCATGCTGTTCCGCACCTAACCCTTGGGCTACTCCTGCCTGTCAAACATTCAGTCCAGATTTGAAGATGCAGTTTTTGATCAGTTGCTGGTCTTATGTGGTCTGGGTTCCTGAGAATTCAGTGGAATCACCTTAGGCTTAAATCCCACCTTTTTTTATTTACATCTATTGACAACACTTTAGAGAAGTTCTTTTTGACATTAGCCTTGTTGGTGGCCAGAAACCAACCAATCAGATAAGACACGTCAACTACAGTCTCCGCCTCCGGAGTCTTACACTCCAGCAGTTGAGTTAGCGAGGGCTGTTGGTCGAGCGTGTAGTGACAGAATTAAGAGTGCTCTGTCCACCGGTGCAAGGACACTGGTCCACATATGTGTACACAGCGCATGTGATGAGTACTGAGGGTAAATTCTCATGAGGGTAATTCTCTGCTTGCAAACACAGTTATTCCCTCGCAGTGCAGAAATGCCTCCTTGTGATGTGTGTTTCACTTGTGGGTACTTATTTACTGTGCGAGCAGTTTCTTTTCCATGTGCACAGCTGGTTTTCAAGCGTGTGCCTTTTGGAACTAAAGAAACCATACACATGTCTATGAAAGAAAAGCCATAGCACTCTGCATGCTGTGCTCATGTGCAGAGCAGCTGTCTGACAGCAGAGTCGGCAAGACAAGTTTATTTGTATAGCACAATTTAAACGACAGGGTGATTTAATGTGCTTTACAAAATAAAAGGAGCATAATTTAACATTAAAAGAAAAAGGAAAAAGAAAGGACATTGGATAAAAAACTGTAGTAAAGCATAATAAAGTTTAAAAATTAAAAGAAACCTGCAGATTTTAACTTTTAAATAAAAACTGTTGCAGCAGAGAACAGGTGAGTCTTTAATTTGGATTTAAATAAACTGAAATGTTTCAGCTGATCTGAGGCTTTCTGGGAGTTTGCTCCAGTCATGTGGAGCATAGAAGCTGAATGCAGCTTCTCCATGTCTGGTTCTGACTCTCTGTGAACTAATAAGAAACTGGATCCAGATGGTCTGAGGGTTCTGGTAGGTTCATACTGGGTCAATAATGCTGTGTTTTGGTCCTAAACCATTCAGAGCTTTATAGACCAGCAACACAACTTTAAAGTCTATAGATGGATGGATGGATGGATGGATGGATGGATAGATTCAAGCATCC
The DNA here is from genome assembly GCA_026261665.1 of Melanotaenia duboulayi. NCBI lineage: Eukaryota > Metazoa > Chordata > Actinopteri > Atheriniformes > Melanotaeniidae > Melanotaenia > Melanotaenia duboulayi. The sequence continues at coordinate 4,864,637 of CM047984.1, read as the reverse complement.
AGTAGCATAAACATACATTAAAGGCTATTACTTGACATTAGGGGTTAGTACTTAAGCATAACTAGACTAATTTAAAATTAAATAAAGGCAAAGGTAGATTAAGGAGACAAAATGGTAAAAACTATTGTACACTCATTGTAATGTCTACTCAGCTAGATATGCTATGACTCAAAAACACACTCCGAGATGGACCCATCAAGAGTTATTATTATGGTCTATGTACAAATATACTGTACAGGTGATCAAGTATGTACATATACTGATAGTAGTAATCAAACAAGGTGCATGACTGAAAAAGTGCAGGATGTGCAAAAACTGCTGAAACAGTGTTTACAGAATGAGATAAAAACAAATGTGCTTAAAAATGAGAAAAAGGAACATGTCCATAAAAACTATTCTGACTATGCTTGTGGTTGTGACCCCGGGCCCTCAGCCAGATGTTGTACAGCCGGATGGCCCGGGGTACGAAAGAGTTTCTGAGTCTGTTGGTGGAGCAGGTCAGGGACAATAGTCTGGTGCTAAACACAGTCCTCTGCCTGCTCAAAGCTTTGTGCAGAGGGTGAGAGGAGGAGTCAGGGATGGTCAGGATCTTGTCCAAGGTCCTCTTTTCTGCCACTGAGACCAAAGAGTCCAGCTCTGTGCCCACCACAGATCCTGCCCTTCGGATCACTCTGTCCAGGCGTGCTGCGTCCCTTTTCTTTATGCTGCCTCCCCAGCACACCACAGCATAGAAAAGGACACTGGCCACCACAGTCTGGTAGAACATCAGCAGCAGTTTCTTGCAGATGTTGAAAGACCTCAGCCTCCTTCGAAAGTACAGAAGGCTCTGTCCTTTCTTATGCATGGCGTTGATGGTCTCTGACCAGTCCGGTCTGTCATCCAGCTGCAGTCCCAGGTACTTATATGAACTGACCGCCTCCACCTCCACACCTTCTATGCAGACGGGCCTCAGGTCTGATCTGTTCCTCCTGAATAGACAGGCAGCCGGTGATAAAACCTCAGAGCTGGACTGATGTGTTCCACTTTCTTGGTTTTCTAATTGATTTTTTTAGGTAGACCTGTAAAAACGCTGTTACAATAATCAAGCTGTCTAAAGATGAAAGGATGGACTAGTTTTTCCAAGTCTTGCTGAGACAACAATGTTCTTAAGGTGACAGTAGGCTGACTTAGTGATTCCCTTAATGTGCTTTTTTAAAGTTCAGTTTGGAGTCCCCAGATTCCTGGCCTGGTTGGTGGTTTTTTGGTGTTTTGACTGAAGCTCTGTGGTGACCTTTATTCGTTTCTCCAAAGACATTCAAATCAGTTTTGTTTTTGTTTAACTGAAGAAAGTTCAAGTTCATCCAGTCATTAATACCAAGAGCCTGTACAGGGCCTCGGTCTCCTGGTGACATCGTAATATATATCTTTGTGTCATCTGCATAGCTATAGTAACTAATTTTGTTTTTCTTTTTGACATGTGCCAGTGGGAGCATGTAGGTGTTAACAGAAGAAGCCCCAGGATGGGACCTTGAGGAACTCCATATGTAGCCTACCGCTGCTGCGCTTTCGGAAGTGGAATGCAAGTTTTATCAAGAAATTTTTATGAAAAACTCAGCATTTTGCTTTTGGCTGAGTCATTGTAGCAAAAGAAACTTCTGTGTACTGAAGTTTCTTTTGATAGTTACTGTGATTTTCAACATGGGTTGTTCACAGTGTGTCGTTTTTCATAGGAAAAATTAGGTGCATTCCCAGGACACATTGATAGTGAGTTTACTGTGTCCTTTCAGATTTTAATGTGTCAGGGACGCAGGACACGCACCTGGCCAGCGTGTGACGCAGTGCATAAAGTGAAACTCAGGTGCAAAATCAAGCATCGTCCTGGAAGAAAAATTGTGAAATGTGGTTTCTCTGCCTTGAAATGTTGCTTGGACAGCAACAGCTCCAGAAATACCGTTAATAATGTCATGGTGTCATTAAATAAGGCAGAGACACAGAGTTTTATAGCTATAAAGTTACATAACAAGAAAAAGATATTTTAAATATGTTAAATATCAATAATTTATGACTAAAGCCTGGTACACATAACGATATTTGGGCTGTTTTTGTCCCGATTTTGCCTCTTCCCAACCTCGGACGGCAAGTGCCTGATCATCGTGAGATTTCCCTGGTCAATCATCATATGGTCTGTGGTATGTTATGAGCTGATTTGTTTTCTTCTTCGATTTTTGCCGGTTGTTGCTATTGTTCTTCTACGTTTTTTTTTTTGCTGGTTGTTGCTATAGTTCTTCTTCTACAATTTTTTTGCTGGTTGTTGCTATGGTTCTTCTACGTTTCTTTTTTTGCTGGTTGTTGCTATAGTTCTACGATTTTTTTGCTGGTTGTTGCTATGGTTCT
>CM047984.1:4830450-4842738 GCA_026261665.1 Melanotaenia duboulayi | reverse complement strand
TTTGCATGGGGACAAAGTCTCTTCTAGAAATTTGCAGCCAAATGTAAATTTTTGTAAAGGATGACTAATTAGGAAAACAACTTCAAATTTACTTCAGACAGTGGTTGTGACACTGGTGGTCCAGTAATGTCTGGAAAGACATTTCTGTCTCCCTCCACCAGTGACCTGTCTTTCACCTGAAGTGGCAGCAATTTGATCCAATTCGATTTCAGGGCTGGTGAGTGCCACTCTGCCCCCCAGCTCCACCCCTGCATCCACATGAGCTATATGATTTATCATTATCATGCTCACAATAGACAAACGTACCTCATTTTCCACTTTCTCTGTATGCTAATGTGATGAAAGTCATAGATATTAGCTTTCAGAACAGAATCTAAACATTCACCCATCATGCAGAGAAAATCTGATCGATTTTCAATAAATATCATAGAAAATCAAGGCATCCTCTNGATCGATTTTCAAAAAATATCATAGAAAATCAAGGCATCCTCTTAGACTATATACAGCAAGAACAGTGTAAGCTGAAATGACTTCTCACCTTGACTGCCACCCGCGTCGACCTTAAATTCAGGGATTGAATTAACATTCTATTTAGATTCACTTGTCATGTGAAAAATGAGGTGCTTGTTTGATTTGATGTAAAAACTTCACCACCCCCAGCTCATTGCTGTCCATCAAATGCTGACTAGGTAACAGCTTGATCTGCGAGAGCTCGCCAGCTGAGCTGTCAGTAAAGTTTTGATTGACAGGCAGGGAGAGAAAGTGTAGGTAAAGGTAAGCTGCAGGTGGAGGCAAAATACAATGATTTTAAAGTCTAAACTGCACTGCGAACAAAATCGAGGAAGTGCTACAGAGTGTGGGTAGAGATTTTTTTTTTCTTCAGTGAAATGTGCTTTGAATANAACTGCGAACAAAATCGAGGAAAATCAAAGTGCTACAGAGTGTGGGTAGAGAATTTTTTGTTTTTCTTCAGTGAAATGTGCTTTGAATACAACTTCTGACTGTCAATCTCCCAAAACAACACTGACTTTTAAGCATTCAATGCCGGAGATTCACATAGTCTCTTCCTTGGAGAAGGTATTTCTCTTGTTTCTGTACAAATGCCAACCTCAGTGTGGTTAGTTTTCTGTAAATCACAATACTCAACATCCACAAAGGTGCAGCCAAGAACATCAATTCAGGAAAATTGGATGCCAAGAAGAAAAGAGCACTCAGGATTAGGAGATCATATCGTGCTGGCCATAAGCTCCGATAAAGGTATTGATGTTCAGTGTTTACAGACATCAGCTGTCTAGCCGACAGGCTATGGCAATGTAAAAATCAGAGCCCTCACGTTTATTCATATCCACTGTAATNTGTTTGTTTCTAGCCTCTGCATTAAATGGCAATGTAAAAATCAGAACCCTCACGTTTATTCATATCCACTGTAATATATGTGGAATAGATGCACATAAACAGCTTAAAGTGATCAAGATAGGACGTGAGCCCGATTTGCAAATCAGCAGGCTTGAATGTAAAAATGCCTAATTAGACCTGTGCACATCCTCCGTACACTTTCAAGTTGCTCATCCGACTGCACTGAAACAGTTGCAGGGGCTGCAGCTTCACAGGAACCTANCAGGGTGCAGGGGCTGCAGCTTCACAGGAACCTATCCCAGCAGGCTTTGCACTTGTTACACAAACACACACCCACTCACACCCGAGGATTTGAAAAGAATTTGTTTTCGTGGGGAAAATCTCGTTTGCTCTGCAAACCCTGCAACATTATCTCCCTGCAAAAGCTTTTTGTGTTCCAGTATTTAAAGAGGCATGAGGGAAAACATGGGCAATTCATTTGCCTGTTATACTAACTCTGAGCCCCCTTCATACAGCAAGACGGCCCTTTTTTATCACAAGAATTGAGTTACAAAAAGTGCTTCTTCAATTGTTTGCTGTCTTTTTGACTGCCACGCCATGGACATGCTTGCACGAGAGTCATTTGCAAATGTTGTGTTGCTCTCAACTGGTGCAAGTGGGCCCATCTGCAAATCCCAGAGGAGATGGGGCAGTTAGCTGTGGCAAGCTGGATGCAGCATCACACACACTGAAAGAAAGTGTGTGTGTAAAAGTTCACACATGATTAATTTAATCAAGCAGCAAGCAGATAGTGATCTTCCTCTTCTCCTCTCAGGTATGCATAATGTGTTTAATAGGTCACACCCAGAGACGTCAAATGCATGCAGAGTAAATAAAGAAGCCGAGCCAGATGACGGTTCACAGGAAACCACAGCTATGATGCTGTTTTCTGATGTGTTCACCATTGGAATTTTAATATTCTGACTTATATCTCAGTTATGGAAATGTGCCACTACTTCTTTGTTCACACATGAGAGTATTGTGACAGATAAAAGTGAAATGCTGCGTGATATCTGGCTTCATGCGTTCCAGGAGGAGAAGGGAAACAACGGTGAGCTGGAAAACAATGATTTGATCGAAGAGTAATATTCGCTGTTCTCTCAAATTCTGATTTATTTCAGGAAATACAGAATTGTTCAATATCCTGGGAAACACCCATTTGGTTTTTTTTTCCTCCCAAGTGAGATGAGAGGATCAGCTGTAATCTCATGCAGGTAGAGAGCTGGAGGCAGAACATATCCTGTCTGGCTCAGTTTAAATATTGAATGCAGATCAGGAAAAGGTCACAAGACTCTGTCTGAAGAATAACAAAATAACTCTTAATGTCCAGAGTATTTTTATCCATATTTTAACACACATAAACTAAACAGTATATAAGTAGGATCTGAAAGAAAGTAGCAACAGAAGGAGGTCAAACAAAAATGGCTAATGTTGTGTAAAGAAGATGAAAGACATTTTGAAAATACTTAGACAGTTTAGTTGTTTATGCACTAAATGATACGCCATACAAGACAGAGATACACCCATCCGTTCATTTTGCTGACAGCTGAAACTATCTGGTGCTTGAGACAAGCTTCTGTACAGCCAAGCACAGCACGGGGATTCTTGGATGCCTGAAACTTCTGTGTGTGATTGGGTGACATCAGCTGAGATTAAGACCCTTCACAACAAATCCTGCATCATTTCTGTTGTATGGAAGTATTTTTGTTTTTTTTATAGCCTTGTATCTTTGGTGGAAACAAACCGTGGTGTGCTTTATTGGGGGGTATGGTAACAACTATTATAGCTATATTTTGTAGGCTTTATCGTATTACACTAGGGCTGTGTGCAAAAAGAAAAAAAATCAATTAATTGATTTGAATCAATTCAAATGAAATAAATCCAAGATTCATAAAACTTGGAGACTGATTTTTTATATGTCCTTTTTAGGTAATGTGACCGGCTTAGGGAGGCTCAGCGAGAACTTAGCGTGGTTTCCTGTGTCGCCTTCATCCAAAANCGAGGCTCAGCGAGAACTTAGCATATATGCACACAAGTGGTTTCCTGTGTCGCCTTCATCCAAAATCAGCTTCTCTTGCCGAGATAACGTCAAGTTCAGATGTTTTCATTCACCATTGTGGATTACATTCACTTATAAAGTATACTTCAGCGAATTTTTAGCAGCAAACGCTAAGACCGCGTTTAATGCTAACGAGCGCTGTCACGTTCAACAACAGGAAGTGATGCAATCATGCACAGAGACACGTATGGTCATTTAAAGTCACATTTAATTTAGAACAGGTTAACATTTCATCCTTTTATCAAACAGCATCAGTCTGATGCTGTTTATCTGGTTTACATGAGGGCATGTCATAGCTGCTCTTTGTGTCCATAGCAGTGAGCACACACACACACACACACACACACAGACACACGCGCCCACACACAGGTTTCCATCAGAGGACAGAGTGCACGCACGGGAAAACATGCCAACCAGTTGAAAATCAGACAAAAATATGGGAGTTTTCTAAATTCTCTCAGGCAGGTGAAGATGGAAGCATCTTGCTCCAGTGAGGAGCAGATGGAGTATTTTTCCTGCTCCGGTGTTAGGCGGATTGCATCACGGTTGTCACGGCAACGCACACAGCCGAACAAGCTGAATCTACCGTCACTGAAAGAATTTGAGCCGTAATGCAGCTTTAAATTGATCCAATATTCTTTGTTGGTTTTATTAACATCAACACGTTACCTGAGATCCAAACTTTAAGAATATTTAGAGAAAATCCACGTAATGAAACGGTTTCATCAGGACATTTAAAAGTTTAAGTTTTTTCTGTCCTGTGTTTGTTTTTGTTCCCCCCATCACAGCATTTCTGGCTCTGAATGTGGGGAAGCACTGTATTGTTATGTACTTTAGAAATTAATTTAGATGTTTCAGATCAGGTTATTACAGTAATCTGATTACTCCCAGATAACTGATTTTGATTGCACTCAGTGTTTTATAAAAAAAAAAAATTATCTGAGAACGTCTTTAATAACAAGACAGTGCTTCCCCACATTCATGTCCCAGGGATACCTTAGCTGGCCGANAAAAAGTTATCAGAGAACGTCTTTAATATGCAGGAAAAATAGGTGATGTTACATAGTTAGCTGTAAATGAATCGAAATAAGGAAATTACGATTCCCAAAAGACGATACCCAGCCCTACAATACACAATTTCTACTTCTATTTTTCTTAAAAATCTTCTCTAAAATACTGTAAGTGTGAACGTGAGTGGTTGTTTGTCTGTGTTGGCCCTGCAATAATTGGGAGACCTGTCCAGGGTGTATCCTGTATTTTGCCTAGTAGCTGCTAGAATAGCCTCCATGCAGAATTTGAGACATTCTTTGTGTGGTGTTGGATTAAATTTCTTGCAGTAAAACAAAGTTGTGGTACTACCACCTTTTGTAGCAACGGTTTGTAGCAACGGTTTGTAGCAGATAACAACATTTTGCTTAATGTCTTNTATAGCATATTTTGCAGATAACAACATTTTGCTTAATGTCTTCCTTGCGTAACCTGAACAACCACCACATGATGCATCCTGTGCTGGTCTTCTTAACTAAGCTCTACATCTCAGATTCAACTTCCATCTCTGAATGCTTGTAANACATCCTGTGCTGGTCTTCTTCTTAACTAAGCTCTACATCTCATATTCAACTTCCATCTCTGAATGCTTGTAAACCTGTCTGATGCACATGCTTTCCCCATGCTTCTTTCTCAGCCTTCCTGAATAAAAAGCATGCACACACAAAAGTTTTCTGAATGGGTGAATGAGTGAAGATGAAGAAAATTATTTTTAGAATATCGTGATATAGCCATTTAATACACAATAAACACCTTGGGATACATCAGGTACATTCGATACATTCCTACACCTATATTCTATCATGTCCTAGATACTTTGTAGGAGCCCAGTCTATGTTGCCTTCATCATATATATTGCTAGGACATCCTAGTGAATGAGAAAAAAAAAAATCCAGCAGTTGTAGTTTTTAACCCTCTTATGAGCTTTAAGTTACACAACAGCAGCAGAAACAGATAAGGACACAAACCAACTTAATAAACTGATTCACAAACTTAAAGTGATCACTGCAAAGTCTGATATTCTTTTACTCTGCACTTTTTAACCTAGCCTAAGCCACTTTTACAATGTCTTTTCATAAAATCCTTGGCCCGTTCTCCTCTGAAGTCACCTAGAGTAAACTTCTTAATTTAATCAATTGGAACAGCAAAAAACAACGTAAACATCAGCCATGTTCTACTCACCCATTTGGTCTATAATGAGCGATGCTGACAATCATTTTATGTCACGTGTAACTAATAATCCACCCATCCTTGCTCACGCAAGGGCATCTTCAGGCATGTTATTGAAAAACTGTTAAGCTCACATAATGAGATGTGTATCTGAAAGGTGTTATTTAACAGCAGGGTTTAAAAAACTGAATGTAAGATACCCCGCAGTGTTCACAATTAGCTGCCTGCAATTTCCCAGCGTGAGCTGACTTATCTAAATCTGTGCTCCCTTGTTCTGACGACCATCACCTTGTTTTTGTACAGACCAGAACAATGGAGAGTGCTCCTTTCTCTCCCATCTTTGCCTCTCCAACAGAAAATCATAATGGCTGCTTATGAAACATCAGAGCAGCAGAATCCATTAGCAAGCCATTTCCCTCCTTTTACCACACTAACAACCTGTTAAAAACCATCAGCCATCGTTTTCTCCTCATCACGCTGTCTTCACAGTGTGATGGGCCTCACACACCATCATTCCTTGTGTCTGTCTCTCTCCTGCCATACAGCTGGCGCGAGGGCAATGGATTGCTTCCTTCTTTAACTGGCCCAGAATAATAGTATATTATAGCTCTCAGGAGGTAAAATACGATTGACACTGTAGGCAAGAGCTCAATCACACACGATGGGGAACACACATGACAAAAGGGTAATCTATGTCTTTATCACAGCTTGACTGTAGTCTGAATTTTCTATAAATCCACTTTCAGAAATCAATACAGATTGATTGTGGTTTCCTGTCAGTCCATGTGGCTCTTTGCTGCAACAGACAGCTCCACTAATTACTTTACAGCACTACTGATAAGGTTTTTTTTTTGTCTCTTACTAGGAGATAAGTGGACACTGTAATTGCAAGAAAAAGACATTTCTTAGATAGAAAGGCAGGATTTTAAAAAAAAAAGAAAAAGAAAAACTGCAGAGGAGGTTTTCTTATCAGATTCTTCTATTTCAGTTAGCTGAGTTGGAAAATTAAGTAAACATCTTTCATGGTTGGAAGTGAAACGGCTGGTCGCTTCAAAGCTTGCACACACCTTTTGTGTGGCTCAGTTAAAAAGCAAGAAGCAACTTCTTTTGCTTTTAATCCAATAAAAAATTAGCTCTTGAATTTGAAGCTAGGAATATGTCAAATATATTAGCTTTGTTTTACTTTTAAAAACCTTTCTAATTATGGATGCAGCTTTACTTACTTAACTGGAAAACCTGGCTGGAACAGATGTGCTTATATTACTTCATGTTTCAATATTTTAAATAACAAAGACATCTGGATGAAAGTAAACCAACTTTTTGAAGAAACTCCAGGAAATAAATTTTAATGGTTTTACACACAGATGTAGCAGCTTTGCAGTTTGTCTTCTTCTTTAGAGAATCTACCACTATTGGAGTGGTAAAAAATTAATTAGAGTCAAACACATGAGGGATACGCTTTACAGCTGGTAGAGGTGCAGTATTTCCCCTACCATTACATTAGGAGGGCACCCCACACCCTCCAACGACAACCCCTGCCCTCCGAAGAAGGTCAAGTTAATTTTATCCAGCCGACATCAATCAGTGACCGATGGATGTCCTTCTGCTGTCCCTGCAGAAGGACATCCGTCCACTTTTTCCCATGCTGCTCTCCTTTATCACACAGAAAACAGTGAAGACTCATGATAATGTTTTTGTTGTCTTTCACCGGAAACTGCAACTAGAAGAAGCTCAGTGCAGCATTATTTTGGTAAAGCCACGATTTAAGAGAAAAAGAAAATTTACCCACAAACAAGTCACATTTGCCTTCAGTGCCTTTACTTCGTCTTGAGAGGAATCGATTTACGTCATNGAAAAAGAAAATTTACCCACAAACAGGTCACATTTGCCTTCACTGCTTTAACCTCGTCTTGAGAGGAATCGATTTACGTCATCGTCCCAGATTGCATTGCACAGGTAAAGATCGCCACCTAAAAAGGTAGTGTACTGCCTCTGTTAATGTACAGTGGTTCAGCTAGCCCGCTAGGGGAGGTATAGTGTACTGCAGCTGCCTCAGAAGAAGAAGGAAGAATAAATTGTTTGTGGTTGATGCGCTGGTGTTGTAAAGGTTTCATTTCAACAGATCACAGGAAACACATGCCTTTTTACGGTATCTTCAGGAGAAGGCAAATAAATGTTCAAACAGTCAAGAAGTCTCATACTTTCTCTGGAAGAACTGTTATCTATAGGCCAAACTGAATGTCACATGCACGGAGGGCTGAATAGGTAGTAAACATAATATTTTAAAAATAATCAGGAGTTTTCACGTGTTAATAACAATCAATTTTTGTGGCATAAGGCAAAAACATATTAAGGTCAACAAATGCTGATAGTCAGTGATCCAATGTAAATTGTTTAACTGAATACTAATAAGGGGTTTTTAGCCCCAAACAATTGCTGTTAAGCAAGCAAAATTAAGCATGAATAGTATTTGTTTTATCAAAGACAACTCCCAGAAATATAACAGAGCACATATCCGCTGTGTCCTCGGTGCAAGGGGACACCAAGCAGAGATCTTGAACTTTAGTGATGTGTGAGATAAAGCTGGAAATCGCTGTTCACGAAGATATGATGTAAAAATACAGCTGATTTACATTACTTTTTACTACATGTTGGGATGGAGTTGGAGCTATTAGGTTGTCTGCAGGCCAAACTAGAATACCATGCCCTGCCATCCAGTATAATAATAAATACAGTCTAAACAGAGCATTAAATTAAAATGAAGCACAGAGGCTCCATTATTATTTTTCCAGGTACCTCCTCCTTTGCACTCTTAGACCTTTAAAACTAAATGTGTCTGCGTTAAGTTTAAGTTGCTTTATTTGCACACCGTCTGCCTTAAAGGTTAGTGCATGCATATTCCATATGACTGAAAAAATATTAAGACTGATGGATTGGTTTAAAATTACTGGTGCCAGCCTGGGATTTTTCATGTATAGCTTTCATTCCTCGCTTCTACACTTTTAACCCTGGCCCATTGCCCATAATGCAACACAATCAGACAGTTTAGAGCTGGTGCCACTGTAAAAGCTCTAATTATCCATGAATTTGTTTACATGGGGTATTCTACAGGACATGACCCCCTGCCAGAGATTAATTCAGGAGTTTTATTTTTACAGATTTGCATTGGTATGTTGCACAAATTAAAATGGCAGGTTGTAAAATTTAAGACTTGTGATGAAATCTGTTTGAACTCTAACCTTGTTGTGATGGCTGTGGTTTGACGTGCTTGATTAATCTATGCAAATCATAGTGTGCAGGTGCCCGGCTGTGACTGGATAATCTGTGACTGTATAAACCTGAGATGATGGCACAAGAGTCACTTATCTTCCTCTTACTCAGTTTGTCATGGATGACATGTAAGTTCATATAACTTGATTTATTTGGAACCTGTAGTGTGTAGTGGGCTGAGTTAGTTATTGCACTTTATTCTATTTTGTTTGTTATAGATAATCTCTTTTCTTTTTTAGATAATTTCTTGTTATTTTGGCCTTGGCCTTTTCTCTTATGAAAACAGCTTTAGCTTGAGAGCTGGGAAAGCTGCACCCATATTGCATCCAGTCAGTAGCCAATGAAGAATCGATCTAATCGTTATTTTGATTGCAAGTTTTAATTTTGAATAGGGACTTACATTATTTTTCTTGGGAGTTTAAAAAAAGTATACTCAAATTAAACTAATTTAAGAATGAATATTCCCTTTAATTTAAGATACTTATTGCTTTATGTAAAGTATTGAAGGATTATTACTGTTATACCAAAACATGTTTTCGCATAATGGGAATTAAATTTTGTACTCATTTTAGGTTTAAAGCCCTAAAAAATGTTAATGCATATCTGGTGCTGTTTTTCCTTAATGGTGTGGTCAGCTAGCTTTGAAGGTGGATGACTTCTATCTTTTCCATCCCTCTAATTAGGCTCTAAATAAAGCTCAATTAGCTAATTATGTCTTTAGATACCGCAAATGGCCATTAATGGGCTGAACTAGTGCTGAGCCAATCAGGGTTGTGGTTGGTGAATTAGATGTTGAAGAACAGAGGAAAACTAAAAGGAAAAATGCACTCTCTTGAAAGAAAAAACAAAACAATAGATGTTTGCATGTTAGTCTAGCATACAGCAGGTGAAAAACCAACAAAATAACACGTGGCATGTTCTTCTCCATGACCTTTTCCAAAACAACAGTTCTTGTTGAAATGAATAAATTAGAGAAAAAATGCCATCTTTAGGCAGATAAAATACTTTCCAGGATGAGGATGTCCTTCTTTGACATATATGTCAGCATTTGCAGCCATGCAGTGCTTTAAAATATTCAACAAAAAACAGACTGGAAAGGTTTTAGCATCTAAACATGACATTTGCATTTGTAACGATCTGTTGCTCCAACAGCACAATATGCTTGACTTCTGGGGGTGTAATCAGAGGAACAGAAGGACATGTGTGTTCCCAAAAAGAAAAAAAAAAGAGACCCTGGAGACACAGAGAGAAAAAATATGTTACTGGTACTATGGGAGGCCAATTAGATAACAGCAGCAAAACAGCAGGTTCGTTTTGAGGAGAGAAAGAGGAGGGGGTGTGAAGAAGAAGAGAAAGAGTTTAAAACATTTTATTATGAACCTAGTCTTATATTGTACTGTAGAGAATTAAGATGTCAGTGCAGAGAGTGAAGTTCAGTGTGCTCAGAACACAAGCATAATTGGATACAAGAAGGCACAGCGACAACGCTATCGTTCAGATTTGTCGGTCAATTCACCCACCAGACTATCTGAGGTTCGTAAAGATTAAAGAAGTAATAGTAGCCTGAGGATGAGTGAAAATATCAGTGACAAAAACCAGAACAACAACAAAGCTAAACAGCAACAAAGCTGACTTTAGAAGCTGTTTGACTGTCACAAAGCTGCAGGAATCCTCGAAAAAAGCTCAACAAGCTAAGCCCCTGAAACCATCTCTAGGCTTCAGGAAGAGCTGACCACAAGGGAATGACACAGATACTGCTTTTACACATAGACACGCAAAAGCGCTGCACCAGAGGAGGAAAAGGAGATAAGAAAATGCAAGCAATTACAGAGGTTGTAGACTGGAGACAATGTGAAATGTTTATGAGAGCATGACTGAGTCTGTTTCAGAAGGCTGCAGCACTCTGTTTCAACTGCTCACTTGTCATAAATAGTTTCTTGCTTTCACACCAAGTGTGACTTGGCACAGTGCAAGTCTATTTTTAAAGTGGATTGGCCTTGATTTTGCTGCACGATTGAAGGCCAAAGTCAAACCAATACATCTTCTGATCCTACCTAGACTCAGAGTCAAGAGCTGTATCGATTGCTGTACCAAGAAACAGCTTTGCTTTGAGTTAGCGTCGACTGCTAGCAGGCTAACAAAATGTATGCCAAGCTAGCATGTCATGATAGTTAGCATGTCAATAGTTTTGACAATATTTCAGCCAAACTCAGCAGTAGCCCTGTGGTAGGGAGTCATCCCTACCGAACAGAGTTGGAGGGTGTATACATATATATTTATATATATATTTATATAAATATTTATACTTAATTAAATAGTTGGTGTATTAAAGATATTTTTAAGGTTGTAAAAATGGTCCATATTTTATTATAATCCATCTAATGGAAACAAAAATAAATAAAAAAAAAATACTTAAGTATGCAAAACCATTGGCTCAGCTGCCACCCAGCAGTGAATGTGCACCTCTTCTGGATAAAAAACCACATGCAAGATATCTAGTTGGAAATGTACTGTGCAATGTGCATCTGTTCTGCAGTGCCTGCCTGGAATCAAACACTTAGGCCACATTTCACTGCAGGTCTTCATGTGCAATTCTGGTTTTTTTGCTGATATATTTTTTTTTTATTTATTTATATATATTTTTTTTATTTTTGCTTCAGAAGTCAAGATTCAAAATGTTTCTTTGTCATGTGCTCTATTGTATACATACAATATGCAGTGAAATTTGAACAGAATCACTCCCAAATAAGAAAAAACTTGCAATAATATGTGCTAATAAGCAGAAGTTAAAGTAGGACTGCTTTCAAAATACATGTTTGTAAAGAGTAGAAGTTTGTATAGAAGTAACAATCCCAAAAAGGAGATTCTTTCTCTACATTTGACCTATCCCTAGTTGGACTAAGAGCAGTGGGTTGCCATTTTATGATGCTGGGGAGCAGTCGGGGTCAAGTAGGGATAGCAATCAAAACCTGGTCCACTCTGGAACTGGTACTAAATTTCCCAAAGCACTGGAATTGTACGCCGCTGGGCTTATCAATGCTCTCCACTCCAGTGTTAACACTATTCAGCCCTGACAATGTAAGAACAAACAGAATGCTGTATAGGAAAATAAAAAAGAAAAAAACATCAGATATGTTTGGGCCACTTTTGCCTACAATGAGAACGTAGCCTTATAGTTCATGCCACTCTGCTGATAGGAGTGATCAGAAAGGTCTGAACTCCTCAGATTGGAACATTGATGTGGTTCAGACGTTGTTGATCCTGACAGTGAACAAGAATTTCATATGTCCAGGTTTAGCACAATAACACACAGTTAGAGCATGAATATATATATATATATATATATA
>CM047984.1:4812829-4824104 GCA_026261665.1 Melanotaenia duboulayi | reverse complement strand
CATGCAGTCCTGAAAACAAACTAAAGTTGTGCATCAAAACAAATGCAATGCTAGATGATGCAAGTCTGGGTCCAACCAGTGTTGCCAGATCGAGTCAAAGTTTTCCAGCCCAAATGTCTGTTAAGAACCGCCACAATGCACAAACCCTACCCAATAAGTTGTTCAATATTTAAGAATCTAAAACTGTAAATAAAATGAATATTTACTGTCTGAGCATGAATGCACACCAGTACTATGCACCAAGCAATTTAATAACAAGTTAAAATCTAATGACAACCAGCCACCACAGCAAATTCAGATCTAGTGAGGGTGTCCCGGGACATGTCACGTATTCCTCTACAAACGTTTGCAGATTGGATGTAGGCTACTCTACCTACCTACTCTTATTTTGTGATCATGAAATCACAAAATACTGAAAGATACTGACTGATCATTGCACGCACACACACACACACACACATGAAATGTGTAGACTACTTCTACATAATTTTAAATAATTATTTACACATTTACAATGCTCAGTTTGAATTCTTGTTGTCATGCAGAACATAGGCTACTGTTGGTTGGAACGGGATTGTCAGGGGATTGCTAACATCTAATAATGATGGCTAACAGGAGAGTGGCAGGTGACAATAACAAATTAGCATGCAGACAGGTCAGGGGCCATTGCTATAAACTAATAATGATGGATGATTGATTAAAATGTGTTTCAATAAGGTTAACTTAACCGCCAAACATACCACAAACCTGCCTATACTATGTCCACCTGTCCAAAGCAAATTTTGCCCCCAAAAAATCAAAATAAAACTGCACAAGTGGGTGGGAAACCATCCAATCTGGCCCCGCTGGGTCCAACAAATTAATTTAAAAATAATCTCTACATTTTAGCATAGATCAAAAAGTGATGCACGGAGCCTAAAACATTTTCCAACTGCAATACAACCCACGCAGTGGTTGTTGCTGAATCATGTTACTTCTTCGAGCTGAATGCACAGAGGGGATGCAGAGTTTATGAAGGGCATTCTGTTTGTTCCTGTTGTTTCCCTTGATGGTATAAGTGGTTGCTTAAAGGCTAATGTTAGGCAGGAATCTAATGCACAATGACAAGGTGACTGCCACTGGCCTTCAAAAAAAAAAAGAAAAAAGAAAAAAAAATCTCATTATTGCACATATTTCATTATTTCTCTGACTGAACAGCCCTTTTCTTTCCTCTTCATCCCATTTTTCCTCTCATCACACTTTGTCCTTTAGGCTGTTCTGCAGTTTGTTGGTTTGTCAGCCGTCCTTTGTGATCACCAGTCTGAGATGGAAGTGCACTTGTTTAACAGTATTTATCACAGATTTTCAGATGAGCCTTGATATTTTCCCACAGTGCCGGCAGCAGTTTTTGTTCCATGCCATTCAGGAATGAGTCTTGTCTTTTCAAATAGGCTCATTACTTGTCCCTGTCCTTCCACATTCTTTCGCTCTGATTCATCTACATGAGCGTCAGCAGGAAATATCGGACAGATACTGACCGCTTCGCTGCTGTGTGTGTGTGTGTGTGTGTGTGTTTAGTGGAGATGTGGGCTGGTGACGTTGGAAATCCAGAAAAGACTCCAGGCAGCATGGTGTCCTTGGCTGAAACAGGCATCATTCAAAAACTCTGAGCACAAACATGTAAGATGACATGTCTCCAGAGACGCAGCTTTCAGTTCATTGGTGTTGCCTCTAAAAAATGAAACATAAGATCAGCAGCCACCTCCAGCTATATGTCAAAATAATTAACTCTGTTCATCATGAAAAAGTTAATAGGCAGCTCATTTGCATGTTAGAAATTGGTCAAGTTAATGATATTAGAAGTCCTAGCTGCAATAACAACATAGCACTTGGGTACATGGTGACATTGCTACAACCCAGAAATAATGACAAGGGCTATTTTTTCTACCTCCCTCCTGTCTGAAATGACATACTCAAAATTAATGGATAATATCTTCGCAATTGTAAGGCCTGTATGTATAATTTCAGCCTGAAAAGAAAGCGTCATGTGAGATTACTACAGAAGTGTAACCCCAGATTTTCCCACGGGTGTGTGTGCGCTGCGCTCCAGCTGCTCGCGGTTCTGTTCTGACCTCCGCAGTGGGTCAGTTCTCACCGGGAGCGTGAAGCCCCCACGTGCTCCGTCAAAAATAGACTTGCTGCGTATGTTTAGTAGAGATCCGACAAGGCGCTTCTGGGAAGCTTCTGACACCCACCGCGGCGTGGCTGGTGTGAACCAAACCATTAACTAAAACAGCCGCTGTAACGCGCTGCAAACACACCCAGAGGAAACTGGCCTTCAAGATATGTGTCAGAGTAAATTAACCTGTGACACAGAAAATGTGTTACAGCTTAAATGATCTCCTCCTCACAGAAAACCAGAGGATATCAGCCCATTTCATTTAGGAATTAGTAAAATAATGTCTGAGTGTCTGTGTAAGAGTAAAAAAAGAATCTGACCAGTTTTACAGATGCTTCAGTAGAGGTGTTATGCAAGTATTTGTCTCAGGAACACATCCCCTGATGTTGGTGACTGACACTTAATGTAATGGTCATAGTCAGGAAAATCGAGGGATTGCCCTCAACTTCACCTTCAAACCATCAACTAATCATTTCAAACAGAGGCAGAGTGATAGAAAAACACATGAGAAGAGGTTTTGTTAGAGGCAGAATAAAACTTCTGATCAAAAGAGAGCAAAAGTAAGAGAGGCTTTATAACGTGGGTTTTTTTTTGTACCTCCACTTCAAGACAAATTCCTTGTATGTGTAAATTTACTTGAAATTACAGAAATTAGTAGAAGCGCTAAAGTAGATGTTGCTGTTCTCTCTTTTTTATTTTTTGTTAGATTCCCCTATAATGGCATTTCATTTGGGTGGCAGAGGTATAGGTAAGAGTCTTCCTGCTGTGTTTTTCTCATTTAGTATGCTGCGTCAGGGTTGGTGCCTTCTAATTTGTGCAAAATTCATCTGTACTTCATATATTTCATGCTGCCTCCTCTTCAAAATAAAGTTAATACGTTAGCTGAGACAGCTGATGCCCTACAACAACAACACTATTGAACTGAAATGAAATTTAGCCAATAAATCTGAAAAAAGTTCATTTTTAATTCAGCCACAAAAGGTGTAGCTTAATATAAGAACTAGGTTAAGTTTGATCATATCTTACTAAATGTGGGCGGCTTTTGTTTTTCAAAGGGTTAGGTTCATTTAATAGAGGAAAATCTACAAGTTTACCCCTCTTGGCTTTATGAAAAGAATCCACAAGCTCTTGCTACACAGGTGGATCTTTACATAGCAAAGTTTTTTTCATCTCAAAGCATCAAAACGTATTTTATAAAAAGTGTAGATACAGATGTAGCGCTCAACACAAACTGGGATTCGGGTATTGCCAGGTGCACTCAGAGGTTCATAAAAAAGTGTAGCCCCTTTAGAATTCATTAGTTAAGATGGTTTCTTGCATTTTTTTGATCATGCTGAAATATTTCTTAACAGCTACTCCACTCAATAAGCTTAGCTTAGTCTTGAGTGAGATGCAGTTGTTATGATAAAGGTTACCTGTTCAGTTCGCAGTAATATTTTCCCTGTACCTCTGTAAACTAAATACCATGTGCTAATATTGAGTGACCAAGTCTTCATGAATAAAATTAGTTTGGCTCTTCTGTGAATGATAAATTCACTGGGTTATCAACAGGAGACATGCCATCAATTTCCTTTGAACGTGAAGAAATAAATGCTTTAAAATAAAAAACAAAAAAAACGCAAACAATTTATTTACAGTATTTACAGTTTACAATTTAAGTTTAAGATTCACGCACAAAGATGAACATTATTGAACATATTCACATAAAAACATCTCAAAGAAAAGATTATCATGAAAAAGTGACATCCACATTGAAGCGATTGTATTTATGTTCTCAGACAGAAACAACCCTGTAAGTGGCCTTTGTCCTGTAACCTAAGAAGCTTCAACTCCTTGCTGCAACACGCTGGACTCANTGCTCCAACTCCTTGCTGCAACACGCTGGACTCAAATTAAATGGATCTTCAACAGCTTGTTGTCAAGTTCTACACGAGTCTGATTATGACCCATTAATTTGAGTCAAGTGTGTTGCAGTGGGGAAACATCTAAAACTTGCAGGATACCAGCTTACAAGGAGATCTTTGTGTAACCTATCAGACTTCACACCCTGGTTTGTTCGGTTTGAGCGCATGAAAGCCACTTTATCACAATACTATGTGATAAATAATGCTCACTGAAAGGGACTTCAAACTAATGTGAGTGTGAGTAAGCTTCCATGCCGCCAGACTGCGACCAAATGGTCGCATTTTGCGACTAAAATGTGAGACAGTGCGAGGGAATTCTTCATCTACTCGCGCAACGGCGACCAATTTATTTGCCCCTCTTCAGCCCAGTAGTTCACAGTACCGGTAATACACAAATCAGCTGCTGGTTTGCCGACTCAAACTAACTTCAATACGAGAAAAAGAGACAAACACCAACAAAGATGACAACCGATGGGACGAACGACCACTGTGATTGGCTTATGTGTGGAAAGAGGCGGGGGATTATTCCTCAGTGTTGCCAACTTAGTGACTTTGTTGCTATATTTAGCGAGTTTTCAGAACCGTCCAACAACTTATAAAAAAAGTGAGTAGCAAGAAATCTAGCGACTTTTTCTGGTATTATTGGCGACTTCTGGAGATTGAGGTGAATGAATGTTGTTTACTCTTCCCAATGAGGAGCGGGTGCTGTGCAGACCCCTCCCCTCAGAGCAGACGACGTTCACCTCCGTTTCATGACCAGGCTGAAAATGAAACGTACAAAGCTGCTGCTGGAAGATCCTGCGCTGGCTTATTAGATAGTAATGTTTATTTATAAACCGTGTGGACAAAAATATTTATAAAGTTAAGTGTTGTGGCATGTTGCAGACTCCTAATTAAAAAACAAAAGACACTTAAAAAACTGGACTAAAATTAAAGAGAATACTGACAGAATTTTTATTTATTTATTTTTGATGTTCTAAACATTTTTTTGGTTGTCTTTTTATCAATTTCTGCCTTTCCCACTACATCCCTCTTTATGGCAGCATCCATTACAACTATATGTAGCAGGCAGATTATG
Source organism: Melanotaenia duboulayi (assembly GCA_026261665.1). Classification (NCBI taxonomy): domain Eukaryota; kingdom Metazoa; phylum Chordata; class Actinopteri; order Atheriniformes; family Melanotaeniidae; genus Melanotaenia; species Melanotaenia duboulayi. The sequence goes on along the minus strand of CM047984.1, from coordinate 4,818,964 downwards.
CTAATTAGCTACTTTTCTTACTGAGGAGTCGGAGCAGTGGCTGGAGAGGAGTATCAGTCCCTGAAGCTGTTTATTGCCAGGAACTACATGGACCAGTCATACCATGCCCTATGGGGGATGATGGTGACAAAGTTGCCGTTTTGCTTCGAGTACAAAGTGAATATCAAATCAAATCTGATTTGATTTAACAAGTTCAATGTCTACTTGTTTTGTAGTGATGCAACCAGTAAGATTTTTTTATGTTAACTGCTGCACAAAAATGTGAATTGTAAACATTGTATTTTCTGAATTTATTGTTCAAGTATTTTTCACTCATACAGTGAAAAGTAGAGGAAATGTGAATGTTTGCTATGAAAGGTGATTTCTGTGTGTGCCCCAAAATTTTCTGCTTGCGCTCCTAAAAATTTAAGTTAGGGGCCACTGTACTCCTCGTAAAAAATGTTAATGTGGAGCCCTGCACTAATCTACATTTTAATCTCTTTTAAAGCAGCAAAGTGATCAATAACACACATTCACAGCCTCAATGGGAAATGTGCAGCAATGCTGCTCAAACATCTGTGCTTCTAGCAGCGTGGCACTCACAAGGTGGTCGGTCGGTGAAGGAGAACCTCTCCAGTGTGAGTCAGAATTGTGTCACAGACCTATTTACAGTCTCTGCTTTTCCTCTTTTCCTAAGGCTCTCCTGGTTTTGTGGCTCCTGTAGCTTCTTGCTGCTGCTGTTGAGCTGAATTACTGAGGGCAGAACAGCATGTAAATATCAGTGCATTGGGTTTAAGAAATAAGAAAATGTGGATGCATTTTCTTTGTAGTAATATGTTTTCAACAATAGCTCGACAGCTTTTTTTTTAACATTATGACAAAGTTTTCTATTGAGAAGAATTCTCATGATCTGATCTGACCTTATTGCCTGCACGTTGCTTCTGGAGCTCTGGAGGGCATGGCCGATGAAGACTACATCCAATTCCTTCTTCTGCAGTTACTGGGCCAAAATGTCAAAATGAGGTATGATTTTGTGAAACAGTAGAAAAAACTAGAAATTCTCATTCTGCAGCATCCTCCAGAAGCCAGACACCTCCTTTGGTGTGTTCCTGTCAGAAGAACCAGATGCCCTGATGGTCTAAATGCACTGTATGAGTTCATCTAGGTTCTCATGCAGAGCTCTTATAGGTTTGTTGTTGAAGCTCCATCTTGTGGATGAAGCTGTGGGTAACCTTGCACCAGTCTGGTCAATAATGCCCGTCTTTAGGTGACCAGGGGAAAAAAAACAAAAAACAAAAAAACAAACAAAAATAAAAAGGCAAGACAGATGGTGCATGTCAGTGACTCCTGTAGTTGTCCACGAGATGGAGGCTGCCGTAAAGCCATTAGGGTGGAACAGAATGCACAGGTAGCAGAACAGCTTTTCTGTTCAGACCACCGCTGCGAAAAATCCTTGATTTTTCACCTTCTATGGAAAATTGCTTGATGTTCAAATTTGGTCTTGGTGGTCCTAACTGTTTTGGTGGCAGTTTTATCTTCATTAGTCCAACGACTAAAGGGAAATTCTTTCAAAGACTTAATGGAATTGCTCCAATAATTAGCCCTTTTTGACCTTAAATGCAGCTTGCTTTATCCAAGCAACTGGCCAGGCTGGTTGATATGTATGACTAAAGTGTAAGACCCCCCAGAACCAAGACCCCAGACATTGCATTATAGTGCCTATTTGAAGAAATAAACTTTTACATGACAGATGAGAGCAACCGGGGTGAAAGTAAAAATCGCCCCAAAAGTGGCGACACTCCCTGCAGCATAGAGTTAGACCACAGGTGTAAAACTCCGGTCCTCGATGGCCGATATCCTGCAGGTTTTCATAGTTTCCCTGATCTAACACACCTGACTGAAATTAATGGGTTATTGTGAAGAAGTTGACAAGAAGCTGTTGGATCCATTGATTTTATTAAAAAAAAAATTTATTCTTCGGTGGCATGTCACCCTATCGCACCTTATGGGAAAAGCATCCATACTTAATATTCCCTGGCCTAAAGCTTCACAATGACATCAAATATGAGTCTGCTAACTTTCCATCTTGTTCTCTGTTAGTTGATATTCACACTGAACCCCATGTCCTCATACTATCAAAGCCCCACTCAGGATGAAGATTTCAGATACATTCACGCTCCAGAGAAAACATTTGTAGCTTGGATGTCTTTGCATCAGTTTGTGCCACCCACAGCCCTCTTGGCTCTTTTTGTGTGCTGTCTGAAGAGAAACACTTTGAAGACATTTTATTTTCATCATGACAAGACAAAAGAGGTGAAGTGCAGGAGCCAAGGCTGGAGGGATCTGTGTGAGTCATTTGTAGAGACGTGCCTGCACATTCAGGAATCTGGTGGGTGGGTTTGTATAAGGAATGGAGACCAGTGGAATGTTGCTATTAGCACCTAAGTTGACATTTTTTTCCTAATCCTGGCAGGGTCATTCGGGGTGAAATATCATAAAACCCTGATATCTCAGAAAACATTTTTGCGAACTGTATTTTTTCTTCTTAACAGATGTATACATATACTTAACTTAAATGAAGTAGCTGCATCTCTGCTTGGTCTTCCATAACAATGGTCTTTTACTGATTGGTTATTCATGGACATAATTACAGTGCATTCAAAGCCAAACTAGATATTACATAACAGCACAGAGGAAATAGCAAAGGAGTTAAATGAGAAGAACACTGACATTTTTGTCAATAAAGTCTGTATTTCCTTGAAAACAAAAGTTAAAACTGCTGCAACAAAGATCCCTTTTGAGTTATTTCTGCACTCACTTTTCAACAGCTATCAATTTAATAACTTTAACTGTGATTATTCTGATCCTTTTTGAATTTGCAGTAATGGTGTTTATGTAACTTTTAAGCTTGAGTCCTTGACTTTTTCTTCTTTTTGTTCCAAAGCTCAACTGAACGTTCACACTATGGTAATTAACTTTCAAGAACAAATCTTTTCTCAAAACTGTAATACAGCTTGGATTAATAAATAAGGTGCAGCATTGACTTTTTTTTTTTAAAAATACAACATTCTCATTTCTAGTACAACCTTTCGTGCAGCTAATGACTTGTTTAAGTAAATGCAATAATATAAAAAGCATACACAGACACAAATTGGACAGCAGAGAAAAGCTTAATGGAAATAAAACCTCTTAAAGTCAGAACTAAGTGGTTTAAAAGTGCACTTGTTTTCGTGTGACTTGCATTAAAAACAAACTCAAATTTTCATAGAGGTTTCAGGGATTATTGATGAATGGAGCCTGTATAGCTTCAAAGCCCTTAAGTTTAATCTAATAAAAACTCTGAGGAAAAAAAATTGAATTAACAACAACTTTAATGATTTCAGTCGTATGTTCCTGCTGCATAATAGTACTTTCTTTTACTTCTCTCTGCTTGATGCATTATTTTGTGTGTAAGGATCTGCAGTCATCAATATTATAAATGTCAACAGACAAAGTTACAAAGTTCAGTTTTGTTTGCTTTACTGACTTAACAATTGAACATACTGTGAGTATACAATACCATCCCAGAACTTTTGTATTAGACTTTGTATTTTTACACTTTGAAAGTAAACACAAACAATGTTTAGCTATTTGAAAATGAGAACAATTATCTCTTTTAGTCATTTATTATTTTCAAGTGTTCAAAGTAAAGAATTAAGGCTTTAAGTTACCAGGCATGGGCCATCATCGAAATTAAAAACTAATAAAACCAATAAAACATTAATCACGGGCACATAAAGGCTACTTATTGAGAATTTTATTCATACCACAGCCAGAGTTACAGCAAGGCTGTAAACTGCCTCTGATCCTCTTCCATGTACTGGTTTTGTGCATACCTCTGACTCCGGTTTTTAGGCTACCAGACTGCACCTTGACCTCTGAAAAGTTTCCTTTTTTTGGCAGAACATCTTCTCTCCATAGCATTAAGCTTAAAACCTGCAACTTTCACAGAATTACTCTAATCTTCAAACATTTGTGCCACTATGTCCATCTATTAATCTTATCAATCCCACTCTAACAGGCTTAAAAGTATCCTTTAGGTGGAAAGAAGCAAAGCAAACATGTAGGCAGGACATTTAATGCTTTGCGTCGCTTTTAATTACTTTCCAATGTATAAACGGCCACAGTTCCTTTCACACCCTACATTTTATCATATACCTGAGTTTGCACACTTTTAAAAAACCCAATAGCAAACAAGCACTCGTGCCAGTTGCTGGTCTGTGATTTTGAATCAATACAAAGCAGAATCTAATGAATAAGAAAAGAGGCAAGAGAAGACAGAGCTTTTAGAGTTATTCCCCAGAGTCTGTGATATGTAAAATCACACTGAAAATAAAAATGTTCCAAAATACTCCAAGACTTTCCAGACTTACTCTGAAGAGTCACTTCATCTTAATTCTAGTTAAGTCCTAAGTATCATTAGAAAGTTGTCTGTGTGGAACACAGACAACTTCTAACAACTTCTAAGAAAGATGTGGTCATGATGTAACACATAATAACTCTGTCATAAAAGCAGAAAAAAACAACAATTTAGTATTCAGTATTCATCCTGGAGAGCTTGCTGTTCTTGCTTCACTGCACAATGACAGGAGAGGGTCGGGGCAGCTGCCGTGATATTAAATCATTTAGATAATGTGTTGACCTGGGGGGAGCTCAGACACAGATAACCCCAGCAGTTAAGACAGCAGGAGGAGAGGATGTGACTGGACAGTCAATACATACTGCACACACATGCAGAGAGAGCCTCGTCACACATAAGGGATTCATATAGAATTCATATCTGGTGCTGGGACACATTTATTACTTGTCTCTGAGGCAAAAAAAAAAAAAGGTCTCAGTTGGGACAGGTTAGTTTATTTAGGCTGGAGCTGCTTTTTGTTCTCTGAAATATACATCAGGTTTGAAGTGTCAAAAGGACAGAAAAGATAAAAAGTCCTCATCCAAATGAGCTGAAACAAATGGTCTCATGAATTCAGTTCCTGAGAAAACTGGGAAGAGGGAATCTCATTTCAGCATCTGTATTGCAATGTGCACAATAGTCACATCGTTGTATGCAATATCTGGAATTAATAAAGTATTTTCATTTCATTTCATTTCATTCAATCAGGTAAGTCAGAGGGTTCAATCCACGCATGAAGCATTATTTGCTCATTTTTCAGGTGCCTACATTATGCAAAGATGTTTTTAACATTCAAAACATACATGGACATGGAGAAACAGCTGGAAACAGAGGAAACCTCAGCCCTTCTGTGGAGACCACCTGTGTTGGGCCTCCTGACAGCAAGCGCAGCACTATAGAGCTACATCGATGTATACATCTCACTTTAGAGGAGACCTCCCACACAGTTATTAATAATCCCAAATTTGGTTTGTTCCTACTGCCACCAACTTCTTATATTTGACACATTATTGGGAAAGCACTTTAGCTGTTTTAAAGCCATTCTGCAAACTGCTGAATTACCGTAGTTTTAAGGAGGGAAGTAGATTGGGTCCCCTAGTTTTTTTTAATCAATGTGGTGAAAATTCCCACTTCTCTTTAACCCTATAATGCCATATGTATCATCTTGGATGCATACAGTTTCTGAGACATTTTGCACGTATTGTGGTAAAAACCTGGCTCCAAGCCCTAGTGTAAACAATCTGATTCGCATCTTCTTCCCCCTGGTGGATACAATAATAATATAATAGCACACTAAAATTATTTTTACATATCATGGTATTAAATAATAAATATACTAACTTTTTGTTTTGTTTTTAATTTTTTCTATTTTTAAAAGGGCCAAATAAAGACTTCAGATCAAAAAAGGACTAAAATCTTTACTTTTTCTTAGGTTGGGCTTTAAAGGGTTAACACATCATAGCCGAAAAAGAAAATTTGCAGTCTCATTTATCAGGGGCTGTTTCAGACATTATTCAGAATGACCCTCTAACAGACACATGTGAAATTTAAGTCATTCACACATTATACTGAAACCTCTCATACACTATACTGAAACTGCCTCTTATACTATACTAAAATGCTCTAACATGCAATACTGAAATGCTCTCACATACTATACTGAAATCTCCTCTTATATACTATACTGAAATGCTCTTAAACACTATACTGAAATCATT